>JAHRHJ020000110.1:0-545343 GCA_019776745.2 Taxus chinensis
ATTAAACCAAAGGTGCAAAGGGCTATCCCGAAAAAAAATTCAGAAATACATTGCCAAAACTTCTTCTCATTTCAAAACAACAATCAAACCTTCATGTCCCAATTGGAAATCCATCATGTAATGATACCACAAATTTGATGTATTCTAACAATTCCCTTGCTTAAGGAGAAAATTTTCTTGCCCAAAAGTGAATGCTTGGAACACCAAAAAGAGTATTTCGGACTGCATACTTACCGTTGTCCATAACCCCAACAATTTGTCCAACTCAAGACTGAAAATGTGCATCCTATCATCCAATAACAACTAAACATTCATCATGAGTGATTAGAATAGTCTTGGAAAACTGAAAATTACCATCTCTAATGGCTGCCATGAACATGCTTATTCTATCATCAATGCATAGTGAAACATTTTCCCAAACTTCTCCAATGATTGGTTGGGTCTTTGGAACCCAAACCATGATCCCAAGTGACAAAACATTACACATTTTTGGTACTTGAATATCTTGCAAATGGGTTGTTCTATGATACTCTGAAATGCACACCATACTATTTTCCGTTCTTCCACAAGAATCAACTTTAACACACAAATGGGGAAGCAACAAACAAGCGTGTCTCAAATTTGATGAATCGAAAAGAGTACCTTGTTGTAGAAGACCCTTTGATTGCCCCAAGTGGAGTGTTTGGAACACCAAAACTTGATTTCCAGGCTGCATATCAGCTGCTGTACCTAACCTCTTCGAATTGCTCAATCTATGCCTGAAAATATGCATATCACTCCCAATTGAAGTGACCATAGCTCAAATAGCATCTTGTGAAATGGAAAACATTATGTTTGCCAAAGAAATAAGGGGGATTGGGTTTTAGTTGCAAAGTAATAATAAAGCTTTAGTTGCAAAGTTATATTGCACATTGTTGCAAAATCTGTATCAGCTATGGGCAATCAATATTAGAGCAAAATATGTGAAAGGAATGATGCCGCAAGAATTAATTCGACATTCTTTACCTTCTCGGGGATCTCCGATTCTATCAGTCCTCAAAATTGGTGAAGGAATTATTAAAAAACAAACTTTTTGGAAAATTGGAAAAGGTGATCAGGCTAACTTCCAAACTAATTCGTGGGATGGGCACCCACCTTTGATTAAACAGTATCCAGATTTTAGAAATATTATGAATAGTCTTCACAGTAAAGGAAAGGAAAAGGTGAGCCATTATATACAATCATCATCTCGAGGGATTGAATGGATCTCTCCGACTTTGTGGAGACCAATTTGTCTATTGGCCAAATTCACTTTTTTCAAACTCTCCTGCAAAACAGGATCCATCCTATTTCTTCTGACACTGATACCCTTGTTTGGGGAAAATCTTCAGAGGAAAATTACTCTGTAGCTGAAAGATATAGTACTTTGATAGGTACTCAGCCGCACCCTTGGAAGGACATTTTCGTTGATCTCTGGCAACCCACTTTGTGGCTTAAAGTTAGATTCTTTATCTGGCTTTTATTATACAGAAGGATTCTTACTGGAGACAATTTGATGAAAAGAGGGATGGTCGGACCTTTTTGGTGTCCTTTATGTAAAGAAGCAAATGAAACTCTGATCCACCTTTTTCTTCAATGCCCTTTTGTTACGTCTCTATGGAATATCTTGGCTGATTGGCGATCTATTACTTGGAACTCTACGAATCTAGTGGATATTGTTAGAGTTTGGAAACACTCAGTCTGTGATACTCCGGACCTTAGCAAAGGAATCTGGATTGTTATTTCTCTTATGTTGTGGAATGTATGGAAAGAGAGAAATAGACGTATCTTCAAATCTGAAAGCAGAGACATTTGGTATGTCAAGGAACTAATTCGAAGTAATATTGTGGAAACTATTGTGCATAATTTGACAATTCCCTCCCCAATACCTGGAAAATGGAAAGTTTTACTACAAAAACTCAACTTGGGGGAAAGAAAATTACAAACAAAGTCATGTTCTAAACTATCGGTACCCTCTTTTTTTAGAAAATGAAAACCGCCTTTGTTTGACTTTGTTAAACTAAATATTGATGGAGCAGTAAGAGGCAATCCGTGTCCATCTAATATGGGAGGGATAGCTCATGATTCTTTGGGAACTCTGCTTTACTTTTTTGCTCATTAATTGGGGCAATGTACTAATAATGTGGCTGAAATCTTGGAAATTCAACGAGCTCTTCAGGAGGCAACTAAACTGGGATGTCTTAAAACTATAGTTGAATTTGATTCTAAGGTTATTGTTAACAATCTGTCAACTCAAGAGCAACATAGATCCAATAATTGGCTAATCGTCAAGATTCAGCATAATATTAAGGTTATAGCTAGACAATTTCAGACAACCATATATCAACCTGTGCCTAGAGATCAGAACAAGGTGGCAGATGCTTTAGCTAACTAGGCTTTGGATCATAATAATCTAATCAACTTTGGCCCTTTACCTTTGACATGGCCTCCAAAGAAGCGGAAACAAATTGAAAAGATCCTTCACTTGCAATCACTGGATGGATAAATTGCAGATATTCTCTCTCTCTGCTTTAATTCATAGTTATAATTCCAAGGATATATCTTCGTGTATGAGTATCATGGCTTGGCATTGTAATTTGAACATTTTACTTCTTATAATATAATTCTGGTTTTCTTTTAAACAAAAAACAAAAAGTGACCATAGCTGAGAATACTTCAATGGTGACCAATAATGCCTTGAAAAACTGAAAATTATCTTTCATTGTGGCTTTCTTCTTGTGCCAATCAGCAAGTATGATAAAATGAGATCCGAAAATAATGTTCTCTATACTTATGTTACAAACCATATCCATTTCTCTAGCATGCCTCTCATATTGATCCACAAATTGACATGTTGTAAGCAATGAATTTGAAAGACTTTCACACCTTAAGTTGATCTCAAAATGTTCATCTTTCTTTGTCAGAACAACATCACTCAAACATGACATGTGATCATTAACAACAGTTTTTCCATCATTATTTAAGCATGGCAGTGATATAAAAGGAGATATAATGTCATCATACCTTGAGTTGTTCCCCACAAGTCTACTCTACCATGCCGGATGAGGAGTGATCTAAACATCCTCCATTTTCCCAATCTTGTGGCTCAGAATTTCTAAGTTGAAATCAATCTTCTTCTTCTCCTCAAATTCAACAAGTAAAGACTTTTCCACTTGGGCTTCAACCACATCTTGATGGTGTTCACCTAGGACATCTTTGTAGCTCTTATCGTGCTCATGGACACCATAAATCTGTCTCTTATTTTCTGTTGTTCTGAGCAGACAAACGAGCTTAATGTCATCATTTTTTATTGGAGAAGGGTTTCCAACCAGCCATTCCTTTTCCCCAACATGCTCAACACCTCTTGCTTCATTTTCTGGATTCATCACATGTCACAACATTTTTAGTATTAACCACAAAAAGAGCAATATTTACCTTATGAAGTTGATTCTTTGGAATGGGTGCAATTGTCAAGCCCTTAGATCTCTTGACTACCAATTCTTCTTCCTTAGTAACTCCCTCTCTTATTGTCATATGACAATTGCTTGAACTATTCACTTCACCCTCTTGATCCTCAAGCTTCCCTTCATCCTTTTGCTCTTGCTCCCAAGTTCCCTTAGTCTTTTTCAACATGCAACAATTAGAATTCAAGGAGAAATTATTGAAAATTAAATTTTTTTTACCTTCCCTTTCTTTTGGCTCTTGCTTGGCCATTTCTTCCTCTTCTTGTGCTTCCTTAGGGCTGCAAGAAAAATCAATGAAGGGTACATCTTTGGCTATGGTGGTGGGTGCTTTTAAGGCTACCACGGGTTGCTCCCTTTTAATAAGCAGCTGCTGCAATAATTCTTCCTGCCTCTTCTCCTCAAGGAAATAGGTATTTCCACCCTTGCATGGCGAACTTGGGGTTTTGGTCCCCTCTTCAACAAACTTCGTGCTTTCTTCACGTTGCTAGTGTGGCATGTGATGTCTAAGCTTGGGCCCAAGTCTTTTTTGATTCACTCCAATGAATTCAGCGAGTGAAATAGCCACATGAATTTCCCTCGGTAAGGCCATATATTCCTCATAACTTGCAGCGATATTCCGTCGACCCATGGGCCTTGTTTCTTCCTCCGAAATAACCTCTTCCATAGGAAGGAAAGTGGGCTTTGCAACCGATCCTCAGGTTGATCCCATTGGTTTCTACGTCGATCTACCATCACCACTTTGAACCCTAGGTTCAATGATCTTTTGGAGGGATATGACAAGAAAATCCATTGTATCCGCAAGTCTCCCTTGGCCGGCAATCAACTTGTCAACTTTGGCTACTTGAAAGTCCATAGTCTTCTCCTTATTTGATAGTATCAAACCCTTGTTGCCTTCTTTCACTAAAACCCTTGGCCTTTCAAGATCCGAGCTCTAATATACCCTTTTGAGGATAAAACTGAAAATTAAGGAAATTAGCCCACACCCCAGTACAAGAAAATCTGATTTTTCTATGTCAGCAATTGAATAAAGGACCAAACAACACTCCCAAACCCTAGCGACTAGGAGAGAGAGATAGAAATCCACCGTAAAAACACCCAAAAATTATGAGAAGTTATTCCTTGGATTTCCCTTTATTTTAGAAGCAAAAAAATGTGATCAAATCATTAAACTCAGAATTCTGGAATTTATTATGGCACAAAAACAGCTGAAACTTGTAAATTCAATAACTCTTAGAAAACAAGGAATCTCCACACATATGAATGCTCAAAATGATCATAAAAATATCAGCAATCAAATGAGACCAATATCATTATTTTCCAACCATGGGAACCCTCTCAAAATTGATCCCAAAATCTCTAAATGAGTAGATAAAGCAGCCCAATACAAATAAAAATATGAAAATGAAGGATTCTCCTCAAATCTGCAATATTCTTCAATACCAATCAAGGTTGAAGGGTTTTCATCCCCCCTAACAAAGCCACTAGAAGGGTTTTTCATCTTTCTAGGAAGCCACACAAGAGGGTTTTCGTCCTCAAGTGGAAGAACATGGAACAACAAGCTCTTAATGCCCAAATAGGAAAATGCACCAAAATCTAGATGCTCCAAATGAGGTCCTACGCCTCCTTTTATAATCTTCTTTTGGCACCAAACCTTAGAAAGATAAGGCTGACCCATAAACAGTGTTATATTTCTTCATTAAGCTTCTTTTATTTGCTTTTAACCCAATCGACCTACTTCAAGAGGGAAAACATTGAAAATAAAACATAAAAAATTAGAAAAACAAATGTAAATGAAAGCCCAATGTTCTTCTCCAACTCCTCTGCTTTTTTTCCATGGAGAAAGAATGGCAAAAAGTTCAAATTCTGATTCTTAAGTGGGAAAAAGGGACATTACATTTATTGTACTCTTGAGATAGCATGCTAAGTTCAACTTTTCTCATATCTTCCTGCACCATTGGAGTTGGGTGTGGTATCTATTGTAGATATAATATTGATCTTGTAGTACTGTGGACCACAAGAAATGGTCTTACATTACTACAAACAATAATAGATGATTGGGTTTTACTACAATCCACAATTTTGGGGCCCGCACAACTCGCAGTGATAGATTTAGAGGTGCCACTCGGATCAACATCTACCCTCCCCAAGAGATTGGTAAGCATCCATGCCAAAACTTTGGCACTAAGAAATGATTAGGGTTGTGTAGAATAATGAGAAATGGGGGTAGTTGTGGTAGTAACTTCTAGAACTTATTGTGATGCATGCCCCAACACTTAAAATGTTGATGCTTTGCACAAATGTTATGCCCCATACTAGTTTCTCAAAAATCATCTGCCATGAAATATCTTGTATACAAAAATGTACAATGCTAGTGCTCTAGATCAGCCCCAACAAGTTTTGGGATAATTAAAGATTTTATAGTTTCTTTCTCCCAAAAATCACAAGAAAATAAACTTTGAATCAAACTCTTCCCACAACAGTTTCTTTGAGCTTAATTATTCACTGAAAAACCCAAAAACAATCATTCCTAGTGCTGACACAAGGGCCTAATTTAAGACTTTAATGATTGTTGGGATGTTAGCGTCCTTCCTAATATCCTTTGTCAAGTTCCCCATGTTCAACCTTTTTATGGTGTTCAATGTTTTCCTAATGTGCTACTAGGTATCTAGGATTTGGTTTCTAGCATGCAAGTTCCCAAGATCTAGGTCCCCAACTACTATCTTCTCAATTTCCGATTTCCCGATTTCCAACTTTAAAACATTTGATTTGATCTTGACATCAAACTTGATCTTGGCATCGAACAACCAAATCCCAACATCCAAGATCCAAATCTTCGACATTCAATCACCAAATCTCGACATCTGATGACCAAAATTTGACATCTAAGAACCAAATCCTAACATCTGAGAACCAAATCTAGATTCATGGTGTTTGAAGTTAAATTTTTAGTATTCAAGATTAAATTCCTGAGGTTTGTAGTGCCCTCTCAGTGCTCGTGTTGTCACTAGTCCCTGTGTGCCGTGGGGATCAGGATAACCTTGTCCTGGTTGTCGAATAAATGTGTTTGGAACCCTTTCCCAAGGATTATGGGATGGTCATTGAAAGATTGGGATCATGTCTGGGTTGTCATTTTGACCACCGACGCAGGGATCGTAAATAAACTAGGCAATGGAATAAATGTAAACTATGGTGTTAATAAAATAAAGAGGGTAACGTTGAAGTTATCCTTCATGGATTAAGTGTATCTTCGTGTCTTTGATTCACGAGATGATGTCATTTGCCTTTCAATTCATTCAACTTGAGAGCATTTCGAGGTTTGAGTTTGAGTTATGTAAGTAGCTTTTATTACGTTAACGTTGTCCTAATCAAAACCTTTTACGATATCAATAGAAGGATTCCGCATATTCCTCAATGAAGATGTTTACGTGATAAATAAGGGACGTATCAGGAGCGGTGGAGGTTTCAATGTTAAAGAAAATGTTAAAACAATTAAATAAAGCATGAAATTAGCATTCTATAAGAGTTTTCATTAAAAAAATAAATAATTCTATAATATTCTAAAATCTCTCCAGATTTTTGGAGCTTGGGTCAACCCTCTTTTCAAGGATGAATTAATGAAATTCTCCCTGGGTAGTGTAATTTGATTGCCGTGAGAAGATTTTGATAATTTTTCTTGAGGTTTGTGGGTTTGCTTGCATGAGGAATGTTAGAAATTTTGGTCAGAGTTTTTCTTTTGCAAAATTAGACACACCAAGAAGTACAAAGGACCTAAGATACCTACTTGACACTCGTAGACTAACATCAACTCAAGATTGAACACATATACGCCAAATTACCAATAGGGAAGCAAATGCGCCTGCATCAGATCAGATAAAGACAAAGGGGAAATTGAATGTTACTGCTGCAAAAAATAAGGTCACACAACATGGAATTGTACCATTTGAGCCAACGATGTTCTCAAAGGAAAACTCAAACGCATACCAAATGAAGTTATTATAGCCATTGTTGAAGATCCACCGGATGTTGAAAATGACGAGGAGTACGCTGCTGAAGAATACATATTCTAAAGAAGCTCCACACCATGGAGACATGAAGGGTTCTAGTGTAGATGAAACACAATATGGATTATTGTCCAATTAGTTCGGGAGATTGTGAATCTTGGGAACTATACCCCTACAAGGGTCAAGAGACAACTTGATGGAGCACTGTGGATGGAACTCAATATGGATGGTTGTCCAATAATTCGGGAGGTTTGTGATTCGGGAGTTTGGGGATTCATCTCGTGATTCGTGCTCAAGAATTCTTCTCAGGAACGACACCATTATGAAGGTTACGAGGTATCTTGATGGAGATGTACCTAGTCAAAGAATTGTTTTCATAGGAAAAAACTTTTGAATAATGCATGGTCATGTTTAGTTATGTTACTTTAATCTTCTATCAGTGTGTTTGTATTGTCTTTCTATAGTCTAAGCCTTAAGAGGGGTATTAGAGTATAAGGTTTACAATCTAACATTAAGTCAATATTAGTTAAGTTTTAACTAGTAAATTGTTGTAACCACTTCAACCATTTTGTAACCATTTCTCACATAATAAAATGATGGACACACAATGAACAATTTTTGCATTTTGGTTTCTCTTCATTCCTTCTTTGTGCACATTTTCTAACAGCAACATCATTGGAAATAAAAGGAGATAATGTCCCTAGTCAAATTTCAAAAGTAACAATAAGCTTGTCCACTTCATGGAATAATTGATGAGATATTGATTGGTGCTAAATAAAGTTGCAAGACATATCAATTTCATCAATTCATTGTTTGATTTGGATGTTGGAACTAATGATTTGGATGTTGGAAAATGATTGATTGAATGATTTGGATGTTGGATAAACAAGGTGCTTGATTCGTTCCATTTATTCATTTTATGTTCTTTATGGTAACTTTTGATACATATATTGACATGGTGGATTTGCTAGGTGAAGAAATCTAAAATAGAGATCTTGAGTGCTAAGCCGAAAGCACAAAAAACTTTTTCATGAAAACAAAAGAATTGTTTTTATCAACTCTTGGTCCCTATGTGTACTTGGAAGGATCATAAACTTTCTTAAATGAATAAAAATAATAGAGACCCTTTCTAGTAGGCTATCCCTAGATAATTGATGTCTTATGCAACTTACAAAGAATCTCTGAGGGAATTACAAATACTAGTGCCATCTACTGTAGGAGTTACAAAGTATACTAGTCCAATTCTACTGAAGATGAAATTTGCTAAGAACAAAGTCTTTACAAGACAAACCACCAAAGATTCACAACACAATGCTCATCATTATCTCAATTTGTAGAAGAATATTGTCCCCAATTCACTTTTTTAATTAGATGGCAAAAGCTTGGTTGAAATTGACTTTTTTTCATGTTCGAGTCATGGTTCCCAATATTATGTCTTTTAGGGGTGGATATCGAGAGATGATGTCCGCCAGATGAAGATGCTAACATACAAAAGGTAGATGAAGATAAGTTTGAATTCTCATCTTAAATTCTTTACCAGTCGTATTGTTAAACTTAAATCTATATATATGTATACGAAAGTTAGTGAAAAATATCATCAAGTTTTCAATCAATTTCAACGGTCATAGCTATATTGACTTATCCTAGTGTGTTTTTGTTTGTCTACTAATGTTTTGATTTCAATCATTCTCTTTTCTCTTATGACTCTCTTGTAATGTGTTATTCCATTTTGTAATATCCCCTTTCTTGGTCAAAAACCTTTAGCCCAATTTTGTTTCCGACGGCTAAAGGGTGTTAGAAAGGGAAACTTATCATAATAAATTAATTATAAAAGTGCAAAATCAAATAATAGTATAAACACATTATATTAATTTATTAATGATAAAGTCAATTTAAAAATAGAAAAGACAAATATAAAGTGATAAAGTAAAAATAAGAAAAAAAAATGAAATATCACTTTATGTTATTATTCTCCCCTAGGAGAAAATGTGACCCCTTTGGAGGATGAAAAAGGTGGAAAAAACATTAAATGCAAGGGGTGAAATTTGATTGGAAGTTGGGGAGGCTATTTGGCCCATTACATCTATAAAAGCAAGTTTACTTGCTTGTAGAAGGCATGCTTTTCTATTTTACATAAATCTGATTTTTGTCTGAGCCTAGAGCTTTTACAAAATATTTCTAAGGACGAAAACCTTTAGAAATAATTCTCTTGAGGATGAAAACCCTCTAAGAGATCTAGTAGAAGGACGAAAACCCTTATCCTAGTTGAGAGGATTCTCTATACAAGGGTTTCCATTGTGCATAAAGGAATTAGCTGATTTTCCGGTGGTTTCATAATTATATTGAAGACTTATTGCTGCCGGCCGTGAGTTGTTTGAAGACCTACAAGGGCTGAATATTGCATGTTTGTTGGGAGTGTTAAAGCTTCCATTTCCAGTTTTTGCATTACTAGGGCATCGATTTCAAGCTATATTCAAGGAGAGATCAGATTTGAAGTGTTTGATTAGTTTTGAGGTGTTTTTGGTCCTTTCCTAAGTGGGGCGAAATTGTATTTATAGCTTTCACTTACATCTAGGTTTATCTACACTGTTCCAGAATTGCATATCCGTTTTGGATGCTTTCTTGCCATTGAAATTTTTTGATTTTGAATTCATTGGAAAACATATTTTTCAAGCTTCAGTTTGAGCTATCATTTGCCCCAAAATTTGGAATATTTTGTAAGTTATTGAATTTACAAGTTCTGCTGCGTTTTTTGACCTAATAAATTCCAGAATTAATATATTTTGAATCTGATTGAAGATCCTATTCTGATCATTCATTATCTACTTGCAAACAATTTTTCATAATTTACGGAGGTATTTTGAGGTGGAAAAAGCTATATTTGCTAAATCGCTGGCCTAGGGCAACAAACTAGGGTTTTCTGGAAAATATTCAATTTGTGGCCTAATTTCATTCTGAATTTCAGTTTGATAGCAATTGAGATTTTTTGGCTTTTTGGATTAATCAGAGTTGGCCCTAGTGGGAATTGCGGGAAATCCACTTGGGGTTGAAATATGTCCATTTGGGGAAATTACACATTTTCTTATGTGAAATTCTTTCTCATCCTTATAAATAGGTGGAACATTCTTCATCTATGGTATCTTGAGGTGGCTTTAGGATTTTGTTTTTGATTCATTTCTTTTCATGAGAGATTAGTTTATTATCCAATTATAAAAATTAGTGTAAGATAAGTTTCAGTGCAAGGTATCTTTTTAGTGGAATATTTTGTCATACTTGCTTCAAAATATACTCCATTTATAAACATATTCCCTACCAATGGCAACATGTATCCATTTGCTTTGCCCAACTTTTTGTCTAAGTTATCGCAATTCTATACTTGGAAGAAAATCGAAGGCATTAAATTAATACTGCATAATTATACATAAGGAAATAGTTCCCATATCATAGAGAATCATTTCAAAGAGTGATACCCTCTTAAATGACATGGTTTTATTGAAAAGGAATTTTGCTCAACTCTTTGAAACTTGACTTGTGCAATTATAATGTTTTGTTCAGGTAATATAATTGAAGAATTCAGTTGGGATAATATAATTAAAATAAGCCATGTTGAAACTTTTTAATTTGTTATGTTTGGTGTGCAGAGCATATGCTGTTTTATGCGAGTGAAAAATACCCCCTGGAGGATAGTTATATGCAATATCTTACAGAGGTAAAAATGCCATTTTTATATAGTCATTTTTCCAATGTAACCAATATCAATTTTGCTAAGAAGGCTAAACATTATTTATAATGTAACCATCTCATAAAACTTTGAAGGGAATCTGATGCCAGGAAACGGAAACGGAAACGGATACGAAACGCGGAAACGACAATTTTCAAAAAACCTTGGATACGAAACGTTACCGGAAACGTCCGTACAATATATTATTAAAAAATATATATATATATATATATATATATATATATGCATAATACTCATTTTATAATTGTAGACCATAAGAGATAATTGATAAAGCACTCAAAATATTTTGTATTCATTGAAATTTGAACTTCTAAAGAGTCAAGACTCATCATTCAACATGGTTACAATTTCAATGATTCATATATACATAATAATAATCTAGATTCTAGAATATATCATCCAGATTTCCTCATAATCATCTCCATGAACACCATTGGCAGCTCCACTCCCACTAGCTCCACTTTCCATCCCTTGTGCAAAAGATCCCGATTCTTCTTCATCAATACCAAGCAGTGAAAGTTGGCTAAGAGTAGCAGCAGAAGCATCAAAGTCACTACTCTCAGGATCAATATCCCAAAGTTTGTTGGGACCTCTAATATAGCCTTCAGTCTTGTGTGAGAGGATGCGCAAATTGGAGTGTACATACACTAAATCCTCAGCCTTCTTGGATCCTAACTTGTTCCGTTTGGCTGAGTGGATGAAGCTATATGTACTCCAATTCCGCTCTGCTGAAGAATTGCTAGCCACCTGTTACAAAAAAGAAGTTAGAAATTTTCAATTAGTAAATAAAATTAATTTACTAAGAAGTAAGAACATACATTTTTAATTTTTAATTAATAAACAAACTTTTGATTTCATTTTAATATTTTATACCTGTGAGAGGACTTTAATGGCAACAGGTCGTACCACTTGGCATCATGGCCATGTACATACCACCACATGAATGGGGTCATCTTGTACTTGTCACTTAATGCATCTATTTCACCCATGCTACTATTAGATGAAGAGACAAAGAGCCATTTCATAGCGGACCGCACTAGCTACATCTGGATCAGGAAAAAGCCTCCGGAATGTTGCCTTAGCTCCAGTTGCAACTTCATGGTCATCATATGGTTTTTGCCTACCAGGTAGCCCAAGTATTTCACTGCTATAAAATTTGGGATTCAGGGCATAGGCTAGGAGATGCAATGGGGTGGTCATTTTATTCCACCTTCTCATGATCACAGTTCTTAACTTCAATGTAGAAGTTGTCTTCAGGATCTTGCTCTTTTTTTTGTATGATGTCTCTAATTTTTTCAAGCATAGAGTCAATGCCATCATAGATCTCCCCTATGCAAGCATCATCTGTGTCTGCATATCTAATCATAGATAAAATAGGCTCAGTAAAACTAAGCAAGTATGCAACCTTTGCCCACCAATTATCATCAAGTATCAATGATTTTATTTTGATGGCTCTTTCTTTGTTTGCTTGTCTCCACACGGACCAAACATCATCAATCACCATAAGCCTTAAGGCTTGCTTTACCTTCACAAGTCGTCTCAAGACGAGCGTGTGAGAGGCAAATCTTGTTTCAGCAACCTATTAAAATAAATTAAAACAAGTTAATAAAATATAAAATTAAATTTAAAAGAAATTCAATTGATAATTTGATATTTCATAGAAAGTTAGCAAATAAAAATTAGAAACTAGGAAATTGTTTTGTTACCTTCAGCAACTCCAATGTTGAGAACCTCCTAAAGATAGCTCGGGACATATGATGATTTGTGACAAACATTTGAATCTCATTTGCCTTTGTATAAATTTCCTCTATCCATGGTATTTTGCCAATCTTCTGCAACATCAAATTCAAGGAGTGTACTGCACAAGGTGTCTAAAAAATGTGTTCATATCTCCCCTTAACAATTAGTCCTGCTGCTCTACAATTTTTGGCATTGTCCGTGATAACTTGGACAACGTTTTGAAGGCCCACTGACTCAATAGCCTCAATCAAAATATTAGCAAGAAATTGAGCATCTTTCACTTCACCCTCACAATCAACAACCCTTAAGAACATTGCCCCTTTAGGGCACACTGCAACAATGTTGATTAGGGGTCTATTTCGGGCATCTTTCCATCCATCTGAAATGATAGATACCCCTGAGTCCTTCCATGAATCCCTAATTGGCTGCAAAGAAGTATGTACATGGGCCACTTCTTTCGCCAACAATGATGTTCTCACCTTCTCATAACTAGGGCTTTTATACCCTTGTGGTGCATCATTAATTCCTCTCACCATTTGTTGCCAATATGGTGACCGCAACACATTGAAGGGCAACCCACATGCATAAATGCATCGAGCAACCAACTCATCAGCAATTTCCCTTTTCTCATTTGCAAATGTTTTCTCTAATGGGCCTTTGGAGGTTCTCTTTCGTGACAAGCTCTCTTCCTCTATGGAGTTTCAACTGCAACTTTGATAAAAGGATGGTTTGATGGGGTGGGTGGTTTTTGTGAACCCCTATTTTGCAAAGGAGCGGTTTTAAATCTAGCTCTTGAAGCTTCCAAATCAGCGTCCTCTTGCTCTTTCATATATGCCAATATATGTTTCCTTTCAACCTTGGCACATTTTCTAATCCCCGTTCCTGATTGCCCCATTAAATGAGCTTTGAGTCGGGTATAAGAGGATTTGAATTGTATATTGCAATGATTGCATACCCAAACTCGAGAGCCACCGCCAACAAGGTTCTCCACAACTTGCACATGTCTCCAAAGAGGAGCTCTAGGATCCACACCCCCACTTTGGCTTTCTTCCCCTTCCCCCTGCCCTCCCACTGAAGTTGAACTGGATGCCATTTATGAATCAAACCTTCATTGAAAAATAAAAACATAAACTTAGATAACAATAAATTATTAAATAGAATCACACCCTACATATCCTATTCTGCTTTTGATCACCAAGTTCACCGTTAGGCGCGAGGTGAAGCATACACAATGTTCGGATTTTTTAATTTAAAAAAAACAAAATAAACTTAAACTCTACACATCCTATTCTGCTTTTGATCACCAAGTTCACCGTATAGGTGCGAGGTGAGAGCATACACAGAGTTCGGATTTTTTAATTTAAAAAAAGAAAATAAATTTTTTTAAAAAGTAAAAAGAATTAAAATTTTAAAGCCTACACATCCTATTCTGCTTTTGATCACCAAGTTCACTATATAGGCGCGAGGTGAGAGCATACACAGAGTTCGGATTTTTTAATTTAAAAAAACAAAAAAACTCTTAAAATAACAACAAAAAAAAAAAACCCTACACATCCTATTCTGCTTTTGATCACCAAGTTCACCATACAGGTGCGAGGTGAGAGCATACACAGAGTTTGGATGATATTTATAATTTAAAAAAACAATATATGATTTTTATTTAAAAACTGCAAAGAAAATGTTACATTTTTTATTTTTTTAAGCATAGAGTTTTAAAATTACTAAATTAAACCTACATATTGATATCATGATCAATGATCATGAATGATGTGTGCATTATGCACACATCATTCGTGATCATTGATCACATTAACATTTTCTTTATAAAAAAAAAAACTTGAAAAATACCTGGTTTTTCCTCCTTGAAGTCAATCCCACCTTCCAAATCTGCTTTGAAATTCCTCCTTGATGCTCTTTAGCTCTTAGCAGCACCTTCTAAACTCTTCCTTCAAGCTGCTCCTTGATGTCTCTTTGCTCTTCACAATGCTAAATGTTAGTTTAGTGAAAACTGAATTTAGCAAGAGAAAAATGAGAGTGTGATTTAGAATGGACCCAAGATGTCATTATATAGCTTTTAGGAAGTGTGTTTAGCAAGTTTATGTAGGTAGATTAGGGTTTTAGCCGCATTTAATAAATGCTTTTACTTTTTTATTTCCGCGTTTACCCCCCGTTTTGATGCTTAAAACGTTGAAAAAATGGGTGGCAAACGTGTATCAGACGTTTCCATAATAACATCATGGCACGTTAATTCAGAGCATTGAAAATCCGTGCCATTTTGGCGTTTCCGATTTCGGAAACTGTGTTCCTGCATGTCAAACGTGTTGGGCCTTGTTAGGACGTTTCGGATGGTATTAATTCCCAGGCAATTTTAATCAAACAGGCTGGTACTTTAAGTTGGCAAGCTAAAGTGCAAACTATGCTAACCTCATTGTGTTATCATTGTTTGCAAATTTCTAGGCTAGAATTGCTCCTATTTTGAAAAAGAGTGACTTGGAATGGTTTGTGGAAGTAAGATACAGTTCTTTATCGGAGGTTTTACAGCTTAACAGAAATACATTCTAATTTTAGAATGATATTTAAGTAGCATTTTGTCTATTAAATTCTGTATCAGGTTTTCTAGAATTAACTTCTTCCAAGGGTCAGGTTGAACAATCGTGAATCAGATTTTTAGTCCTATACATGATAAGAGGTCTAGTTTCTTCAAGATTGGTGCCACTTTTTAATACTTTTATATGGAATTGAAAATATGAGATCATAATGAAGAGTTGGACATCTAATTTTCGAAATCTTGTCATGGTAGTGAGGATTTTTAAACAGTTTAGCAGCTCGAGATTTATTGTGGTGTTTCACATCCAAAGTTTAGACAAAATCATATGCTTGGCTCAATTCATCAGTTAAATGATTTGGATGGCCGGTATGGTCCTAATGACCATATGAGTCCATTTGGGACCTCATGCACTTATTCATTGCTTGAGATGTTGTGATAAAGAAGTTTCTTCTATCTTTTGGCATCCTCTCCACCGTACAAGTATTGAACCCAACATCCTTAAAAGGATTTCTCTTTTGTTGGCTGTTTGGCACGACTTTCTCAGTTTGATGCTCCACACAATGTCAAGGTGAGGGATTTCAAATAGGTTTTGGCAAAGGTCCTTGAACATGTATGTATGGGATGTTTGTTTGTAATGGCCCTTTCTAAGATGAAATTTTGTAATTAGCAAACCCCAATTTGCATTTAAATTGAATTTTTGTTTAAATGAAAATTAAATAAGTACGGAACAACAATCTTTAACAGATTGGCCGGTATTTGACCATCCACCTTCAAATCCACAATGGATGAACCCTTTTGCCGCATGTCCTTTCCATCTGAAATAGATCAATACTTGGATGAAGCCAAAGTACATCAAAGAGAAATAATCAATATTGGTTTTCCAATATCTTCATCAATGCCCAAATATTGATGATTTCAGTTAAAATTATCAGTCTATGAATATCTTGTGGCTTGCCTCAATTGAAGGCACTTCATGACCTCAGCCTATTCTTCCCCTAGGATAGGGCTCCTAGAATGTATGTAGCTCTTGAACTTCTTCTTGATTGCCAAATCTAAATCTGTGAAACTTATAGAGATCAATTACATGGAGAGTTTTATTCTCCACCAAGCCACAGAATTTTATTCTCCTTGGATGCTCTAGGTGTCATTTTCATGTCCTCAAGTGGAATGCTAGGTTACCGGAAACGCCGGTTTAGGCGGCCGGAGCGGGAGCGGGAGTGTGCGCGGGAGCGGCCAGGGAGCGGGCTGGCGCTGTGGAAACGGTTGGGTACGGCCTGCGCTGTACCCAGCCGTTTCCACAGTGCCGGCCTGCTCCCTGGCCGCTCCCGCGTGCAAAAACATGCCCCCCAAATTTTTTTTAAATTTTTTCCATGTTTTTAAAGCGCATTTAACAATAAAAAATAATAAATTCTTCTAATCTAAAACCTAAAAGCTACCTCTAAACAATAAAACAAAAGAACAACACACAAACAAAACATAAAGCAAACAAATTCACATTGTGGCTCTCCAAAATTGCATTGTGCTTGTCTAGGGTTTGAGGAGTGTGAGGAGCTGCAAAGGAGGATTTGTGAAGGATTTGATTTGTGGTTTACTAAGTGAAGGTAAGTTTTTTTTAATTTCTAAGCCTTGTTCCTCTATTTTTTTTTTTATTATTTAATCTTTCACACATTACATTTTTTTGCTTATGTTCATTTTTATTTTGCTCTTTCCATTTAATTTTTTTAATTTTCATTGTTTAATCACAATGCAATTGCATGCCATTGTTTTCTTTGCTTAATTTGTTTTTTAAACCTTGTAGGTATTTCTACAATGGCAACAAGTTCTGCTTCTTCTGGGCAATCTTTGGCCAAAGACTTTGACCCAAATTCACCGTTATGGAGGCATGTAACAATAGTTCAACAACTTGCAGGTGGTGGTTGTTTTGAATGGAAATGCAATGAGTGTGATGGAATATTCAAAGGCTCTTACAGTAGGGTGAAAAGCCATTTGTGTGCCATAACGGGTAATGGTATAAGAGTATGTAGGGGGAGGAATAATGTTGGGGTGCCAAAAGAAAATGTTTTGGCATATATCAAAGAGCAGGAGGATGCAGAGGCTAGAGTGGCTCTGAGAGTGGGTCATCCATTGGCCAAAAGAGGAGGTTCATCTCGTTCAGCAAGGCCTCCAGTTGCTCCATCACCTAGTGGATCCCCAATTGTGGCCATGCCACATCCATTTGTGGCTCCTATCTCCACAAATGAGGATGTTTCCCTTGCACGAAAGAAAAGTAAGACAAAAGGGCCATTGGAAAAGGCCTTTCAGAATGAGAACAGGGAGATTGCAGATGAATGCATTGCAAGGTGTGTATATGCTAATGGTCTTTCTTTTAATGTTGTGAGATCACCTTATTGGCATGAGATGGTGAAAGCCATCAATGAGGCACCAAAAGGGTATAAACCACCAGGATATGAGAAGATCCGCACCACCCTTTTGGATAGACAAAAAAAATATGTGGAAACCTCCTTGCAACCAATTAGGGACTCATGGACCAAAACTGGTGTGTCCATTGTTTCTGATGGATGGAAAGATGCAAGAAACCGCCCTTTAATCAATGTGATTGCAGTATGCCCTAAGGGGGCAATGTTTTTGAAAGCGGTTGATTGTGAGGGGCAAGTGAAGGATGCCCAATTCATAGCCAACATTCTCTTTGAGTCCATTGAGGCAGTGGGGCCTGAAAATGTTGTCCAAGTGATAATGGACAATGCCAAAAATTGCAAAGCTGCAGGGATGTTAGTTGAGGCATGGTATAGGCATATTTTTTGGACACCTTGTGCTGTGCATACATTGAATTTAATGCTAAAGAAAATGGCAAACAAAATAGAGTGGATCCGGCAAGTGTATGCAGAAGCTGAAGAAATCCAAATGTTTGTCACCAACCACCACATGTCACAGGGCATTTTTAGATCATTCTCGCAGTTGGAGCTACTGAAGGTAAGGACAAGCTTTATTTATTTCTTTCTTTTTAATTTAATATTTAATATAAGTTTTTTAGTATTCTTTTAGCTTTCAATTTTATAATTTAAATTTTATTTTTAATTTTTGTTCCTCGTTCTTATTAGGTTGTTGAGACTCGGTTTGCATCACACACAATCGTCTTGAGACGACTAGTGAAGGTGCGAGAGGCACTCATGAGGATGGTAACATCCAATCTTTGGACTGTATGGAGGCAATCAAACACTGAAGGGGCTCAAAAAGTGAAGAACTTGATCTTAGAGGACTTTTGATGGGATAGAGTGGGTTATCTGTTGAGTTTTACGGAGCCCATTATGAGCATGATCCGGTTTACTGACATGGATCAACCATGTCTAGGAGAGATATATGACGGCATCGACTCAATGATTGAGAAGATAAAAGCCGTCATAAATGCAAAAGAACAAGATCCCGAGGAAATATTTTTCAAACAAGTGAAGTCAATCCTCATTGAGCGGTGGAACAAAATGACCACCCCATTACATCTACTAGCTTTTGCATTGACTCCTAGATTTTATAGCACAGAGATCCTTTCCTTGCCAGGGAGGGTAGCACCATACAGGGATGCGGAAGTCAGTGAGGGATATATGGCGGCATTAGCTAGGCTCTTCCCTGATCCTGAGGCCCAAGACCAGGTTATGGTAGAGTTTGGCAATTTCATAGCAGAAACGGGTCATAGCCTTCTCGCTCTTCGGAGCAAATACAAGATGGATGCACATATGTGGTGGTACCTCCATGGTACTTCATCGGCTTACTTGCAACCTCTTGCAATCAAGGTCTTGGCACAGGTAAGTTTTTAATTTTTTTATTCTCTTTTCTTTTAGTTTTTTAAAATTTAAGTTTGAGTGTTTAAATCTGAAGTTGAACTTTGCATTGACTTTGAAGTTTGGGTTGCCTTAATAGGTTGCAAGTTCATCTTCCTCTGAGCGCAACTGGAGTACATATAATTTCATCCACTCACAGAAGCGCAACAGATTGGGGGCTAAAAGGGCTGAAGATTTGGTATACATACATTCCAACTTGCGCCTTTTATCCCACAAGCAGCCAGAGTACAAGGAAGGGTCAACAAAACATTGGGACATTGATCCAGAGATAGTTGACTTGGATGCTTCCATTTCCCACCATGGAGCATATGATGATGAGACGAGTTCTGTGGCACCACGAGACCTACATGCACAAGGGGGTGCAACTGGCAGTGGCCCTAGTGCGAGTGGTTCGAGCCCATGTGGTTCTAATGAACCACATAATGATGATGATGTAGCTGGTTTTGATCCTCTTGATGAAGAGGAATATGATGAATATTGACAATGAAAGATAGTTTGAGCTTTGAATATTGATCTATGATTGAATTTAATATATCATGAGATTCATGACATTCACATTGTGTTTGATTTAAGTATTTTAAATTTTAATTTAACTTTTAAGCTTTTAAGTTTCTAAGTTTTATCGGTATCCTAGCTTGTTTGTTGTGGTTATTCACTTATTTAGCTTATAACTTGTCTTTTATCTTGTCTTTCATATGCATAATATGTGGTTAATAATTAAATTCCTATTTAGAAGGCTGAAATTTATATATTTTTTAATTTTTATATAGTTTTTGTACTGCCGTATCCTACGCCGTATCCGGGGTCAAAAAAAAATTTGCCGTTTCCGCGTATCGGATACCCCGCTCCCGCTCCCGTATCCAAAACGTTTCGGTAACTTAGGTGGAATGGTATTGAGCAACCAGCCCAACAGACCAAGTGTAAGTGTAAATGCGCCGAAAGATGATCTTCAAATGAGGTCATACAACCTCTTTTATACCCCTTGCTTGGTGCCAAAGGCCAAATAGAAGAGAACCGACCTCCAAGCTCACTTTATTTGTTAATTCTTTGTTGGGAAACTCATAATCCCAACCGGTCTGCCTAAGGAAGATAAACATTAAAGAAAAACATTAAAAATAATAAATGAAAACAGAAATGAAGCTCACTTCCCTTGTTCACCTAATCTTCTTGGCCACGGGAAGAGAATGACAAGAAATCATTTAATTGATTCTAATTTGAAAAAAAGGGACATTACAGTCCTCCTTTCCCAAAATTGCTTGCCTTCAAGCAATTGCAAACTCATATGCTCAAGTATCATCATATCAAGGCGAAGGGATATGCTGTAGTGCTCTCATAATCTGGATCCTGTGCCTATTAAATGAAGGAGCTTCAACCCAAACAAACTCATACCTCTACTACCCCTTTCTTTGCTTGTCATCATCTCATAATTTCCACCCAAATGATGGATTCCCATTACTTTAGTAATGCTGTCCCAAAAACAACTGTAATAGTGCATTTTTCCCTCAAAAATCAGAATGTAGGTGGCTGGAAACAAGGTATGACAGTCATAAATCACCTGATTTATTTCCCTCAATTTGGAGCTATGTTGGCTGAAGTAGTTGTCTTCTCTAGCTGAAACTATCTACCACTATTTTTCCAATGATTTTATGACCTCAAAATGATCACTCTTGCATCCGTTCAAGTCTGAAAATAACAACTCATAATCTGATTTTATCAAAATCAACAGCTTAAAAATGGAACAATTACAAAACTGAAATCTCCTTGCAAAATTAGGAATTGTGAGCATGACAATGACTAAAAACACCTCTCTAAAGGCTGAACTTTTTCTCCCAACATTCATCAATCGAAAAATGCTCATCTCTTGATCTGAAAATACTTGCCTACCCACTTGTATGCATGCAAATGAAATCATGTGGTGGCTGATATGAATAATGACAACAGTACCAAGTCTGAAATTCTGAGCTATGGTTCTCCAAATTACACTCCTTTTATCACCACTAACCACCCACATACTTTGTTGGTGTTCTCTTGCATGAATACTCAACCATGAAGTAACTCTACCATGCTTATGTTGCGCTACTATGATATTATACTTGGCTGGAAATGTACAAAATGGGGCATGTTTTGTGAATCCATCAACCACAACATGTAAACAACTCTTACCTTGAACCACGGGTAGACTAGTGATGATTTCCATGGAGATACCTTTAAGTGTCTCCTTCTTGCCCATATCCATAAAGCTTATTTCCATGTTTTGGAAATTGAAAGTGAGTTCTCCCAAAGAGTGCAACCATTGGTCCATAAGCACAAGATAGATACCAGCCATGCTAATCAAATAAAAATCATCACATACCCCATGTTCTCCCAACGTGAAAACGAGTTGGGGACACCTTGTGCATGGCATGGAGTAGTCAACCACTATCTTAACCGTGAAGTCTTTGAAGTCTTCCACCTTCAAATTCACCTTTGCCCTCAAACTCTCATCAATGAAACTGTGAGTACCTCCCCCATCAATCAAAACCGTGACTCCTTGTCCATGGAGAGTAGAATTGGGTTTCAAGGGACACTCTAGGAGTAAATCCTTCAAAACTTTGTTAGAATACATAATAAATTCAAAACAATCCCCCATAAAATTTCTTCCTAACCATATGCATGGAGTAGCAAATTATTCAACAAGGACTTCCTCTTTCTTACAAGTAAAGGATTAACCGGAACCCAAACTTTAATGCCCACATAGTCTTGCAAGAAAAGATGTATGTGCCATATGTTACTCAAGTTCTTTCACATCATCACCAATTATATTACTGGACATCAAACATGACATGTGATCTTTCTTAACAACAAGCTGCCTATAATGACACAAGTATGGCAGTGGCATAAGAGGAAGATAAAATGTTGATTTTTTCCATCATACCTTGGGCTGCCAACAAGGATCCCACCATTCCTTTGTTGGTACTTGTTTGGAACATCTCCAAAACTCACTCCAAGGTGATAGACTCCCTCAATTTTCCCATCCTTGACTGTTGTTTGAAAATTCCAGCGAACTGAAAGTAATCATGAGAAACCAGAAGTGCCTTTCCTTCATGAACATACCCTTCCGTAATGTCATCCTCTTTGCCCTTATGCAAATCCAATTTCTTTTCAACAATTTGCCACAAGCACCCATTAGAAACCAATGAAATATCATTAAATATTAAAGAGCTTTAACCTTGGGACTCATGCTCCCTGATTTCCCTTGGTTCATGTTTCAAACCTTCATCAAACCGTGATGTCTTCACGCTGCTGTTCTGAAAATCAGTCAAGAGATTTACTTTGGCAATGGAAATGGGGGCTTCTAGGGCTTCAATGGGTTGTGCCCTCTCAATGCCCAACAACTTCGGTTGTTCTTCCTTCTTTGGTTCAATCTTCGGAATGCTCGAAAGATGGTTAGGGGCCTCTTGGAAAATATCCTTTTTCCCTTTAGTACCCTTCATCCTCACATCTTTGTTAGAATAATTCTCATGATGATCAAAACCTTGCAAATACATAGTGTGAGGGTGATGCAATAAATTAGTTTGCTTACCATCTGTTGCTGATATGTAAATTCCAGCAGACTGAAAGTTGACATAACATATAAGGTGAGGCCTTCTTTTGAAAGGCATGCCGCTCAACCGGGTCATCCTCAAATCTTAGCCTCAAGAACCTCTTGTAGATCTGATTTTTCCTTCACCATCTTGCCGCCACATGCAATCATTGGAAATCACAAAAACATCATTTATTGTCAAAGAATCTTTACTTTCACGCTGCATATTGGTTTTCTTTTGTTCTTGTTTTATGATTTCTTCTTGCTCTGCCATTGCAATTTGGAAGCTCTTCTCCTTTTCCTTTCTCCCGGCATGTTGAAGATCCTTCTGTGGTGTTTGAGATCTAGGTCCATGCCTTGCTCTTCCTTTGTTCACTCTTATGAACTCAACAAGTGTAATGGCCTCCTCGTATCTCCCTACGAAGTGCCATATATTCTTCATAGCTTGTGGCAATACTTTGCCCCATGGAGGGCCTTGCTCCTGCCTCTGGACTGGCTTCTTCCCTTGGAATGAAATTAGGCCTAGTAGTTGATCCGTGAGCTGATTCAAATTGTAACGCCCTGATTTTTGTAAGTTATCATGGTGATTACTTTCTTAATGTTGTAACTGCTGAAATGAAGGCAAACATGTTAAGATATATATTTTGATCTTAAGGGAATGTGTTGCTAATCTGGATTCTTGCATACTGTAATTTGTTTACATGGGACAACAGTTATTATTGCTTGTATGTTTGCTGATGTGACGACAAATTTGTCGTATGCTTGCTGAACTCTAATCGCTGATTGACAGCACACCTTGAATCAATTCCATTGATCCAAAGTATGTTGTGGCCTTCTTGTGATCGCTTTGTCGATTTACTCTTGAACCAAACTGAAGGTTGATATAAATGTGCAGCACCTGATTTCAGGTATGAACAGCTGGCACGTAGATGCCAACGACAAAGGTTCGATTCTCGAACCATGCACTGTTGTAACGTGAGACCTCGTAAGGCGATAAATGCCTGGATGCGGGTGGCTCAGGCATGTGAAACGAAGGACGAAACGTCCTGCACAACATTGAATTGGATGTCAGTCGGGAAGACTTGACTGGAAGTTGATTAATTAGTGTTAAGGGGAAATTAGATCCTAATCTAATCCTAAGTTCTACCTTACATCCTAAACTACTATCCTAAGTGGATTTTTAAATTCTAAAATGGTATAGACCTAAGTTCTATTAACCTATGACCTAGGTTGAACACTATTGTTAATCCTAAACTAATCCTAACCTAGAAGGGGACGCACAGACCCATGGGAAAGGATAAGGATGGAAGGAAATTTAATGGCAATAAATGTGAGTCCTTGCGTGGACAGCGCCAAGTTTGGCGGGAACAGGAAAAAGGTGGAGGTATCTAGTTGGTTATGGGACTAAACTTGGTTTGCATGCAAAATTTGAATTTGGTGGTTCGCCAACCCAAGTCGGCGGTGGCGTGAGGAAATAGAAAAAGGCAGAGCCTTTAATGCATTTAATTTCTTGGTCTTCGCGACCAGTCCGCCTTGGAAAGAGTATGGAGGAATTTTGATTGTTTATTGTGTTGTTCGGATTTTTGGGAAGTTGCTCTGCATTTGGTTTTTCTTGGTTCAGTCGAACCAGTTGTGTTTGGTTGATTATCACTGTTTCTTTGGAAATTGAAGGCTATTTTCTGAGCCTGTAGAGGAAGGGATTGTTTGGAAAGCTTGTTGCTATCGCCATGGAAGGAAATAACTCCTGTAGACGCGGTTTTCTTCGAGCTTCGAGGAAAAATTTACAGGCATGTTAAGCCCTTCTCTTTAAAAACACTTGCTTTGTTTAAGCATCTCATTAAAACAACCCTGCTCTTTTTCTTCTAAACGGGTTTTGGGTTTATTCGATTTTGTTGTTATGTTGGAAATGATTTGGGTAGAATCGTTTCTTGTTGTTGTGATTTGAACTGTCTTTGCATATATTTGAATTGGAAATACAGTCTATGCTATGCTAAATTGATTCGACAAATTTGGGAATTCGAACTGGGTATTTCTTTTTAGATGATTATATTGAATGGAACTGTACAGGCAGTAGGAGTTGTTTTTCATTGTTGAGCAATTGTTCTTTTGCTATATGAACTTGAGTGATAAAAACTGTACAGGCTGTGCGAGTTGTTTGACGTTGTTTATATACTGAACTTTTAAAAAAAAAAAAGGAGATGAGTTCCTTTTCCTTCTGCTGTTTTGGATTTTGAAGGAAATAGCATTTGAGTTTTATTTGAGCATTATGAGCTCGGTTTGAAGGAAGTGATAGTAATATTATTATTGCTGTGCTTTTTCTTTTGTATAAATGGACGAATACGACTTGGGTATTCGTGGGAGTTGGGAAAAGAAATTGTTTTTCTTCTGAACTTATAAATGAACTGTGTTTTCTCCTTGTTGTGATGGGAAGATGATTTTGTTGTGTTTATTTGATGCGGTTCGATCTTCCAGTTCGGACTGTTTTCGTGAATACGAACTTGGCTTGGATTTCTGTGCAAATAAATGGAAAAACATGGGAATTTGGCTTGCTGTTTGGGTCTGTCTTGACTGTACCAAGCTTACGCATTTAATACCCTATGCGGGTTTGCCTTGATATAGGTGTTGATAAATGATTATTGTATTCTGAAGTTCTGCATATCATTATGAACTAGAAAAATGGATTTCGGGTAGAAATGTTTGTTGGCAAGGAACTCGAATTGGGTATTCATTTCATATGGTATAATGAATGGAAACTGTACAGGCTATATGAGTTGTTTTTCATTATTGAACAATGGTTCTATTGTCAATATGGGTTGAGCTGTCATGATAGAACAAATACGACGGGGGTGTTCTTATTACATTCTGAAGAAAATGATTGTTTCTTACTGAAAGTATAGGGAAACGAATTTTTCTTCTTTCTACTGTTTTTGATTTGATAGAAACAGTAATTGGGTTTATTGAACTCTATAAGTTCGGCTTGATAGAGATGACAGTGGCATTTAAATTGTTTCTTGAATGTTGTGTTTTGCTGTACAAATGGAAGATTGGAATGTTTCAGGAGATCTCCAATTTTGCACTGTCATTCAAAAAAGTGAATTTGACTTGACTGATTCTTTTTGTATTTGAAGGAAATGGATGTTTTCTTACTGAAATAGTTAAGGGAATGAATTTTTCTCTTTTGCTGATGGAGTTCTGGAAATAGCAGTAATAGAGCTTTACTGTGCAATATGAATTGGTCTGGCTGTAGGTAACAGCAATGTGCAAATTGTTATTATGAACTGTATGCGTTCATGGATATAGAAGGTCATGTGAATAAGTGATTACGTGGCTGTATAACTGTTTATTTGATTAAAAATACAGTGAAAGAAGTATGGAATCTTCTAGTACAGTAAGTACATAGTATGCATCTTTATACTACTTGTCCTATGATGAATACGATGTTTTACTAACCTGTTTATGGTATTCGTATGAGCCTGATTTAAATGAAATATTGATAATGACGATAAATTCATCCTTGTTTTCATTTAAAGCTGAATATGAACGGAACTATTTTTTGCTGTTGGAAAGTGAATTCCGAATGGATTTTGTAAGTTTCACTCTGAACTGTTATCTTGATTTGTGTCTCGTTTGGATTCAATTTTTAGGACAGTCATGAGGAAAGAAATAGGAATGTGAATGGAAAACTTGGAAAAATGATCTTTTCTTCTCTCATACAGTTGGAAATCTGTAATCGTTTAGGAACGAATTTTGTAATTGCTTGGGTATAAGCAAATATATTTATTGCTGCTTGCTTTCTCGTCTGTACTTGATTGCTTGGAATCAAATGAGATGCATGAACTGAAAGGACAGTAATTGGTTTACATTTCAGTTAGATTTTATCCTTCGCATTTATTACTAATGTAAGGAAAGAGAAAGGATAGCAGTTATGTTATAACAGCAGTATGCTTACTTATAATCCTAGTTCTTACAAATGATGTAATCTGGAACTGTGGAAGAAAATTGCGTCTTGTAATGGTTATGTGGGAAATAGGACAGCAATTCTTTGACTGATTGGGATGGTATTTAGATGGTTCAGTTGTTATGCTGTTCATTCTTTTTGATACTTAATTCTTGATTGATGCTCATACTGTCGTTTCATAAAAGCAGGGTTCTTTTATTGAGACAGTTAATTGGAAGCACCTCATTTTAATGACAAGTGCTTAATATGCTCAGTTGATTGAATTGACCCGTGTAAGTAATTTTGCAGATGGAACTTGATTAAAACGAAGACATGGCTGTTTTCTGATACTTCTTTTGATTGTCTGAAGATGCATTGTATTTGTTGGTTATTATTCCTCTACGAGGAATTGTGAAAAGAAGAAAGTACATTCTTCTATCTATGAGTTGTAACGTTGTTTAATATAAACAAAGTCCAGTCATTTGGACTGGCAGATGTATGGATTATAAAATGGATTGATGAATACAAATACAAGTGTGATATTTTAATAACTATATCAGTTTGATATTGTTGATTAAATTGGAAATATAATGTTATTTCTTGATTTGGAATTTTTCAATTGTCCTTGGATGGATTTAAAAGGAACTGATATCTATTCTTACCTAAATGCAACTTTTAAGTTGAAATGTGCAATTAGTTCATACTTGGGGTTAAGATGAATTTTTAATTGACATTAAAAAGGATTAGGTAGAACATGATCTCATAACTGATAGGTATTCAGGATTAGCTTGGAAGCTAAGGAATATCAAATGACTTAGGAGCAACCGAACTTCGTTTTTGGACTCCGTTAATAGCCTCGAATGTTAAATTCAGAAAGTAAGGATATGGATAAATATATCCAGGGCTAATAGACCTTAACTATATAAGGTTAAGGAGAATAAATGAATACATTTATTGAGAATTAGACCTCGTTTAAATGACGTTTAATAAGCTGGAATTTTGAATTTGGTTACAGTTGTGGAAAAATTTGGTTAAGTTTAATAGGTTAAACTTAATAAGTCTGTCGGTAATGGGTTGCTTAATCCAATGATTAAGAAAAGAACCAAGTAGAGAAAATGCAACCCTTCGGTACGAGGGAGAAGATGCATAGCCAACTAGAAGACGGATTAGTCTCTCTTAGCTCCTTACAACTGTAACGGGAACGAGGATAAAGGATTAGCATGGTTGCTGAAAGTTGATCTTAAATATTAAGATCATATCCAAATCACTTGAGTTGGATGTGTACTCTCGATGAGAGGATTCCGTAGGACATTGACATACGCCATCTACAGCACGGTGTCTTCATGAAGGCGGGGTCTTCATGACGACACAATGTTATAGCTGACATATTACAATGCCCTCCCGAATTAAATCATCAAGAATACATAGGCTGAATATTAAGTTCTTGGCTGGGGATAGGAATATGATCACGTATACGAAGTGACTCAGGAGGACTAAAGATAACTAGACACACGGAGTCGTTGGGAACGACACCGTATGTCTGCGTATCTTTAGTTACCATGAGTGCCTTCCTATACTTGTTCATATTGCTAGTTGGAAGTTGGAAGTTAGAATTTGACCTTAAATTGGAAGGACTGGTAGGAACCAGGAAAGACCATTCTAGATAACAGATGAAGTGAGGTGAAGGACGTATTCCATTGGTGTGTATCACATCCAGGAATATGATCATGCAAAGCATGTGAAAATCTTTGGCCAAAGTATCGCAAGTGCTGGTTGCGTTGTCCTGATCACCTAATTTAAGATGCAGGGTGTCAGATGAATATCAGCAACAGATATTCAGACAGGCTTCTTAAATGGATCACTTCGATAACCGGAAACAGTTAAGAGAACTTGTATATATATTGTACTATGCATGAATGAACATGAAGGATCGGTTGTTGCCGAGTCATGAAATGAGAGATCGTTGAAACTCTGAGCCATGAAAATGGGAGATCGGCAGTTCTTCGAGTCATTTACAGTAGCATATGGAATCTGTTATATGATTGAATGGCACTGAATGTGTGTTCCATATTGTAAATATGTGAACAGAGAACATTAGTTTTAAAAGGAAATTGTGTGTTCCAAACTGTATTGTTTGCGCAGAGAACAATTATTAAAACTTGAACGTGTGTTTGAATTATATAATTCATAACAGAGAACGTTTTATTAATTTTTTTTTTTTTTCCCTTGTTCTAGTTTCTTAAAATGGGGATGTTACACAAATGGTCGCTGTGAAGTATTTGCTCCGGATGAGTTGCCGTCTACATTACGAACCCTAGGTTCGTGAAATCTCTGAAGGGTTAGGGCTAGTAGGTCCATGGTGTCCGCCAATCTTACTTGCCCTTCAATTAACTTGTCAATCTTGGCTTCTTGGGCATCCTGATGAGCCATATTGTCCTCCTTTCTTGGCTGGTCTGATATTTTTCCCTCCTTTAATAGCAAGTGAAACCCTTATTACCTTCTTGCATCAAACCCTCAGGCTGGAAGATTGGTGTTTTGATACCACTGTAATGTCCTTTTCTATGGCTGAAACTGAAAAATAGGGAATTAACATAAATCCCAATCTGATTTAAATATGATTTTTGGACCAACAAACCGAAAATTAAATTAGTATGGAACAATGATCTGATTTTTATAACAGTCTGAAAAACGCAAGATTTCACCCAAATATCACCCTACAATTCATCCACACTATTGATAGACCTTTTAGGAACACCTTAGAACAATTTCCACTATGAAAATCAAACAAATACTCAATTGGAAACTTAATTCTCAACAACAGTAGTACAACGAAGAGAAATAATCAAAATGAGGGGTTTCCAAACCCCAACAATTCCCAAATATTGATGATTCCAGCCTTATAAATTATATCAAATATGAATATCAATGAATGAATGAGTGCCGTGCGCTAGAAGGCACTTAGATTGACCTCTACCCTTGTCGCTCCCCTAGGAGAGTGCTCCAAAAATATTTAAAAGCTCTTGTAGGTCTTCTTCTTGATGCCCTAGATCCAAATCTATAAGAGAGTCTTCAATAGAGATCTTCTATTCACCAACATGGAGAGTTTTCGTTCTCCACCAAGCCACAAGGAAGATTTTGTCCTCCTTGGATGCCACACAAGAGGGTTTTCGTTCTCAAGTGGAATGATATTGAGCAACCAGCCCAACAAACCAAGTGTAAGTGTAAATGCGTCAAAAGATGCTCTTCAAATGAGGTCATACAACCTCTTTTATATCCCTATCTTAGCGCCAAATGCCAAATAGATGAGAACCAACCTCCAAGCTCACTTTATCTTTTAATTCTTTGTTGGGAAACTCATAATCCCAGCCGACCTGCCTGGGGAAGATAAACACTAAAGAAAAACATTAAAAATAATAAAAGAAAACAGAAACGAAGCTTGCTCACTTCCCTTGTTCACTTAATCTTCTTGGCCACGGGAAGAGAATGGCAAGAAGTTATTCAATTGATGCTAGTTTGAAAAAGAGGACATTACATTGTTGCAAACCCAAAAACTTGGGAGGTTGAGGAATTAAAATTTTGAGAACCCAGGGCATTGCCCTTGCTGTCAAATGGATTCTGAGATCCTTTTATGGGCACGAACCATGGAATATTGTGGTTAAATATGATATCCAAAATGGATTTCCTAAAAGTGAGCCCCAATGGAGTGCACTACACAACGTGTATCTCCTTCTCGGTTTTTTTAGTCATACTTGGTGCATCACCCATCTTTGAATCCCCGTGGAAAGCTTGGGAAGCAGTTAAACACTTAGTGGTCAGGCACACACCTGGGTTGGGACTTTGCCAGGGGCATAGATCTTTGTTATGGAAGCTCTCATACATACCTCTTTTGCCAACACTAGAGGATGTTCTTCAAACTTATGGTTCAAGAAAGGAATATGAAGTTTATTTGACATCAATAATAATGGTAAATGGTACTGTTGGCTGGAATTGAAATTGAAATTGAAATTTAACCTTTCAGACACAGAGCTCAAGACATACAATTCTTATTGATGTTCTCAAAGACCCTCCAACTGGAATGATTATGGAAGATGATACTAACTGTTGGGATTCAATGAACTGGTTGAAAGGCCCTCCATTGCTTGAAATCACCCCCAAGCAACTGTATGTAAAGCTTTCTTTCTGTCACAATGTGTAGTTAGGCCTCAATAGGAAGTGGGTCTTCTGCGACCCTGATTTAAATGAAAGAATAGATTCGCTGTCATTTGGTCCCCCTGTATTGAGCTCAAGAAGTCTTTATTTAGATGTCACTCCATTAAAAACAAGCTGTAGATGATGTTTGCTAGAAGTGGTATAGGCAACCTCTATTGCTACTTGTGTGTGGCAAACCCGAGTCAATGAAGCACCTCTGTATGGAAACCACGACTAGATGTCTGGGCTAAATGTTTACATGTGAATATCTCATGGACTATTGTTTTGTTTGGCCATATCCATACCGAGAAGAAATTGTCTTTCTTTTTCAAGAAACCTTGACTGATAATGTCTACTGAGATCCTTTGGTTTTTATGGAAGACTAGAAATGAAGATATTTTCAGGGTAAAGGCTGGGTGCCCACTGACTTCAACAGTGAGGTCATGCATATCCGGCTGAAAGTGCCCATATCACAACTGGAGAAGTTTCTTAATATTGGCTTCCTGCAAGTCTTTTCCACGTATGCAAAATAGGCTAGAGGTTTTTCTAAATTTCAATCTTCTCCTGATTGGCATGTATATCAGAAAACAGTGGCAAATACGGAAATTTCTCCTGAAGACCAGGATTTGATCAAAGAAGCTTACTTTAGCCAATGTGACTTTTTGGGTCATGAGTTGGTTGGTGATCTTTGTGGTGACCCTATGCAGCTTGATGGATATAATACAGATACAATTATCATATTATGTATACCATCATGGCAACAGTTCGCAGTATTGAGAATAAGGAATTTAGAAGGGTTATGTGGCTCAGAGTCATCCCTCTTCTCCTCCACAGATACATCCCGAAAAGAAGATAACAAATTTGATTGTACACTATCCTATGCCTACTGATTGGATGACACTCCCCTGCCTGCTCATGGTTATGGTGGAGTCCTATCCCCTTGGTTTGAAAAAATGCAAAAGGTATTATCTGAGCTCAGAACATTTCGAAAAAATGTAATGAACATATGATAAAGAATGTGGGTCACTCCTCTGTTCGTCTTGTATAGGTCCCCTACCTGGTGAATACATTAAGGGACCTGGTGAATGAAGTAAGGGACCTGATATGGATGAGGATCATGATCCTCCACTTTGACATCAACATGTTGACTTATGTTTTTATGGTGACTGTTGTTTGAGGCATGGCCTCTAGTTTTTGTAATTATCTCATATTGTATATCTCGAGCTATGACTCTTATCAGTGTTTTTGGACTGTTAATTGACAATATGGATTATTTTGCTGTTGGTGAGCTCTTTCTGAGCTTATTCTATGGTTTTGTACTTCTTAGTTATGATGGTGGATGCCTCCAATAGACATATATTGTTATTTTGTAAACTGGTTTCTAGTATAAAAAAATGTCAAGCAAAGTGTGAACCATGAACCCCATGTTTCACAGAAATTGAGACAATGTTGCATGTGGGTTTTTGTCTGGCCGAGGAAGATTTTTTGGAGAAAACTTGATCTCAGGGGCTTTTGAGAGTTACTTGCAAGTGTCTGAGAAAGACCTGTTCAAAGAGGTAAAATCTTCTTTATCTCTCGGATGCATGTTCTCTTCCTTAGTGCCCACTTCTGGCCAATGCCCTGATGGTTCCCGTGTCTGTAGAAGGCTGATTGGAGGCACATCTAAAGTTGTATTAACTTGTGCTCCCAGTTGATTCAGCCAATCTTCTATTTGGTATGCTTCATCCCTAGAGGGCAATTAAGTGACTACAATAGACTCTGCAGGGATATGAATAGATAAGGCTAGTCGATTAGAAGAAACCATGACACATTGTAAAGAATCTATGCAAATATGAAAGGTGAGAGAAAGCTCTGATAGCCTCGGCACCCTACTTCCATCATTCTCATCATCTGCTCATCTTCAGTTTCACTGAAATCCCCTTCTTACTTCCAATGACCCTCATCCTCAGAAGAGGCCATCTCCTCAATTGCAACTTGTTTCCTCTTTTTATGAGCTGCTCAGCATTTTGTCAGGTCATCTTGAGTCCAAAGGAATGCCCAACGTTTCCATTGTAACATAGATGACCAAGCTGGGTCATAAGTTATGTCACAACTCAAATCACCTTCCAAAACTGATTGAGTTTACAATGCATCTAGGAATAACCCAGTAGCATACTGGGTCATGTGAAAGCCTTTGTTTTTCAGAGAGAAACTGATGGATTGTACTTCACAATAACTCTCCCAAATTATAAGCTTCTCTACTGTGCAACCCTGGCATATGATTAATCATCCACACTGCAATGTCAGAAGCTCTATTGGCTCCCACCAATCAACAACGGATAACATCCTTGAGACAACACCATTCTTTGGAAGCTAGATATATTTTTAGAAACATCTATTACCTGTGGCCCACATGCGTGCCAATTCTGCAGCAGTCAAATCAGCTCTACATAATTTCTGCACTGTACAATCTTTTTGGGCTTGTGTAATGTGCAAATTGCTTGGCGGCATAATAACTGACTACTCATGAGAGGTTACTCCAAATACCACAGTGGAATCTTCTGGTGTATATGTTATTGTAACCTCTGAGTCCTTGTACCTTACCAATGAACATTCGCTTCCCCTATCACAACTAGATACAATGCAAACAAAACACTGATTGAAATCTCAGGCACTGCATATGGCATTTACGAGATTCTGTCCATGCCAACTCTGAATAATAGAAAGCACACACATAATCTCACGAGGAACAATAATTTGCTATCTATGTTAATTCCTTGTTTTGAAAAAAAATGGTTCCTAACCATTTAAGCTTATGTGAGACGTGTTCTTGCGAGTGCACTACTTTGAAAGACAGGTGACATTTTTCGACACGATACTAAGCAAGGAGTTGATTCTCCATAAAATGAAATCTGATTATTGCTTTGTTTTTTTAATTGGTTCTTTAATCTATAGGGCTCTCTTTCCTTTGGAAGGCAAGATAGAAAAATACCTTTTAAGAGAGTAAGCAAGAGTTTAGTAGAATGGGTTTTTGTAATTTCTTGGATGACTTAGTTAATTTATTGGAAGCATATTGTATCCACTTATTTTGGGGACAAACTAGAGATGCTGGAGGGTACATGCATGAAGATGGGTTACAAAAAGGGGGCCTTGAGTGGATATTTTTTTCCTGAAAATTGAGAAACTTGTATTTTCGTTGATTCTTTGAGGTATTTGCGCACAAAATTTGAATAAGGTATAAAAACATAAATTATTGCATTTTGAGTCTAGTTTTCAAATCACTATTTTTTGCAAATGGTGAAGTATAGGTGGTATAAATTGTTAAAATTCAAAGAAGTACTCATGTTTTTTAGATAAAGCATAGTCGATAGCTGACCATTCACCCCTCACTTTTTTAGCATCATTCAATATATTTTTAAATCATTTTGTGGAAAGTTAGATAATGTTATCTAGTATGTTACGGTTTTTTTTTTAAATTTTACCGTACATATTTTAGAAAAATGAATTTTACCAGTAAATAGGTCTTGAATTTGATTAAAAAACAAATACTTGAGTGTTCGCCCCGCATAACTACCTCAAAATGAATCGAAATTGAGAGCTTTTAAAAATTGTGCATAGAATTAGGTCTAGTATGTTGACGGTATATGTTATTTCGAATTTGGATGCATAGATCAAAAGTTACATGCATAAAGTTAGACCTATATTTTCTTTCAATATAATGACATAGGAAGACATATTTACAAAAATTTAACATTAGTATCCTTATAGTTATCAAAAAATCAAAAAACTTGTATCATTAGAAAGAGACCAATTTGATCTTCATCATAGTCATGATTTGATGAAAATTGTGTATGAAAGGATAGCGTATTCCATGCTCGAAGTTGAAATTTGACATGGAACTCATTTCATGCTGGAAAATGACAGGTCCAAGCCTATGGCTCGGAAATTCGGGTCATTCTTGAGCCTGGAGGGATGCTTTGGGAAAGCAAATTTAAACGTGTATAAGGAAAAAATGCGTACGCACTATGGAGTGCGTATGCGGTATAAAGTGTGTACGCTTTATGTAGCGTGTACGCATTATTGAAGTTTAGTGTTTTGAAGAGGTTTTACAAGTGGTATGTCAGGCTAGGGGGGGCATATTTACTAAAATAATTGTTTAAGTATAAGATTTCTTTTATTATTCTGTATACATTTATTATAATAAAAGAAATCACTTATACTTTATTCTTTTATTCTTTATACTTTTATTATATTATAATAATAATATTAGATTTCTTTTATACTTTATTCTTTTATTCTTCATACTTTTATTATATTATAATAATATAAGATTTCTTTTATTATAATAAAAGTGATTTCTTTTATTATAATAAATGTATAAAGAATAATAAAAGAAACCTTATACTTTAAATTTATTTTAGTAAATATAAGAAATAAGGGTCACTCTGCACTTGATAAAATTGGTCTCGTAGCTCCAAGTGTTACAATGTAGAAAATAGTTTTTCAAAATTTAATCTAGTTAGTACTTAGCAATTTTTTAGGATTTTAGCATCGAATGCAAAGCTTTTAGGATGTAAATTTTGCAATCGGGGTATGTTTTGGGAAAACATATAGTCGTTTTATAGGTTTTGGGGCCTTCCAGATTGGTTGCTGTCATTTGTAGGAGATTTGGATTTGTCAAAATTAGATTTTACAAACCTCACAACTCTAAAAGATAATGATAGTTGCTCGAAAATATTGACTCATGAATTACCTTAGAATACACATCAGTTCAACACACACAAATAGGTTTCTATTAATTGTAACATTCTTAATGACATCTACAAATAGTATTCCCATGATTGGGACTCTTACAAATAAAGTAAGCTAAAATCCTTGAGCTATTATAATGGTGTTTCAGCAGGGCCCTTCACAAGATTCACTTGTTCAACTCGACTCGACTTGACTCTCTTCTCTGATTTTCACCATTCCACTCCCTCAAATTGCGAACTTAACCCCCTTTATGTTTTCTTCGGTTCTAGATTATCGGACATGAGTTCATTAACTTCTCTGAAATGCCACACTGTCTTTCTCCATGACCTACATTTTTCAAATCCTGTGGTTGAGGATAGTCAATCCTTGAGATCTTTCGAAAAATCTATATGATCATTTGTGAGGCATGCTTGTATGTTGACCTTGTCTCGTTTGGTGACATGTGTCTATGGATAATGGCTCTTCATGACTCTTTGTCTCTCCTCTTACATGTTTTGTCAACAAATCATATCATTTGTGCATTGTTATTATGTAATGTCTCCTAAATGGGACATAATAAGAATTGCATTCATATTTCTTCTAGTTCCCATTATGTCTTTGTTCGAGTCAATATTGGCTCAACGGATGATGAATTCTACTTGATGTAATGGCATAAAAAGTATATTTAAATCAGACCATTCAAATGGTATACATGGCCCACTAAACAAGTGATTTATAGAGAATGTAAAAATATGTAAAATAGTTTCTTGGAAGACGTATTACTTGTAAATAGCAAAAAGTCTGTTTGCAACAACTATGTAAAATGTATATGAACTGTAGAAATCTCCTATATAAAATATTTTCTGCCCCTATATGTATGTCTAGGATATTGACAAAAATATTGTTATTCTTTATGTGTACTACGATGTTTGTTAATTAATCTAAGATTTTGTAAGAAGAAATTTTATTATTTGGTTCATTATTCTAGGTTGTGTGAGATTAAAATATGTTCTGCCACTATATATATGTCTAGGATATTGACAAAAATATTGTTATTCTTTATGTGTACTACGATGTTTGTTAATTAATCTAAAATTTTGTAAGAATTTTTTTTATTATTTGGTTCATTATTCTAGGTGGTGTGAGATTTCTTTAATATGTAAGAGGTAATGATTATAAATTGATAATCATTTCAGTGTTTCAGTAGTAATGTCACTAAATTTTATTAAAATCCCACTTTATATTTGATATCAACATGAGAGCAGTTTATATCATCTTTTTGTGACACTTCATCAATACCATAACAGACATGAATATGGGTTTTGTCATAGCAAACACCCATAACCATTGAGACACATGAATGTGTTGTCTTTGTAATCCCTCAAAAGTGTTGACTTGATAGTATTTTAGTGTCATTAGTTTTTTTAAAGATATTTCCCTTCCATTCTATGTCATACTGAAGGTTGCAAGTCTGCAACTCCCCCAATTTCCTCTATGCAGTTGTGTAAAAAAGGACTCCACAAAATTTCAGGTGTATTGTGAATTAAATAAAAAACCAATAAAGTTTCTTTTTACCTCAATGCATTAAATTCAGTCATAAAAATTGTATGCCTTCTTGTTAACATTTAAAAAAAAAACTAATTTATGGCCCCCAAAAAATGGATGGAGGAATTTTAATTATTGGAATCTTTATATTTGATTGATATGCAAAGATAAAAGACAGTGCCAATGTCATGGAAAAAGAAGAAGAAAATGTATGAAATAAAGAAAATAAATACCTTCAATCCTCGTGTAGTAAAAACATCCATTCAATACAATCATCTATTTAATGCGAACGAAATATTGCATTGCTTCCACCTAGTATTAAGGTCACAATGATTTTAACATTTGTTTCACTTATTTGTTACAAACACATTTGTTAATGTTACTTTTATTCTCTATTGGGGTGTCTTTGGAACAAGTGGTGCAACTGCTAGTAATAGGAACCTGGTACTTGATCTGACTCGGTCAACAAAGAATGAATTTTTGACATTTGGACTTGATAATATACACTTCAGTTAATTCAGCTAGACCAAAGGTCTAAAATTAAAATTTAAAATGACTTGATAAAACACACTACAAGAGTACAAAAACAGTTCAATATAAAAAACTAGAAAATGTGGAGCGAAATCCTTGTGGAGAATAGTGGACAACGGTATTTTACACAAACTGGTAAAATTTCATCAGAAAACTCCTCCTGGGTAAAAATTTATGCAATTAACATGACTTTTCTGGGCAGGCTTAAGGAAAAATTTAATATTTTTTGAAAGTTCTCGACTTAAGAAAAGCTAAAATATAAAAAACTTAAAAAGCCATGCCCTAAAAAATTATAAAATTCAAAAATTATATACTGAAAGCTTTCCTGACAATGTTTTACAATGTAGGGCACTACAAACTACTTCTATGCTAGAAGCACCATTGCTTTAAAAAGCCATTTTTGTATGGCCTGCACTTTCCCTACTCGTTGAGACCCTTACTCCCCTGATTCTTATCTGCCTCCTTGCTTATGCATTTTTCTTTCTTTCTTTGTCTGTGATCTCCTCCTTCCAAGCTTCACTTTGCTGGGTAATATGGCTGCGCAACTCTTATATGCTTCTTTCAGATGCCCACGCCTGAACTTTCTCAAGGCTTACTACTGCACTGAAATGTCTCAACAACCTTCAGCAGTAGATTTAATAAATCAATTGAAGTAGCATATTGCTTTTTGAAAAATCCAATATAAATATTGGAAAGCTGTAACAGATCCACACTTTTCTATTTTCTGTACACTGACACACTTCTCTAGCTTGGATGTGTCCTATCCTCAAAGTGCCTCCTTGTCAGTCAAACCTTTCTCAATTTGAAGCACTTCTATTTGCTGATGCTCCTAATGTATTGTTGCTCTTATCGCTGCACCACACACTTAAAGTGCTCAGCTGGAAAGGAATAAAGGAACAAAATATGATAAATGTGCAGATCTTGCTGTGACATTGAAAGGCTGATTTTATATTTCCTCCAAAAACAACCACACACTTTCAAAGCTAACAGAATACTCTCACAAAGCAAAGGGAAAACTACTTAAATGGCATTTTAACCCAAAAGCTATCGTTATATCATTAATTGGGGCAACGAAAAACGTTTGGATCTGCCCCTTTGCAATCAAAACACACCATCTTCAAAAGTCTCCTCACAGGTTCTAGTAGCAATTGTTAATTTGGTACAAGATCAATAATAGGCAACTGACATGAATGACATTGTAATATTCGGCTATTTAATTCAATCTTCCAAGGGGTACTTATACAAAAGCTATGTTTTATTATTTAAGACATATTCTTATCACATCTTGCTCTCCTCGCAACCATCCATCTCCTATTCTATGTGAACCACCTGACAAACATGTCTAACAACACTAACAATATCATTTATGTGATCTTCTATAGGTGACCTGAGTTCTACAGAGGTGGCATGCTCCATATGCTCCATGATAAATTTATTTATTCAATAACTCAACTTTGGATTAAGGATTAATATGCTAACACCTGGATCCATGTTCTCCTTTGGGTGGATAGGATAATATATGCTTTTAGTCAGCAAGTACCTCAATATTTGCCTGTGTTTTTGCTTCCCAATCTCAATAGAATGGACAATGTCTAATGTTTCTTTATCATAGATGGATATCTTCTCTTTTCATCATACATCTTTCACTTCTCATATGCTATTACCTTGACATCTTCGTAAGCACTCACCGGCAACTAGCTAACTTGTAATATGTAGTTAGTAAATGGATTTGGCAGGCTTGACGAAGTGAGAGTTTGCGCTTCTATAACTATTTATTTCAACAAGTCAAAGATAGCTTAGATGTTTTCTATCAATGCAAATCTACAATGAAGCTTGCTAGACTAATCTGCAGGCAATTGTTCTCCACTTAGAATCACTTTCATCTTTTTCAAAGAACACTCGTTGGATGTTTGAACAATTACATACCTTTGGAGAACATGCTTAGTCGAGGTTTGAACCTTCCATTTAGCATATTTATAGAGATGCAATCTTGCATATAGGGAATCAAATGAAAATTTGATACTTCCACATGCATAGTGCTTGAATAGGCATACATGAACACTATATTATAACATATGTCTGGCTCTTATCCTTTGCCCTCCAGGTGAGCGAAGGGATTGCCCTTAATAGTGACATTCTTATGTCTGCTCCTCCATCCATTGTACCTTATTGTCTTGATGGTTTTGTAGATTCGTAGTTTAGGGCTTTATACTTGGTTCGTGTTAGATTTTCTGTGTTTACAAGTTGCTGATGATGCAGGGTTTGTAAGTTTGTATTTTAGAATTGAAGAGTTCTTATTAACTGGAGATTAATTCTTTTGGACTCCATTTTCTGCTTTGCTTATATTGTAGTATATCATAGATATTAGAATCTGATCACAAGCTAGCACACAACGAAAAATACAGTTTGATATTAGCACAAAAAAATTGCATGATGCAATATTTTTATGAGCAACAAAGGGTTTGATCCCAAGTTTATTAGTTGAATATGTATTACAATAGAAACTACAAGAGCCAAAGAATGGAGATAATATGTTTCAAGCTTTAGAGTTATTCAGGTTATATTTCATCACATAAATCTTTTTGCTTGGCTGATGTTTGCTGTTTTGCATTCGTTTCATGATCATTTTCAGCATGGTGGCCGGTCAAATGCCTTCACTAGTTCTGAACATACAAACTTCCATTTTGATGTGAATGCTAGCTATTTTGAAGAAGCATTAGACAGGTGACTATTTGATTTCCATAGTTAGATTACCGTTAGTATCAGATTTTTTAGTTTCAATTATCTTAGTGTGTGAAGGTTTCAAATAAAAAGGTCTATATCTCATATTGGATGTATTTGCTTCAACAACAGATTTGCTCAATTTTTTATCTGTCCCTTGATGTCACAAGATGCAACGTCTAGAGAAATCAATGCGGTTGATTCAGGCATGGATTCTAAAAGATGATCACTGCCTAAATGTTTTACTGAACATTTGTAATTTTTTTGTGGACATGACCACCATGGCTAATAGTTGAAGGGTTATGTGCTTTGTTTTTCAGAAAACAAGAAGAATGTTCTGGTGGATGCTTGGCGATGGAATCAGGTAAGAATGATGAACTATTGAGACACATCTCTGTTAGAAATAATGTATTGAGTACTACTATACTATTCTGCTCAGGAATAGAAACCAAAAACCTTCTAGAGATGTAATCTTCTAGTTTTACAAAATTTTAACAGGGAAAGGTCAATACGATTGGCATGGAGAATGCGTCCAAATCCAGAGCAGGACTGGAGTATATTAATCAGGGAAAAATACACGCGCTGAGTAGAAATGGGTAACATATTTGAAACAAATTTAAGAATGAACGGTTCAAAGCTATTGAACAATATAAAAGAAGGCAACAAACAATTAAAAGAGATCTATTGGAACATACGAAATAGAGAAAAGGTGAGATTCAAGCTAGAAAAGTGGGATAGATACGAGAAACTAAGTGACAACACATAATATAAATGACTTCAACAGGTTATTGAGTCAATTTGCTTAATGTTATTAGACTCTACATAGAACAGCCAACAATTTTGCAAAATTGGCACTTGCAACCATTAAGAAATTTTTAATACAAACAAACAGTCTCAATATTAACAATGGCAGTCCATATAAAAGGCATCTTCTTTGAGGAGACTCAAAACATTATAAGATGGGTGTTACACAATAGTAGAGATTGCATGGAAAAACTAGTATATAGATCTTTCTATACCAGAAAGAAACAAAAATTTCAAGATGTACTTGGTAGAAACATAAGAGTAGCAAGGCCCATACAATAATTAAAGCTTTCATGTTGCTAACACTTCACAACAAAATTTTGATGATAGAGGTATTACAAAAAAAGTGTGTTAGGGCCCTCTGTATGTGTTCTATGGCAAAACGTTGAAGAAAGGACAATTCAATAACTTGGCACTTGCATGTACATTATTATATTCTGGAAGGAATGTGAAAAAGTATGACTTCAAAAGATTCAAGTTTAACCTAAGTGCAGACTTGATTATACAATGGCCAAATGCTAAGTTGCAATCAACACATACACAATTCTCACAATTTAGTCCATTTTTATGCGTTGGAATATCTAGATTGAACTAATTATATGAATATTATAGGCTATAGTCACTAGGTAAGTATTAAAGTTGAGATTTTGGTGCTTGCGGATACGTCGAGTATAATGGTACTCTATGTCATAGTTCGCATACTCGTACTTGGCCAATACTCCGCAGACCAAAAAACGTTGACTTGCCAAATATGCAGCAACTTTAAAAATACCTCAATGTCTTTAAAAAACATAAATTTTATGCAAACTATAGTTACAAAATGTATCAAATGAGTTTGTAAAACGTTGGGGAAGTGTTTTCTATTAGATTTGAATAGAAATAGAGTACAAAATCGCATCATCATGTGAATACAACAACCAACTGATAAGTCTTATGAATTTATGATGATTGTCATTGAAAATAATATGTTACATGCATATCTGTGCAAGTATACAAATTACAACAATTTACAATTTCCTCTTCCCCATTCTACTAAAACATTGGGATAGGGTCTAGTGCCTCTACTAGTCCCCACACTCAGTTGCGAATACTCGCTCCTCCTAGAAGGTTGTGAATGTAGCTTCTACCTATGGGTAGTAGATGGTAGTGACTCCTCTATCGCATGGTCAACATCATATACTAAAGATGTGGTATAATCACAATCTCTCTTGCTTCTACTTCACCCTCCATAGTTTTCCTCTCGAAAGCACAATCTCCTCCTTTGTGAACATGGAGATCTCTGCTTAGTGGTTAGTCCAGTCATTGTAAATCAATCTCATTCAAATCCTATAGGTTCTTACGACGTGTCCTTCCATGGCCTTTTTTGTGCAAAGCTCGCCGAAGATTGTATTACACAAAAACTAGGTCATTGAGTTTTCATTGGGCAACTTATTCTTCAGCGTGTGAATGGCCTCAAACAAACTCCAGTTGCTCACATTGATATTCATTGGTCGGAAGCACAACAAGATTGAAATAATATGTTAAAAGGGATAGCTTTTCAAGATTTGGGATATTTCCACCCTAATCTTCCTACCAAATGAACCTACAAACAAGTTAATGAAAAGTTTGTAAGTAATTAATAATTGTATCAAAAGATTTATAAGTGTAACATTTAGGGTAAATCCTCTTTTTTTTTGTTACCTAGTGGTTGGAAGGATCTCCCTTAAACAGTCTAATTTTTTTAAAATTTAAAGAACCTTTTTCTATCCATGTTTGTAATTCTACAACTCTAAAATAATGAGGTCCCTCACCTCAACCTAGGTGTCATCCTCTTAAAGCCTGTTAAGAGGCCAAGTCTCCATAACCTCCTACATTAACATTCGTGATAGCCATTACCAGAAGAGACTTGGGGTTGAGGTAGTACCTGGCTGTTAGTTCATGAATGGATTAGTGCATGAGTTGATTGATATCTCCAATCAATTAATTCCCAAAAAGGACCACATCTTGCTATGTTTCCTTCTATAATAGTTTTGGATGGCCTCTTTGGCTTCATATTCATGGCCTCATAAATGTATTACATTGGATTTTGCTCACCATCAACCAAGCACAAAACCCTCACCAACAACTCTGCCACCTACAAACAAATTAAACTTTAAAGTTACAACGTACACTTTAAAGTAAATAGACATACATATATAAAATCAAAATAAAGCAATCGACTTGAAATTTAAATTGAAGTTTGAAGTTATGTTGATAATTTAGCAACTCTCTTCACAAAGACTATTCATCAAAAATTGTCTTTGCAGGTTCCTCTCTCCATCAACTTTCTTTGAAATATGGTGAGTCTAGCTATGTTTAGCTCACAAAAATTTGCTTCAATATCCCTTTAACAAACTAAAATACTTTGGCAACATTAGTAAAGTTAGTTGCAAACCCATGACACCCGCTTGTACAAGCTCTTTAAGTTTGGTGTGTAATTCTTATCAAGATGAGAACCCAGGGGTGATATAAATGTAAGCAACATATATTTTTCACACTTCAATGCAATCTATGCATAATAATGTTTAAATCTAGGGATGGTGTGCGCGACAAGGCAATTATAAATTCGTTATCCATCCTAGGGAAAATGGCAACAAGCAATAGAAAGGGGAATTGAACGCAATGGATAAATGCACATTGTTACTATGTATTTCCTCTAGAAAAATGCGATTTGCATAAAGGAGGAGAAAAATTGTTGGGCAAAACATTGGCCAAGACTTTATGGCAAATATTAAATGCTTTCATAGGGCAAAATCCTTGTGAACTAAAATTGTAGAGGTTGTTATGGGTCAAGCTTCAGATTCTAGGAGAAAGTCGACTTGAGGGATTGTAAGATTCCTTGCATTACGCGAGGCAGGTTATAAGGTAACAAGAGGGTTAAGGCCTTTAGCCACATGCATGCCACTCTTTCATGTGCAACTGCTGTTTGCAACTGAGCTTGTGGAGTAATCTAATCCCACGGGAACCCTAGCTTCGGTGGTGAGAGATCCATCCCTAGCTAGCAGGGCATTCTTCGGTAGTGAAGATCTACCCTAGCTTGTCATTTTGGACACAGTTTCAGGGCTAGAGAATGAGAGGGCCAAATTCAAATTTTCAGAAGCAAGAATAGGGTTTTGGAACATTTTGGTATCATCCAAACAATTTGGTTTTCAAGATCAGATCTATGGCAGCCAAATAAAGAAGGGTTTGGCATCATTTCTAGAGAGGGTTTCCAAAAGCCATTCAAAAGGGGGCAAACTTGTTTGGAAGATTGCAGCCCTACGAGTAGGGAGAGAGGAAGCCATTTTCAGATCTGAAGGTTGGAAGGTCATAACCATATTATATATGATTTCCAGAAGTTTCATCATTTACACTTGTATTATAAAGTTTGTAATTCCTTTCAAGTTTCCCACCGTTTAGGTTCTGTAATGTTTCTGGCTGCGTTATATTGGGAAAAATTCCAAAAAATTTCCATGTTTTTAATATTAGAATCCATTGTAAAATTTCAAGTGTTTTGACGTGAGTACATTTGAGAGTTATTCAAGGCTTTGTTCGATAGCTATTAGTAATAAAAATCATGTCCAAAAATCAGACCGTTTGCTGCAAATTATATTTTTGGTGCATTTTGTTAATAAAATCCCATCAAGGGATATTTCAGTCTGACCCAATCAATTTTTTTATGCCCTCCAAAAGAAGTTCAAGGCAATAGGTCGCACCAAGGGTTTAAATTGAAATGATGATGAATGCCTTTCTTGAAGTAGTCTCCTAGCGACCACATATGGTGTTGCATTATGTTAGCGACAACTTGCACAACATTTTTACCACCTCTAAGACAACCTCCTCCAACATAAGGTTCAAATTTTCTGCATTCTTTGCTATGTTAAAGCCATCAATTGACTTCAAAAAAACCATCTCACCATTTGAAGCCACCAAAAAAATGATGAAAGTGTGGTTCCTTCCATGTCCACCCATTTGAAAGAATGGTGCATCTGAATTTTTGCCATGCTTCTTTGATCTTCCCACTAATTGACTTTGCATCTTTGAAACCACACCCTAGAGCAACCTCCCACTTAAGTCTTTTGGAGAGGGTGCCTTGTACCCTTTCCTTGCAGCTTATGTCAATGCCTGTCATTAAATACTCTTAATACGGGCTCTTCGCCACATTGAAGGGAAGGTTGTAATACTAGAAATTTGCACATGCCTTATTTGCTTCCTTGTGCATCTCCTTGTTCCAACTTATACCTTGCGGTGAAGGTTGTGCAGCAAGTACACCTTTAGATTGAAAAAACTCCTGTGTTTGACCTTTTGGCTTGAACTAAGATGAAGTGTATGTGCCTTGAGATTTAGAGCCCACAATTTTTGTCGCATTTCTATCTCCATTTTTAATTGACCGGGATTAATCTAATGGTTGTTATGGTTATTTCCACATTTGCCCTGTTCTAGTTACAAAATTCTCATCCAACAAAGTGCAAATTTTAATGCCTGCATCTCTTGTTGTGCCTCTTCCATAGTATTGGCACATGTTCTGTGATGCTTCCAGGAACAATGAATGCAAGTCCTGGTCGGGGAAGTTGATTATATGCATCCAAAAACTTTCTTCCCACAGAAATGATTAAATCTTAGTCCCTGGGATATAAGGTCCAAGATACATTCATACTTCCAAGTGTCAGTACAAGAACCCATTCAAGAACACTTCCAGTTGTTGATGCTGAAATTGATACGCAGTCAATGCCATTGTATGAAGGCTCAAACCTGCAACACAATCAAAAACAAAATAAAGCCTCTGAGGCAAATCGTAATTTTGTAATTTAATTGCCAGGAAAAAGGTTAAAAAAACCATTGAATTTAGGCTATAGAAAATCCTTCAGCAGGGGTTGTCACCATAAATTGTAGCTTTCTTAAAGGCAGTGCAAGTCATTAAAAAATCATTCTAGTAATTTCGCTACCCAACTCTGGATGCCAGCTGAGCCTAAACTAGCACAATGGACCACAATTAACATTGATAGGAATTGAATGGATCCAGAGATGCAAATTTGCAAATCATGTTTGTTAAGACTTCAAAATTAACAGTATAATAAAGATTTATATGCTTGAATAAGAAGGACTGATCATATAAATATGTAACATAGTTTGGGACAATGAAGTTATTCAAATCTGCTCTTCGATCATTTGATACATATCCACTGAAGATCACTCAGGTGGATTGCTCAATAGTGGTCAATCACTGTACCTACTGTTGTTCTTTTCTGTTAAAAGTAATAATTGGTGTCAATGGAGCTTTTTTACGAGATCATCCAGGTATGTCTCAGCCTGAGTATATTGTAGGGATCATGTGCCGAGTTGCATAGGTAAGCATAAGTGACAAGCACTCGCGAAATTTAGGGAAGAGTTCCGTATAGGAGTATTCACTTTCTAGTAAAATAGGTGGTTTTATTTTTTGTTTACTCAATGATCTTATGCATATGAGTATGTCAAATAATGCTCCATAGGTATAGACATTGATTTTAAAATAGATTCAGCCATGTATACTGGGGAAGGCTGTCTAGTAAGAGTTATTACGTGAAGTTGCATGAGCCTTACATCCGGGTGATTCTCAACTGTTTAGTTTGAAGCTATTAACAAGTCTCCATACCATTAGTAATTACGCTCTTGCCGGTTAATTGAGGTTGTGATTACAACGGGTATCTGTGTTACGTCTCTCGGTTCCAGCACATGATCCATCCCATTCAAAATGTTTTGTGAAAAGAATCAATTGTAAGCAGAATATGAGAGCCTAGATTATCATCGAAATACTATTTTCCAAACATTCTGAAATGCTGTTGGACATGCAATCCTTTAATATACACTAGGAGAGGTTGGATCTTAAAGCTAGGTTTTTCTGCACAAATATATGGAGAGGATACCAGTTCCATCTGACCACATCCTTCTCATGGTCTTTCTAATTCTCCGAGGAGTACCGTTGGGCATAAAATAAGCATGGTTACCTAGTCTCTCGATGGACCCTCGACAACATTTACATCAATGAGCTTAGTAACAATGTACCCATGTTGATGATGGTTGCATTTTACATAATGTTCTGATAACTATTCTGTTTTTGCTGCATTGGTCATTGTTCTCCTCTCACACTCTGTGCATGGGTTTACAAAGACAACATTATGGCCCCTTGCACTCATTGAATTGTCAGAGCTTTGTTAGTTGGTGGTCAACTGATAGCAAAACTGGAGGTCTTGATATTCAAGGAAGTCCATTTTTCCTGCCTGTATGAAGTATGAAGTTAGGCCTCTTGGATCATGCCTGCACTTTCACTTAGTGATGTATTTTATGGTGCATGCCTTTGCTAGGGATATCCCTTTGACAAGATGTCATTCCTCTTCGATATAGTCATCATGAATTAGAATTTTGTTAGGGTCCGAGGTTTAGGGACTTAGAATGGATGTCCATTAATTGGGCTTGTAGTGAGAGGGTCTAACTCTCACGATTCAATATATGATCCGTTGCAGACATCCATTCCTTAGTGAATTGCATCCAAAGTCAAGATCTCCTTTTTTGCCCAATGATCTGTGTTACCTTGAGACTATCTTTGAGATGGGCTTACTTTCTATATTCAGTAGTTCTCAAATGATGTGGGATTCATCTTTAGGTTGCCTAAGAGCATATCCATACTAAGCCCAATGTTCTTTAGAGAGGATTGCATAAATTCAGGCACCATTAGTTTTGTTCATGAATGTTTTTGAGAGTAGTTTGCTATCTATTCAGTTTATTGGCATCTCTGGAACTTGACTTGTTTCAAGTACTATTGAGGCCCACCATCCTTCTTCTGTTGCTAAGAGGTGCATATCTACAGCAAATACAACTGATAGATCACCAAGACCTCATCCTCGTACCACTGGCCCCAAGCTTTCAGCCCTTTTCCATGTCGAGCATTTCTTACAGGTGGTGGATGGTGTCAGTGTCAACCTGGACTATCTCCAACATCATTGGTAATCATCTTGAGGTTTCCTCTAATCGAGGGTGTTCACACCAGTTACAGGTTGACTATTGATCATCATAATAATGCAATGGGGACCAGATTCATGAAATCTTTTCTTTCCAAGAGCATGGAAATGAGGAGCACTTCATTTTTATATGCCCCATTTATTATGAAATTCTGGGGGAGATACAAGCTAGGTTTCTTATGATGACTTGTCAAAGTGAACTTGGTTGTCGGTTCAAGAGATATACGATGCTTGTCCCTTTTTCATTGGGAGAAAGTGAGCAGTTGAATGTCTCAAATCCTTCTTGGGTAGTTCCTTATTTTACTGCTTGTGCGCAAGGATAAGTGAAGAAGAACAAATCTTAATACTGTTGAGGAGAAACACAGAATTATAAGGTTGGTGGCATGAATTGATACTAAGGAATCCCTTGGTGTGTAGGTTGTATAACAAAGTTAGTAGAAGTCTGGAAAATTATTGCAGCAGAATTAAAATAAATTGCAGCGACTTCAGTCCCTTCGAAAAATGTACCAAAAGTCTTCAACAATCATCAATCAACAATTATCAATAATTATTTATTGATTTTATAATTTATTATGCCCACAAACAATTAAATATCTCAGTTTATGCAAGTCGCATTTCTGAAAATGTGCAGTATAAATCAGATTTGTAGAAATAACCTATAAAGTTATATATAATAATATTCAATGAATCACAAATGTTTTAAGTCACAAGCAAGAGGTTTCCGTCCCTTGCAAGAGACCTCTAAAGGGGTTTTCGTCCGATTAGACTGGATGTGAGAGTATTCTCTCGAAATCAAATGATTACAAAACAAGTCGATCAAATGGGTGTCCCACACCCTTATTTATTCTTCCCCAAACGTGGTGTCCTTTCCCAAACATAATTGCTCCTTTTAATAACATTTTTTTTTTTAATGTTTAGGCCGACCCATGTTTTCTTCTCTAACATGCTTTAAATCTTTTATTAAATAATAAAAGACATGGTATTTCCTTCATAATTTCTTCAACTCCTCCAAGGATAGAAATGGCTGGAAATCCCATAATTAACTTCAAAGGGTGAAAAAGGGACATTACAAATTGCCCTTTGGATACTACTGCTTCACACAAAAGGGGGATGTTCAATGATGCAACACTCATCTCTACACAACACTATTACTAATCTTGACTAGCACATTATCTCTTAGCGACTGAGACTGGCTCCTTCTCAACATCATGGATCTACTTCTCGACAACGTGGGTCTATTCCATCTCGACCTCTTCTCAGACAGAAGGGATCGATACACGTTACAAGTTTTTGCTGCTATGGAAGTTTCTTTGGCTTTGGATGTTAGGAGGGATTATAGGGGAAGTTTCTTTGGCTTACTATGAGTGGCATAGGGTCCACTAGTTCTGGCTGAACCCTTCTTGGTTTTGGCTCCGGATTAAATCTAACTTCTAATGCTTTCAACCTTGGATTTTGCTTCACTTGATAGTTTTTAGAAATGGATGCCTATCATAGTCTTTGTCATCTTCAATGTTGCTCCACTAGTTGAATAGACCATTTAACTTATTGGCCCCTTTCTATATGTGTCTCTTCGACCTTTGTTCAGACTCAATAGCATGAACTATTTTTCGTATGTGTGAGTCTTCTTCTTCGTGAACTCATTGTATTGTTCTAGTATCTTTTGTCGTGTTTCATGATTATGTTTGGCATACAGATCCTAGAAGATAATGGGGTACTACATCATGCTTCTCTTTGAACTGATTTAACTTGACCCAACATTCTTTAAGGCAACAACTTTAACATGTAGTATGTTTAATGTCTACAAAGATACTAGACTATCAATAACAACATACACAAAATAATAATTGTATAACATACGATGGTAGAGCAAAACATAACTTGTATTCATAAAATATAAGTCTCAATACAATTTAGGGAGGAATTGATACAAGTGCCCTCTCTTTGAAGTACACCCTTCTATTTATAAGACAATTAGAAGGATATACTATCAACACCCAAACATAACCAACAAGAGTCATTACAAACTAAAATATATAATTATGTTGATAACCATGCCAATACTAATATGCCGGTCTACACATGGTTGACGAAATGCCAACCACGATCACTTGTGATTTGTACGGGACTTCTAAATCTCGTCACTAATTTCTCACATATAAACTTTTTAGTATGCTAAAAACTGTGGTTCGGAAAATCTTTGGCTTCTGCTCATTTCATCAAGCACTTGGCAGTCACTACAATATACTTACATCAATGTGCCTTGTTTTCTTTCAAGGGTCCCACAAAATTTAGGCCCAATCGATCAAACAACTCCTGCTAGGAGGGCCATAGGGGCTTGTTTTGGACAATAGCCATCTCTATAGTCCCCATGCCCACAGTATATACAGAGAAGTCTTGTGCCATTTTAGTTAGGGCGATCTCTTGCGAAAGGGTCCCACTCATTGCACTCCCAACACTGTACAATTGGTTGTCCTTTGGAGTCGTTATACCGAATCTGACTCCCGCCACCGATATTATTCTGTAATGCCGGTAGCTCCTTTGTAGTGCATGGTGGATGGTGTCGAGTGACTCTCCTCTGTGTGAATAGTTCTTTCCCTGATTGTATTTGACAAATTGTAAGTGTGTAGTCCTTGATTGAATGCCTTGTAACTTGACAAATCTCACTCAAAATATCCTTACCTTCGTTCTTAGCGTGTCCCTTTAGTTCATCATTTAAAACATGTCCTTTCTCAAAGCTTGCACTGATCTAGGTTCACATTCATCCTAGAGTTAGGGCCATCTTCTTCACATCTTTTTGAATTTGAGGATTTCTTTTTCTCGCTTTCAATATCCATGGCTTAGTTGTATGAATCTTCGTACAATGAGGGTGGAACGTCCTTCATCGTACTCCGCAATGAGGGCACTAACCCTCAATGAACCATTACTTTTTCAAGCCATTGACATTTTCATTTTCAAGTTTTCCGAATAGTCCTTTAAGTATTTTATTATAGGCACGAACATTCTTGTGTTTACCCTGTTGGGTATTGTAGATTTTAGTGACAGTCTCATTTTCATTCCTCAAGAGTTTGAATTCTTTCTCAAAGGATTTCTTAAGTGTTTTTTTATGTCGCTTTTTCCGAGCTTGGTGCATCTATGTACTCGTCAATAGTCATTCCTTGAAGGGTCGTTGGGCAACATCTCAACCACACATGTTCACCTTTATGTCCATTGGCATTCCATATGGTAATGCACATTCCACATTGTCGTATGGGATCCTCCGATCCATCATTAATGAACTTTGACAACTTTTGCTTTTTTGGAGATGGCGTTGATGGTGTAATCAATGGCTTTGGCATGGATTTTGGAATACAAGTCTTCCCCTTATAAAGGTTAGCATTGGATGTTCCTCGGTGCTCTCAACACTATTGGACACGTCCCTATGTTCGACCCTTCCTTCAGCAAGGATCCGTATAATATATTGCATACCATCAAGTCCCTTTTTGTGCAAACTCCCTCCAACTTGTTGTTCGGACACGCTTGCAGTCAAACTTTATATGTAATTCTCTTGCAATACCCTCTGATCCAACCTAGGTGGCGAAGTCCACATTTCTTTCCTCTGGAAGGGTTGATTCTCTTGCAACACCCTTCAATTCGACCTGGTTGGAAAGGTCTGCACTTGCATCCTTTGGAAGGGCTATGGCAATCTCTACCCACGCCTCATTGCGAGTGGCGTAGGGTCCACCAATTCCGGTTGAGCCTTTCTTGGTTTCAGCTCTGGTTCTGGTTTATGACTTCTTACCCTTTGGTCTTGCTTGCTGGTTTTTTAGAATTGGTTGCCAGTCGCAGCCTTTTTATCTTTTCTCGTGTTGTTTTGCCAATTGAGTGGACCATTTAACTTCTGGGTCCCCTCCCTGACTATGTCTCTCTTCTGCCTTTGTTCAGAGTCAATAGCATGAATTATTGCTCGTATGCTTGGGATGCTTTTCACGGTTGTGTTTGGCACATAGATCTTAGAAGATAATGGGGTGCCTCATTACGCTTCTCTTACAAATGACTTTAACTTGACTGGATGTTCTTTGAGGCAACATCACCAAAAAATGTAATATGATTAATGTCTACTTAGATACCAGACTTATCAGTAACAACACACACAAAATAATAATTGCATAAGAAACTATATCAGGGCAAAGTTCCCGAACATGTATTCATAAAAGATAAGTCTCGATACAATTCATCCAGTACAAGGAGGACCTGATACAAGTGCCCTTTCCTCGATGTATATCCTTTTATTTATAAGACAAATAGAAGGATATATTGTCAACACTAAAACATAACCAACAAGAGTCATTCCAAACTAAAATATATAATTATGTTGATAACCATGCCAATACTAATATGCCAGTCTACATGTGGTTGACAAAATGCCAACCACGATCACTTGTGATTTGTATGGGAATTCTGAATCTTGTCACTATTTTCTCATAGATAAACCTTGTAGTACGCTAAGCACTGTGGTCCGGAAAATCTTTGGCTTCTGCTCTCATTTCATCAAGCACTTGACATTCACTACAATGTACTTACATCGACATGGCTTGCTTTCTTTCAAGGTTCCCACAAAATTTAGGCCCAATCGATCAAACAACTCCAACTTGGAAGGCCATAGGGGCATAAAATTTCTTTTATAATATCTCCCCCCCCTTTTTGACATATGTCACATCCGAGAACCCATTCTTTGGTGTCATGGTGCAATGACAGCCACCACAATCCTGCCAAGAGCATTTTTCTTGCAGTGGCTTATGGTCCCATATACCCTCTACTTGGTTGTTCATGGGCTTCTAAGAGAACATCTTTGATTTACTCCTTCAATACACACTGTCACATGATGTGGCCCAAGCCCATCTTATACAAGAAGCCATTTATGAGTTAGAAGATGTCAGGTGTTATAGTTTTGAAGTCTTCATCGTTTTGAATTATATGGAAAAAGTAATCACAATAAGCTACATGCTGATTCACTGGGATTATTATTGCAAAAATATTCCCACTTAGTAAAGTTGGATAATGGTTTTATCACTTCAACTAGGTGGAAAAGAACTACTTCCATGATAACTGTAATTTATTGTCATGAAAGATCACTTTGCACTTATACCCCTCCAAACTTGATGCAGTGAAAGTCATTGCTTCCTAAGGAGGGATGATTACAGTCACATTGACATGATCAACTATTATTTCCTATTGTCTCCCTTGGTCTCTCCTCCTGTGGTCCAGGGGCTGCGCCCCTTGTGCAACTGTACTCTACTGAAGAGTGGGGTTGAGGTGCTGGTTCTATGACCTAAATTCTTGGAGACTATACAATCGAAGTTCTTTGCACTATTGAGAAAGTTCTAGCTGATATAAACTGCTATGCACAATGTGCCATGTCAGCACGCCTAATTCTCGCAACCAAATGGTACACCTTGCACATCTATACACACATCTTCTATAGTTGCAAAGAGCAGAGAACTGTAGAGCCTAACGGACAGGTGTAATTTGCACTTTCACAGTTGCAGCCTGCATCTGTGTACAGAGCTCGTATGCCCATCCCTTGAGTAATATGATTGTCCTCACAGCCCTCTTCTTAGTGTTAAAAGTAGATGGAATTCTACTACATCCATCAGTATCTGCAAACCTATGTTGCCAGGGTTCGTCCCCCAGCCCCCCGAACCTTGCTTGATACGTATCTGGTACGGATACGTCAGGGTACATGTGCGGGATACATGGCAGATACGTGGGGGTTCGTATCCTGGGTAATCCCACGGGTACATCCAAACGTACCCGGTACATGTATCCCTGAAGAATCCGCCACGAACCCAAGCCAGAAAAACGGTTTTTACAGGCATTAAAAAGTTTAAAACATTTGTTTGTTATGACATTAATTGGAAATATGATTGAGCGAAAGTACATTAGTGCATTTGGCAATCATTTGAAGTATAGGGGCCTTGTTTGTTGTCACACAGTCACTGTAAGCTTCATGTCTGTGAGTTCGTCAAATATAATGAAATGAGAAAACCTTGCAAAGTTGAATTTTTGTTCCTCATTCGCCATTTTCAGATATTTTGTATCTGCGATTACCAAATGACAAGATGACAACACAAGATAATAGGTTAACGTTTTTTAACTACGTAATATTTTCTCACGATTTATCTTGGAGCAAAGGTTTTAGGTTTCCTAACCCATAGTTTTTTTTTTCAGCTGATTAGGCTAAATATCCAATACGTTCATAGCTGTTTTATATTATAGTTTAGCGTTTTTATTTTCTTTTTTCTTTTCAGCAATGTGTTTGGATTTAAAATATGAACTTGTAGGATATTAAATTATTGGAACCCATTAACCCGCTGTCCATTTTGATCAATGAAATGTAAAATCTTAAGGAATATTGTTTGTTTTGAAAATTTGAACATGGATCTAGTTACTAGTATATTTTTCAAATTTTCAAGTTTTGTTCGTATTCATGTTGTTTTAACATGATATTCGTATATCATATGTATGGCAGCCACATGATCAATAAAAATGCAAAGTCTTAAGTATATTGAATGTTTTGAACATTGATTCAAGTTTTGTATTACTATTTCAGTTTTTTATGGACTAAAAAATGAGTAAAATGAGTAGATGTACATAAAAATATATATATATATATATATATATATATATATATATATTTTAATATATATGTACGGACGTATCCAAGACGTATCGTATCCAAGGGTTTTTTAAAATTGACGTATCCGCGTATCGTATCCGTATCCTGGCAACGGATACTCGTATCCAAACGGATACTCGTATCAGTATCCTGGCAACATAGTTTTACAAGATTCCACACTTTCATTCCCATTGGCCTCAGTCCCATTCCTAGGAATTCACTTTTCTCCTTATTTAACTACATCTTTAGATTATTTTTTGGGATCCATTCCTGCTGGAAGAGTTAACTGTGTATCAGTAAAAATATCACTTCTCAGTTGACAATTAAAGGAAATGTATCTGCCAGTCGTGTTATGGCTACGATAAGAAAAAGCACATCTCTTGACAAATAATTCTCTTTATTTAATTTTTCATCATTTTCCTAATAGCATTTTCCCGCCAAGTCATTGCATTCTAAATAAGTTGAGAATGCTTCTGAATTTTTTTCTTCTTTAACACACTTTTGATTTGATGGAGAACATTTGTAATTGTGTTTTATTGATTCTGTATGAGTCCAACGACTCTACTCACAAAAGATGGTACATGCTTCAAGATGATTTAAGGGAACATTCTAATATGTATTTGAATTCTTCTTGTCTACTTAGAGGTGCATATTGAAATGATTTAAGTGGATGCTGCCTTCATACTGAGCTGGTATACATTCTATTTCTAATTACATGTCAATCGTCCGGTTGTATGGGGGTTTATTGAGGCACTTTCACATTTGTGGATGTTTATACATCTATACAAACAATGTGTTAGTATGACTGTTGAGTTTCAACCGTCTATCTATGATATCTTTACTCCTAATACATTTTTTCTAGATAGCACTTTGGTTGAAACTTTCAGTCAAGCTCCATTGATATATTTTTCTAAATAGTTTACTTTTCTAATTGCACAATGTCTTTACTTTCTTCATCAAAACTCAAAAAAGTAGCACCCTTACGATTTGCACATGACAATTCCCTACTTCTTGCTAACTCAAATAATAATTGTTTCCAAGTGTGGGACTTGCATCTTAAGGCAGACCTCCAGAGAAGACTAGTTCCTCTACCTAAATCTAGTGCTAAAACTACTCGTAAAATTGAAACACAACTATCCACTCCTAACCTAAGCATTCCAAGGGAGAGAGCAGATCAGAGCCCAGAAGAGTTGCATTTGCACAAATGGAAATCCTAAGCTAAAACAGAGGCGATAGCACCAAAGAAAGGGGGCAAACATGTCTATGAGGGACAAGGGAGAAGGGAGAAGGAAATAGAGAAGGGAGAGGCCATACATATAGTGACACAGACCCAAAATGTAATACCATCTATATTCACATGAAACACTAACCAAATGAAACTTTGCAAAGGGGAAATATAGTGCATTGATACAACATGGAAAAGGCGAAGTGCAATTTAAAACACTTGAGTATAGGGGCAAAAGAGAACCACAAACACAAGATTTTATAACTAAAGAATGCTCACATTGACTTGTAGCCATTACAGTTGAAGAAGAAGGCACAAAAATGGCATCTGTTGAGGCCCAAATCCAGGTTTACAACATGATATTGTTTAGGAAAACCATTTTGACACGGTTCCTAATGCAGTACATTTTAAAACACCCTCCTCTCAAAATTGAGATTTTTACAATATATAGAGAATGAAAGATCAAAAGGATGAAAGCGACATGGGCACGAGCTTTCTCTATTCAACCATAGATAACATTTCATCAATTCACCTGCAAAGCACATGGGCACCCCTAACCAATATTTCATTGCAGCAATAAACGTAATCTGTTCCTCATATGTAGAGAAGGAGCTTGCCATTCCTTATTAATTGATCTTGGATGGAAGGAATGATTTGATAAAGTTTTGCATGTTCAATGACCGTTCTAAACCTTCCACTAAGCCCGTGAATCTTTGCATAGATTTTGATCCCCGAAACCTAAAAAATTGAAAGTTCATGATTCCATATTAAAGGCTTAAGGAGACCTTTCTAACAAGGCCAATTTTGCTGAAATTTGGTTGAAAGCTCAAAAATTTAAAATGGGCAATGAAGACCTGGCACATCTCTAATACACACACCAATCATTTGCAGCTTCTTTGGTTTTCATGGACCCTTTGCATGTTTTTCATGACTATTTGTTGTTCAACCTTGCTTCCACTCACTTTCCTTTTTCAGTTCCTTTGGCTCACAGTGAGTTTTTGAATATTTGAATTTTCTCAACATTTGACACCTTTTCGTATTTGGACAATCAGTTTTTAAATGTTTGGAAGACCCTGCTTTGACAAATCCCGTGGGTTTTAATGTCCCACGACCTTGTTTCTTTGTGGAACGGACTTTGGAGGGTCTTACAGAATGCTAACTTTTTAAAGCCTGCAGAACATTAAGTTAACACTTCCACGACTTTTAGACTTAGCTGCATTCTGTTGATATTGTTCCTTGCCTCTGCCACACGATACCAAGCTCAAACTATCCTTCGTTCTGCGACTTGGAGAGTCCGCAGAACACTTCATTTACGCACTCCGCGATCATTATGATCCTTTGTATCCATGGAATTTTTTCAGCTACAAATCCGCCCAAGTCATGACTGATTAATATTCCCCTTTGTTCCTCGGGTAGGATTGCGGAATACTAAGTTCTGTGAAAGTCCATACAGAACACTGGAAAGTGAAGTGTCTTACGTTATTTTCCAATTTCTTGAAGGAAGTTTAATAATGTGTCCAAAATAAACCTTGATAATGCCAAAATGATTGGTGATATTATTTTAAAGAATAATAATTTGGTGACTTAACGAAGCTCATACTGCTTGCTAAATAAATGACCAAGTTGCCTTGAAGCATCCATTGAGCATGGAGTTAAGCTTAAAAAAAGCTTGCAAAAAATCGATCAAAACTTGAAATCTTACCCCCTGAGCATCTGCATGAAGTAGAAGATGAACTTAGCTGATACTGGAATTGCCTTGGAATGCTTTTGAATATGATTTCTCCAAGACAAACTTTTTCAATAAAATTTGCAAACTGTCCCAAAACATTTGATTTTCCACCTAGAAAGCTGCTCCAAAATGTGATTGTTGCTGACGAATGGACAACAACTGAGTGCAAGCTCACAAAATCAACTATACTACAAACGGGAATACTATCATCATACATGTTCCAAGTTGGAAACATGATAAGTGTGCACAAGCACTTGTTTTGTAATAAGCAAATCTAAACTACCCTAATCTAAACGAAGGTAGGGAAGCTAAATGAGCCTGACCAAGAGATAGGTTGAGAGAAGTGACAACTTCTATTCCTTACAAAATTAGACCATAATTAATTTTGCAATGGACATGGTCTTTAATGAAGAAAACTGCTCAAAAACTGCTTTCCATCCTCATTCTTCAAAGTATGCAACTGGAAAGTGCAAGAAATGAGTACCTCCTCATTCTGGTCAATTGTACTTGGTTTTGTGAGGTATTGCAATTGATCTTCAAAACAACAATATGCTCTGAATTGAACAATAAGGGGTGGCAACTCAATACTCTTTTGGCTTTCCTAAATTAGCTGAGAACAAGTATATTGATTGTGTGCAAGGATCGATCCTTTGTTTGCCCATCTTTCCAATTCAACTACCAAGGACAAATGACATTAAAATACATTCCTGCATCATTATGGATGGCATTTTGGAAAGCCGATTTATACTCTATTTTGCTTCGTCAAAAATCATCTGTCTCTCCCCATGTCATGACTACTGGTTTGACAATGGTTTCATCCTGATGAGATCTTTGCCCTCAGAGTATCCTCAAGCAAACAAAGTTTGAAAATCATGTAAACTCATTCTTTTGTTCCTAAATGTCAAGGATGATCTGAAGCAACTAAGGTAAAACCTCCTCATGACAAGCTCATCAACATTAGATCTGCTGAGGATGAAAGAAAGGATAGGTCTGCAATTTTACCATCAAAAGAAATTTCATTGGGCAAGATGCAACTTTCTATGATCAATAGGTGATCTTCATCCAAGACCTTTGAAGTGGATCTCTCCTCCAACTCTGATTTTGCAACTTATGGGTCCTAAATCTTTGTTTTTCATCTTCTTGCACAAAATCATTGCATTCCCCTTCAAATAAATTTCAAACAACTCAAGGGACACTTGCAAACTGATAACCAGCTGTTTCAGATCACTGTATTGGATTCTAATCTTAAATCTTATTTCAAGTATTTGCAATGAAATTTTTCAGTAGGATTTTCTTACAAAAAAGCTATAGTTGCCCTCCATGATATTTTTCATGACTTAGTTTGCTTCCTAAAAATTTGGGAATCTTTTACCCCTTCTGAGGGGTCGGCTGGGTTTCAAATTGATTCTTTTGGAATTGTAATGATGGGGGACAGGTCGAATATCAGATCTTCTTGTTGAATCTGTTAGGCAATGGAAGAAAGATATGCTGTTTTGAAAGTTAGGCCTCCAGTCATTTAAGCTTGGATTGAGGTTTAGGCAGATAAGGAATTGGCATCATATACTGATATGGCAATCCTCATTTGGATTTTGAATCCCATTGACAAGGTTTGGACCTTAGGTTCTTTAGCCTATCAATGCTTTCTAATGATGCAATGAAATCAACTAATTGAGTGATAGACTCACTCATTACCTCAAGTCTTTGTTGTGAAACTGAAAACCTAGTTACTAGGTATATGACCTTGCAAAAGCTACGCCATAGGCCTAGGGGCCAACTCGAGTCCAGGCCTTGGTCATACCCAAGGGGCTATGGACGTTGTGAACTATTGGGTATGAATATTTAGTCCAATTGTTATAATTTTCCATTGACAGGAGTATAAAGTGTTTTGGAAGGGACTAGACGTTATGTTTTATCGTTGTAAGGGGCCACTTAACTCCTAGTGTTCTAATTTTGCGTTGGGGGTCACCTTTTGGACCATGGCGACTTGAAAAGGAAAAAGTAACTTTAAGTTACTTTATTAATTTGGTCTTCCCTAGGGGAAAATGCGACTTGGGCTTTTTAGGGTTTCCTTGGCATGGGAAAAGTTATATAAGGAGTGGAGGGGTGAAAAGATGGTCATTCATGCATACACTTATATTTCCTTTCATGTGCAACTGCTGTTTGCAAATATCCAGCTTGTGAAGTAAGATCCCATGGGAACCCTAGCTTCGGTGGTGAGAGATCCACCCCTAGCTAGTAGGGCACTCTTCGGTGGTGAGAGATCCACCCTAGTTTGTCATTTTTGGAGCTGAAATCAGGGCTGTCCTTTAGAGATATTTCCAGAGGGTTTCAGTGAAGGGTTTTGGAGGATTTTGGGTATTTTGGAGGAGAGATTTCAAGGTTTTTCAGGGCAGATCTACGGAAACCTCTTTGGCAAGGTCTAGCATCAGTTTGAAGGCATTTGCAAGGGTTTCCAGCCATCTCCTAGGTGGGGCGACTTGTTTTGGAGATTGCAGACCTGTTTTGGAGGGTTTCCACTTCCTCAAATTCTGATTTGAAGGTTGGGATATCATCTCCTATATTTATAGATAATATTTCCAAGGTTTCATAATTTTTGCATCTATATTTCGGAAGATATTAATTTTAGAAGTTTTCAGCTGTTTAGGGCACGCTGTAATTTTGTGGCAGCATTCTGTTATTCGAAAAATTCCAAAAACAGTTCTATAATATCTGTTATTGTATTAACAAACTCCATTTAAAATTTCAAGAGATTTGAGCAAGTATTTTCGGAGTTATCCATTATTTTCTGTTCGCTGCCCTAGATTTAATTTTCTGCAAAAATCAGATTTCTGTTTGGCTGCAATTTGTCTGTATTTTGCATATTTTAAAGTGATATCCTAATGCAAATCTCATCGAATGTATTTGTTTGTGCCTAAAGTGGAGTCGTCATTTGAGCCATTTTCAATCATTGTGAAAGATCTTGATGATGCTCGCCAAGGAGTATATTGGGTCGTGGGAGGCAGGTTGGGGGATCCTAGGAGAAAGTAAGATACTTTCTCTAAAATCACCATTAACATCCATGGCCGTTGTAACTCCCGTAATAGAAAAGAAGCTTGTAATATCTGTTTGCACCTATAGTCTAGGGGTAGTTGGTAAGTAGTAGATCCATGTTGTCGGAGGGGGGCCAAGCCACGCTAATGGGAAGGAGCGAGCCACAATGTCGAGAGATAGTAGGCTTGGAGATCCGAGTAGTGTGAGAAGTAATTATGTGTTGCCTAATTGATCTATCAATTATGATGTGTGATGTATCAGTGTCCAAAGGACGCTTAGTATTGCTAGTCACCTGGATGGGTTGGAAGAAAGAGGTGATCAACATGGGGACTCTGGGGCCTCTAGGTTCCTCTTGTAGGAATCTGCATCAGAGGATGACAACCTCGTGAAGGTAAAGATCCAGGCACAGCTGGTTCGTATATATGTGAAGAAGGTAACTAGAGTGTGGTCATAGTCACTGTAGAGGCAGTGATATCTTCCCTAGATCTCATAATAAACGGGGCAGCTGAAAATGAAGTGGTCCATGGTCTTCACCTCCGGGAGGGAGCAAAGATGGAGTGTATGATGATCAATTTCAGCTCGTTTGATGGGAACATACTCTCATCTGGCCAAGGGGAAACCTCAGGCCATGAGACCAATGGCATTGGAGATAGTGAGGATGACAAATAATATCACCCATCACCTGTGAGAAATGCTTGCAATAAAAAACAAGTTTGGGGTTAAGCGACTCATGGGGGGATCCAAGTGGTATGAATATACTGTTTGTAGATGTCTTCTTTGGCAGCTCTAGTGACGACGTCCTTTGTGGGAAGGAGTCCGGGGGGTGTCTAGGGAATACATGAAAGGGGGTAGCCTATCAATAGAGATGGCAATCGAAAGGAGCAGCCTAGTCTCAAAGTACCACCAATGTTGATGTCTGTTGGGAACTAGTGAAGCAATCCTCTTTGAAGAGGAAAATGTTAAGTAGGGATACCTCTTACAATCGCAAGCCAAGTTCCAAAGGATTGGAGTCTGTGTATCTAGAAAATAAGCCTGATGATAGTCTGAAGGCATAGCTGTTGGGCGGTAAATTCAGCTTGGATGATGCACTGAAGAATTGTCTGCTTGCAACAGATCATGCACTGTAGCACGAGAGTCGGGACCCTTTCAATATGGGCCCTATTAATGGCCCCCAAAACTAGGTCCCCAAACCTCTGAACCATGCCAAACTGTAGGTTTGATGATAGTATCAAATAGGTGTAACTTGGAGGAGATGTCCTGGAAGTGGATCTGGAAACAATGACATTCCAAAATGTAAAGAGAAACATACCTCTTGCAAAGGCATGGATGAGTGACATACTTCATGCTAAAACATGGACCAGTAAATTGGACCCCCAAATATGTGTAGGCTGATGTGATCTCAAGAAGTTACCCTTTGTAAAAAGACTGGAATTTGGAGAGAGACTGCTAGGAGATATTGAAGATCACGACCTTAGTTTTACTAAGGTTGACTGTAAGCTGTTGGAGTTCGCAGAAACAGGGAAGGGCATCAAGTTGTCATTGTAAGTCATCTGCAAAGCAAGAGGAGAAAATCGTTGGCAGAAAGAAGGATAACTATAAGCAGTTCATGCAAAAGACAATCATCATCCATATGGGTATGTTGCTGAAGAAACTCCATTAACTCATCAATGCCAATACTGAAAAGGGTTGGTGAGAGAGGACATTCTTGCTTGACCCTAATGGTACACTTCACTAAGTTAGACAGACTATGAGAGGTATGAAGCTGGCCAATGACTGTCTCCTAAAGTCACCAAGCTCCTATAATCAAAGAATCTAGGATGCTGAAATCTTTGAACTTCTAGAGAAGTAGGTGTCCTAGAACCGAGTCAAAGGCTTTCTTGAAGTCAACAAAACAAAAAAAGACTATCTCTAAAACCTTGAAGCTGCTGTAATCAAAGAATTTCGGATGCTGAAATCTTTCAACTTATAGAAAAGTAGTTGTCTCGGAACTGAGTCTAAGGCTTTCTTGAAGTCATCAAAACAACAAAAGACTTCGGAAGACTTGTGACGAGCTTCTTCAATGATAGCCCGAAGTGTAAAGATGTGGTCAATAGTTTGGTAGGCCCTTCTGAAGCCTGCCAGCCCCTATGCTCTTATATTATTCCTTTCCAAGTATTCAGACAACTGCATGTCTGATACTGTAGACAAAAAATATGCTGTGGAGTGTTGTAGTGTGCACAAAGGAGATCATTCACCTGTGTAATAGAAACAATTAGTTTTATAGAGAATTATGGTAAAAGACTGTCTACCAGCTATTAAGAATGGGAAGATGCCAAAGTAGAGGAGTTCTCAAATTTGGTTATTTTAATGGAACATTTCATGTGAGCATTTTTAATGAACACGAGCATTTGTAGACATTTTTTGGAAATCTGTGGTCAACGTTGAGTACATCCTGAGAAAGAAAAGTTCCATTTTAAAGGTGAAGTAGAAAGACCATGGTTACCAAATCCGACTGGATCCGGATTTTTCAGCTGGGATGCCCTGTTTTTTTTGATAAAAAATTATTGCCTTTAGTATTTTGTGAAGTAAAACATCTAGCAACCATATATATTACTCAATATTAAATATATTAACATGCTATATTACATTATTAATTTTTCTGTTGTATTGTCAAATTTACCAGTGTTATGCAGGGACGGCACTCCCCCCCACTCCCCCACAAAACCAGCACGTTCAAGACATTTGGGACATCCCTGGGACGATAGGATGGGGGGAAACGTCCCCTCCACGTTTCTTGCTAGCAACAAAACAACGGATGTCCCCCCTTTTGGGGACGCCTGGTAATTTTAATTTTTTTAAATAAAAAATTTTGTTGCTGTTTTCTTTTTAAAAACGACCTTTTTAACATAAAGATATACTGCTATGATATACAAGATTTGTCAAGTGAAAGAACTATTACAATGGAAGAAAACCCCATGTGTTATTAAGATTTGTTTGAACTCAATTACAAGATATCACAACTAACATTAAGCTTCTTCGAAGAGAATAAAAGAAACAAGATAAAATCTGTATGAGCACTAGAAGAAGCCTTAGAAAAGCTCTAAACAAAATTATAGAAAAAAAGACCCTCAGACTCTTTAAATAGAATGAAAAGAGAAAAAGAGAAAAAAAAAGTCATAAAATAACTCCAATCATGACCTTAGCTAACCTTCATAGTATGTGCCTAGTGTCCCTATTTCGCACGTGGCAAGGGAAAAGTGGGTGCAAAGTGGTAGAGGAGTTGCATTTAAAACTTATCTCTACTATTCCTTATAATGAGTAATTTCTGTAATGGGCCAAAAGAGGTGAAAGCTACATGCCACCTCTTATATAAACAAATGAAACACAACTTTAAGATATTTAATATACCCAAATAAAGATTAATATCCAATAAGAATACATTCTAAAGTTGAATCATATCGTTGCCCTAACCAATGTGTTGTTTTTTCCAATCAATTTATCGACATCCAAACGTCTTGGTGACAAATCTGGACAAATTGGACCTCTTTTAAAAGCATTGCTTAGTTTGTCTGTCTACCCTACCTTTAAACAAATAAAACACAACTTTAGGATATTTAATGTACCCAAATAAAGATTAATATCCAACAAGAATATATTCTAAAATTGAATCATATTGTTGCCCTAATCAATGTGTTGTTTTTTCTGATCAATTGATCAACATGCAAACGTCTCAGTGACGAATCTGAACAAATCAGACCTCTTTTAAAAGCATTATGAGTTTGTCTCTCTACCCTACCTTTAAAATATATTTTTTCTTTTTGAGTTATTGACATCCAAACCTCTTAGTAATAAATAACTTTGTGTTGCGTCATTTGATCTAGGCAGTTTTGTTTAGCTTATTAGTTGTTTTATCTTGTACGGGGCATGCATCTCTTTACGAGACACCCCCTTTCATGCTTTATCTTACTTTAGCATTAGGAAGTAATTAATGCTTATGATGAATTACTTACTGAGTAATTAGGTAGGCTGGGTGGTTATGTCCCGTATATCAATGGGCTTTGTAATGTGCCTTTGACAAGCCTATTTAAATACGTAACTCTATTATTCAAATTAATGAAAATACATGGTAATCTTACCATTTCTTGAAAATATTTATATTGAGCTTGTCTGAATAGTGGTATTAGAGCACAATGGTCAAGCATCCATGATGAAGCCTTGGGCACGTGAAGCTTAAACAAGAAAAATTGCTTGAAGCATTTGATAATTTTATAATCTTGCCGAAGAAGTGGTATTTCCAGGTAATGAAGAATTGAAGCTTTGGATTGCAACTCCATTGGTAGCTTGAAGAGGCGTCTATCTGTTGCCTTAGCATATGCAAAGAGAAGAAAGAATACAGAAGGCAAACTGCACTGTTCAAATGACACAGGCAGAGGTTTATTTATATGTGAAGAGGTGGTTACAGATTGGTTGAACAGTTACCAACCGAACAACTACATAACTGTTTTACATGCTATATAAAGTGTTATATTTTAACACCCCCTCTTAATGACTAAACCGGAAACAAGACAAAGTTTGTCCCGAAATTTTACAAATTTCCTAAAGCCCGTATGTTTAGTCATTACATCTACAGACTGTGCCATAAGTTGTACTTTAAAATCAGCAGTCCATGACTGTGTTGCGGTTGTCGAATGAAGAAGAACCGCAAAACAAAAATCTGGTCCCATGAACAAAGGATATGGCAAGTGGTCCACTGGTTCTCTGTTACGTGATTCATTGACCAGTGATGAATCACCAATGGCTGAGAGTGTCAGCCCCATCTCCAAAGTGCTGAAATCAGAACCTCGAAGATGTGGATTGAAAAATCTATTCCAGGCTTGTGTAGCCTGCTGGAGTCTGTACAAAGACTCAATTATCTTGCAATCGAAGTCACCTCGATCACGTCCTTGCAACACCATGTAGTGCTCATCCAACTTTCTCAATAAGAGAAATGTGACCATCTGTGCAGTAGGAGTTAGAACCAACTCCGCAATAGTAGGAGAAATAACCATCTCCGTCTCAGCAGTGGTCTCCGTCTCAACAGTGGTAGGAGTGAGAACCAACTCCTCATCTATTTGCTCATCTATCCCCCTCTGTTGGGAAAGATCGTTCACAACACAATGAGCAAATTGTTCATGCTCTACTGTCCTTCGAGCAAGGACCTCTGAGTGAGTGGTTGGGCATGCCATCTCACCATGCATCGTCAGTGCATTTGGAATAGTGGAGTCTCCGTCCACAACAAATTGTTCTTTAGAATGAGGAAATCCATCCTCCCAAGGCATGTCCGCCTCCGTACATTTGGTATAGTGGATACTCCCTCCACAATAGGTGCATGTAGGTTGACTGTATCCAAGTCAACAGATTTGTGAGGAATGGCTTCCTCCCAAGGCATTGCAGCCTCCTGCACATCCTGAATGGTGGAGCTGTCCTCCACACGTGCATTCATGTTGATTGCAGCCGGATCAACAAGCCGATACTGACCACCTTCCCCAATACCAAGGGCAATTATCCGTCTCTGTTTCACATCAGAGACAACACACTTCTTTCCACAGAAATCCACAGAAATATTGGGATTTTCAGTCAATTGACGAATAGATAGAAGATTCTTTTGTAAAGAAGGTACATATCTAACATTCCGTACCAACAATTTATGAGCATTATTCAATACAATGCATATATCTCCTATCCCTTCTACTGCAAGTGATTCTCCATCAGCTAGTATTACTGATTCAAAACAGATATTTGCAGTAAATGAAACATACCAGTCCCTACGACATGAAAAGTGTGCATACGCACCAGAGTCAATGATCCAGCAACTGGTACCACTGTCATTCGAGCATGATGTCGTAAGACAATAAAGAGCATGCCCGTCATCCGAATCCCGTTCTTCTGCAACTGCTGCCACATGTTCCTCATTACATGGCTTTTTGTTTTGCTGCGAAAGATCATACTTCCGCTTCCAGCAATCCTTCTTTAGGTGCCCAACCTTGTGAGAGTAATAGCATGTGACTTGATATCGAGTGGAAGACACACCAGATTGACGTTTCCACTTTCCCTTTGACTGATTGACAAGAGCACTCTCTGAATGGTCACAATTAGATTCTTGCCTGAAGTTGTCTCCGCTCCTTTTGCAACAGGTAGGAACTCACCTTGTCAAATGTGAGTGTTTGACTTTCAACCATTAAATGGAGTGCCTCCACAAATGACTCATTGAAGAAGGTAAGTTGTTCAAAACCAGAGCCACCATATCATCGTCGTCCACCTTTTTGTTGATGGAAGATAATTGGTCTCAGAGGTCTTTCATCCGAAGTAGGTGCTCAGACAATGATCCACCTTCTTGTAACTTTACGGAAAAGAGCATATTTTTCAGGTATAAAACTTGACTCTTTTCTGACGTCTGATATTTACCCTTCCGATTGGCCCACAATGTGCTTGCCACAGTGGCATTCTGCACTTCCGGTGTCATATCATCCAAAACACCGATAACTTGAGAAGCAATAACGCTTCCTTATGACGTTTGTCATAATCCTCGAAGTTCGTCGCTGGTCAACTTTCATCACCCTTGATTATTTTATCACAATCACGAAACTCCGCGACCGTTAAAATCTTATGACTCCAAACATTGAAATTAGTGCCCGTTAACTTTTGTGTCTCCGACAAAGTCAAGTGTGAAATATTTGCCATTTTATTATTCCAAAATAATGGAAATAATAAAATAAAATTTTGCCCCACACTTCATAAAATGTTTTTCTAGCAAATATATTTTTGACTCCTCACCAATAAAAACAATATAACTTTATTCCAGCAAATATGAAAATAAAATATTTGCCCACTTAATAAAAAGTGTGCCCACAATTATTACTTATTCCACCAAGTAATATTAAAATTAATTGCTCCACCAAATCGTATGAAATTAATTATGCAAAGGTGAATACCTCAATGTTGAAAAATAATATTATTTCAGCCATAGTTCAGGAAAACTTCTCCAAATCCAAATTTTGCCAGAAGCCCAAAAAAAAACTCGGCAAAAACTCGCCAACTGTATTCGGCCAATACTGATGGAATACTCCGGCAACTTAAAAAATTCAATTTTGCTTAAAAAACATAAATTTTAAGCATCCATAGCTACAAAATATTGGTATCAAATGAGCCCAGTATAAAACTGGAGAAGTGTTTTCTATTAGATTTAGAATGCAAATACAATACAAAATTGCATCATCATGCGAATACATGACAAGGCTGATAAATAGGTATGAATTTATGATGATTGACATTGAATAATATCATCAAAAATTTCATATCTATGCCAAGTTTACAATATACAATAAATTACATTTTCCTCTTCCCCAATCTAGAGAAATATTGGGGAGAGGGTCTAGTGCCTCTACTAGTCCCCACCACTTTGCAATCCAGTGCTTCTCCTAGAAGGCTGTAAAAGACCTTAGCTAGAATCTTAAGCTAGATGGTGGTGCTGATGGCTTCCTTTGCTGCATGCCCCGAGATCACCTCCAAAGATATCATAATCTCCTCGGAGTCCTGCTAGTGCTTGTCCCTCCATAGCCTCCAACTCTTAAATAGAATGCAATCTTGTCCGCTGTGAACGCAGGGATTTTCCTCTTCTTGCCCAGTCCACTCCCTTGTATGGATCTAATCTCATCCAAATCAATGAGCTCTTCTGATGTGGCCTCAACTTTTTTTGTGCGAAGCCGTTAGTGGATTCAATATTGCTCCAAAAACCAAGTCGTTGAGCCTTTTTTGAGTCAAAATTTGTTGCCTTCCGTGTGATTATCTATTGAACAAAAAAAACTCAAGGGTTAAAATAGCCAAAAAAAAAACTTACCATCTGTTGATATGTGAAGTCAACATTTTCCTGTTTAGGTTGCGACTAAGCTGGGAGGTGGGACGATTAGTTTGAGCACGGGAGAATACTCGTAGAGTTTTGGCGATAAACTCACCGAGAATTTTGGAAAGCTATACTAGTATTCTTCCTAATTACTAATGTGTCTATAGGCGATCAACGATCATGATTCTTTAGAAGATTGCAAGAACTAATGACATTGGTCCAAAAAAGGTGCAAAAATGGATTTTATGAAAATAAGAATGTATACTGCCATCAATGTCGGTAGAGCTTGATGAAAATTATGCACTTCTGAAAATGGCTCCTGAAACGGAGCCACAGAATGAAAGTTATAGGCACCATTCAGTTTTTGCTGCTACATCTTCCCATGGACCCTTTCCAAAAATGGCAAATTTTTTTCATCTGTGGAGCCTTGTTTTGTATTTTGCTTGGGGCCAACTTCGTGCCTTTTAGGGCTGTAAAATTAGGCATTGGATTCTGACCCAATGGCGTTGAAAGGCTTGGCATTGAAATCTGTTTTCCAACAAGTGGTGCTTGTCAATTCTTGATACCAATGTTAGCATATGCAAAGAGAAGAAAGAATACAGAAGGCAAACTGCACTGTTCAAATGACACAGGCAGAGGTTTATTTATATGTGAAGAGGTGGTTACAGATTGGTTGAACAGTTACCAACCGAACAACTACATAACTGTTTTACATGCTATATAAAGTGCTATATTTTAACACACAGATTCATCCGCTTGCAGCAATTTATATTTGCTGTCAGAATGTGCTATTGTCTCAGTTTTAATGCTCACATCTTGTTGGGCGCTGTCAAAAAGCAATATTTTGTCTTTTTCTGGGCTTTAATTCTTGTGGAGCACCATTATTTCTGCTGAATTATACCATCTTGGAGGAGTACCATTCACTGTAGGAAGTTTAGTTACTACTGCTGATGATGGAACATATCACTGCCGGGTAATAATCCAGATCCAAATACGAACTGTATCTCAAATAATTAATGTAATTCAGACTGATCCAAGTGAATTGGATTCAGACATTTCATCATCAGTTCATGCAAAAACAGAGAGATACTGAGAAACACAGAAAAGTAATGAAGGAACAATTTGGGTGTTTAAGCAGATTGCATATAACTCCATAGCGTTTCCTCAACCCGTGGAAACAGGCATTGACACTACCACTGGTGCGGTTTACATGGTACTGCCGTTTGTTGAAAGCGGTGGTTGTGTAAACACTATAGCGCTTCTGCAGCGGTTTGAGAAATTCAAAAGACATGCCTAGAATGTGAAAAATTAGGTGTCCCATCTTTTGCCTGGAAAACCTGGAATTGGGTTGTCCAGTACACAGTAGGATTCCTAAGCTTAGTGATTATAAGCAGGAGGGAGAGCTTGGATTTTGCTAGGGGAGAGTTGTGGAGTTGGATTCCCATTGCAAACTTGTGCAAGATGGACTAGTTCATTGTTCAGAATTCATTATCTTGCCTAGTTATTACAGTGTTAGTTTTTCTGTGTTGTTTGTATAGAGCCAGTGTCTGAGGTGCTCATAGTGATTAAAATATGCATAGCTTTGAAAGAGAATAACTGTGTCCATAAAGGCATACTTGCACAATTTCTTGGATTGAATAGCAGAAGGGGAGTGCAATTGCCTCACCCACTAGAGTTTTTCCTACCTTGGGTTTCTCTAGGATACTTTCTACACTTGTGTTCTTTTGTGTATGGTGCTTCTATTTCTTCTTGAGAATGTTTTGAATTCATTAATAGTTACTTCCAGCACTTTATAACTCAATGTTTTGCAAATATTTGAGTTATTCATTAACATTCATCAAGCTGGGTTAGTAAGATTCGTATTGGTGAAACTTAGTGTGGAATCTCCACCTAGTTTACGGATCAATAATTTTGTATCATTTCATTGTTTGGCTTTAGATATCTGAAGATAAAAGTAATATGTTTCCTATACTTTCTCATAGGAGAGGATAGCGGAGTTGGCTAGTTACATGCACTGAAAGGTCTCTTCCACATAAATTTCACGTGTTCAAATCTCATTGCTTAAATTTTTTGTCGCATTTATAGCAATTTTCAAGTTTGCATGCAATTGTAAGTAACATATTAAGTGTTGACTGTTTGCACTGAGTTCATAATTATATGAAGTGGTCATCCATGTTTGTGAAGACTTTATTTTTCCCGCACGTCCTAAGATCAAAACCAAGTAATCTAAATATGTCTAAAACCACGAATACAATTGTTTTAGGACCTATAAGGTTGTTTTTTTAAAGCAAAAGCATTGTATCAAGGACCTACTAGAGGGTAAAGGAAAAGCCCTTGCAGTATTCTTATTTTTTCTCTGTGGTTTACTTTATTTTTTGTCAGCATGGCTAAAATAGTAAGTCTCATCTCTGAAGCCAAGAAATTAGCTCCTAAAAACTAGAAGGAATGGAGCATGAACATGGAAAACACCTGTTTTCAATGACCTCTGGGAAATTAGTTGAAAGCCAACCCACACTCCCTACTGAATCTGTAAAATTGATTGAGTTCCAAAAATGTGATAAGAGAGCACTTGCCTTGTTAAAATCTTCTTGTTTTACACAAGTTATCAATTCATATCGAGTCCATTAAGCCTGAAACTTGGAAAACACTCAAAAACTTATATGACAAACAACCATGCATTATAAGAAAATTGATCTCCTAATGCAGGTTGTTGCTAAATAATAAGGTTAATGATGATGAAGATGTTTCTGAATACCATCTCGAATGAAAAACATCAAACAGGAATACACCACTATTGGTGGTAAAATAAATGATGATATGCTTATTTCTATCATTTTGAATGGACTCTGCACCAATTATACAATTGTTTTAGAAATGTTGCAACTTAGTGACAAAATCAATAATGCAACATTTGATTCTGTCTTAGAATTGTTCACTCAACACGAGCGACAATTTGCAAAGAAGAAAATTAAGCCTACAGAAGATGTCTACTTTACAAGGACAGGAAAACATAGAGTAGAGAAGAGACATGAGAGAAAGAAGCATTTTTGGAAGCACTTTGGAAACATTCTCCGCAAGCATTCTCCGAGACATTCTCCTCATTCTTCCAAACATAAACACAACATAAGCATAAGCATTCTTCTTAGTCTCATGTGGTTACTCAAGTGACTCTTCCTCATCTTCTAGTTCTAGCAGTAGCATAATACCTTCCAAGAAAACCAAAATGCTTTAATTGTGGTGGTATAAGACAATATGTTGATGATGCCCTTCTAAAAAAGGTGCAAAAACACAGCATAAAAGAAGGCACAAACACACTATATTGCACACTCTAGTGGAGATTCTTTCGTTATTCTAGCTATTTTGGTTATTCTGACACATCATTTGACCAAGAATGGATCCTACATGGTTGAAGCCTCTAGTCCAAATGGACTCAACTACATTTTGAGTGCACAAAGATTCACCCATCTTGAGTGAGTTGCTAACTCAAAGATAGGGTTCTGCTATAGTAGCAATTTTGGTTTTGAAATTTTGTTGTTTTCTTGGTGTTTTGGTTTCTTGAAATCATTGAAGAGGAGTAGACAGGTTGTTTTGGATTGGTATTTTTCACTGCAAGGACTTCTCACCTCTTGCCTTGATAGGGGAAGACATTGTATAGTGGCCTTCGATCAATTGTCGGTGATTGTACGAGTTGGTGGAGTTGCTAGCACCAGTAGTGTTGAGCAAAGGGAGGTCAACATTGTTGGGCATCAAGGGAGATGTGCCATACATATTGTACCGCATTATCATTGGACGGAGCTTGTGTGAATCAATGTAGTTGATGTATACTTAAGCAAACATTGATTGTGCTTATACTGTAGTATGGTACAAAATGGTCTAAGGGGATGAGCATGCCAACAAGATGTTCATCATTCATGTCAAAACTTGCTTGGTTAGCAAGCTCTAGTGAGGGACTAACACCAAATTGATCAGTACCAGGATGTACAATGTGCCAGCTTGTAGGTTGTGGCAAAGACTATTGGATGACTTCACAGTCATATGCTCCAGATCATCATCTTCTAGACCCCTTTGGATCAAGGTGGTTTGTAGGGTCATTTGATCCAAGTGGTTTCGTTTATCTTATTAGTTGTTTTATCCCGTATGGGGTATGCATCTCTTTACGAGACATCTCCTTTCATGCTTTATCTTGCTTTAGCATATTGAGCTTGTTTGAACACTTTGGTTCCCGATTTATCTTCATAGTACCTCTTTCGATTTGACCATGCCAAATTGGATTTTGCAGTCCAATTGTTTTAGTGATAAATTTGGACACAAAAGTCTAGCCTTCTTACTGTTGTGAAATATGTATATGCATTTATTGTTTTTCAGATCGGTCAATAGTTTGAAATTAGGACTAGCAACTTCTAAAAATGTGTTGCGGCTGTTGTGTACCTTGTCGTTTTCTCTATTCGTTTCTTGTCTTAAAAGTAGCTTGTGATATTTTGTAGAGTGAACTAGACTATTAATTATAGTGTACTAAACAAAGTAATTGTGTAGTGACCCTTCCCGTCAAACGTTGGGAAAATGACCGAGAATTTTTTCAATCCATTGTCGATTTACTGTCAGATATCTTGACGGGGAAGGCACCAACTAAACACACTTTGTTAATCTTACTGATATGGCTTTAGTTTGTTTTGCATAGAGATGATATAGACAGTTGATACCACCTCCCTTCTAGGCATTGCGAACGCATTACATTGTCTCTTGCTGTGGTGATTCTACAAAATCTCTAGATTTCTTTGCTAGATTCTTGGGCTTCTAAATAAGGATTACTCCTTTTGAGGATTAAGATGTATGACTCAAAGATAGAGGAATACAGTTTCAATCAAAGCCAAATCTACTCCAAAGATAGAGAAATACAGTTTCAATAAAAATTCCCATCAAAATCAAAGAAATCAGAAAATTCCCACAATCAAATCAAAAGTTGTCGCCTACTATTTGGGCACTTACCCCTTGGCGTCTCGCAACAATGAGGACTGCGTTGTCGCTTAGCACCTTGCATCTCGCGATAATCAGGAGGGCTAAGTTATTGCATACCACCTGACATCTCGCAATCATAGTAAAAATTGAGATGCCACCTACCATTGGGCACCTGCCACTTGGCATCTCACGACTACAGTGAATTGGAATAGGAAGTGCATAGTACTCCTAATAGAAAGTGTTGCTTGTGGATACAAGTCTTAAGGGATGGAAGGTACCTCCAAGACCTATCCCGTCTCCAAGTATTGAGCAAATATGAATCACAACCAGCTGGCATGTCACGTTCCAAGTTCATGCCCCATTAATAGAGTTGATGCTGACTCACACTTTTGTCCTCCCTTACTACAAGACCGAATCTCCCACACACAATTATACTCGTGACATATTGTAAAGTGTCCAAATGCAAGGGAAGTAATTTAGAAATTCGTGATGAGCACCGTTAGGCCTGAGTATTGAACCTACGCTTTGATTGTAGCGACCCTTCCCATTGTACATCGAAAAAAATGGCCCAGATTTTTTGTTTCGATCCATTATTGATTCATCGTTATTATCTCAACGGGGAAGGTGCTAATTAAGCACACTTTGTTAATCTTAACTGTATATCTTTAGTTTGTTTTGCATGGAGATGATCTAGACATTTGATACCACCTTCCTTCCAAGGGTTGCAGATGCATTGCATGATCTCTTGCTGTGCGGATTCTTCAAAATCTCTAGATTTCTTGCCAGGTTCTCTTGTTTCTAAATAAGGATTGCTCCTTTGAGGATTAAGATGATATGATTCGTTCATAATTCAATTTCTCTCCTAATGGTTGCATTTGTTTAACAATAGTTATAAACATTATAAACATTTAATTTTCTTTAATCCACATATAGGGCATTCACACTTGTTTCCTTAAAGTACAACATACATCTTGTTCATCAATTATTAAGGTTTCATCAATTTTTAAGGTATCTATAGTAATGACGATAGAACCGTTCACTAATGGTGCATATCAAGTTGTTTACCAATAGTTGCAATCATTGTTCTAAGACATTTGAGCATTTGACGATGGTGATTTTACTCTCAATGGTACACCTGTTGCTGTTATGCTCTTATTCGTTTATTATTGTTATAGTACCGTTGAACTATGCTCAATTTAAGTAATCACCATATGTACTAAAGGTCCTCTACGGGGAAATGTTTCCCCCACGTTTCCCACAGTGTTTACTTGGTGGGAAACGTCCTGGGGACGTCTGCAGAGGAAGGGAAACGTCCTGGGGACGTGGGAAACGTTTGGGGGACGTCTGGACATTGGAACGTCCCCCAGGACGTCCCCCACGTCCCCCACGTGGTCTGCCGCATTTTTAAACAAAAAACATGAAAACAACACACTAAACTATTTTTTTTTAATTGTAAATCACTTATAATATAAAAACAACATTACTAACCTAACCCTAACCCTAAAAGTGCAATTTTATGTTATAAATTTACATTATGGGCTCATTTCATATTCACACCAAGCAAGAGCAAGAGCAAGAGCAAGAGCAAGAGCAAGAGCAAGAGGGAGAGCAAAGAGGTATTTATAATTTTATTTGCTTACAATACTTTTTAAATTTTTTTTTTTTTTTAAATTTAGATTATATTTGCATTTTTTAGGGGCTGTTTTTTAGCATTTGCATCTACATTCACAATGTAATCATGCATATAGTTTGTAGGATTTAAAAAAATGCATATTGCATAGGGTTTGGTTGTAAATGGTTACGTTTTTTTTTAATTACATTTTTATTTCTAGTTTAAAATTTAGATTATATTTGCATTTTTTAGCATTTGCATCTACATTCACAATGTAATCATGCATATAGTTTGTAGGATTTTAAAAAATGCATATTGCATAGGGTTTGGTTGTAAATCGTTACGTAAATGGTTTTTTTTTTTTAAATTACATTTTTATTTCTATTTTAAAATTTATATTATATTTGCATTTTTTAGGGGTTGTTTTTTAGCATTTGCATCTACATTCATAATGCAATCATGCATATAGTTTGTGGGATTTAAAAAAATGCATCTTGCATAGGGTTTGGTTGTAAATGGTTACGTTTTTTTTTTAATTACATTTTATTTCTAGTTTAAAATTTATATTATATTTGCATTTTTTAGGGGCTGTTTTTTAGCATTTGCATCTACATTCACAATATAATCACGCATATAGTTTGTAGGATTTAAAAAAATGCATATTGGTTACTTTTAAAAAAAAAATTAATTCATTACATAATCAATCAATCATATAGTTATGGTTGTTTTTAATTCATTGCAGCAATCATCACCATGAGTTCTTCTTCTGAGTATGAGTATGAATCAGAGCAGGAGAGGGTTGAACGGGAAGTTGAGATAGGTGGCCGTGGAAGAGTTGGTGATGCCACAATGGGGAGAGTGGAGAAGGGACACAAAATATAGTGGCAACAACAACTGGTAGTTCAGTTGGTAGTGCTACCAATTGCCCCTCTCAAATGTTGTCCAAATTTGCCATTGGACCATTTGATAAGAAGAAGCCATTGCAACAATTTGCCCAAATAATTGATAACCCCATCTCCAAGTCTCGAGGGGGGAGCAAAGTATGGAAGTGCAACATATGTGCACTGACTTGGCATGGCAGTATCACTAGGACCAATGCACACTTGTTGCACCTTACAGGAAGGGGGGTTGGCACTTGTAAGGGCCTTTCACTAGAGCAGAGAGCTGAGATGGTGAGAATCTTCAATGGAAATACTACAGACAATGTGCCAGAAGTTCGTGGTTCTACTCTGGCTGGCAAACATAGTAATACTCTGGCTGGTTCTAGTTTTGGAGTGTCAGAAGTGGAAAGCAGAGGGAAGAGAAAGGCTGTGGGGGCAGCCCCAAATTCAGTTGTTGACATGTTTGATTCAAAGGCAAGGGAAGAGGCAGATGATGCTATTGGGAAATTTTTCTATGATGTTGGGATTCCATTTAATGTCGCTCGCTCTCCTTATTACAAGGAGGCTATGGCTAAGGTTGCAAAAGAAGGTACAAGTTATGTGCCTTCTGGAAACACAAAACTGAGGACACAATCTTGGATAGAAACTATTCCAAGGTTAATCTGTTGATGGAGGAGATGAAGGTGACATGGGTGTCACATGGATGTAGCATTATCATGGATGGGTGGACGGATATTAGACATTGTCCTCTCATCAATATCATTGTCTCTTGCAAAGATGGACCGTACTTCTTGAGAGCAATTGATTGTTCTGGGAAGCGGAAAGATGTTGAGTTTCAGTATCAGATTTTGAAGAATGCCATTGAGGAGGTTGGACCTTCAAACATTGTACAGGTTGTCACAGATGCAACTTATGTGTGCAGAGCAGTAGGCAAGCTAGTGGAGCGGGAATATAGGCATATTTATTGGACTCCATGTTGTGTGCATGCCATGAACAATGCACTGAAAGACATAGGGAAGATTCAGTGGGTCAACTAGATAGTGATTGAGGCCAGGGACGTGCAGAAGTTCATATGTAATCACCACACATCATTGGCACTTTTTCAAAAAATTTTGAAGAAGGAATTTTTGAAACCAGTTGATACCCGCTTTGCATCCTATTTTATTTTGTTGGAGAGGATGTCTGAGTTGCAGGAGCCCCTGCAAATTATGATTATGACACAGGATTGGACTAGGTGGCGTGAGTCCAAGACAGATCAAGGGAAAAGAGTGAAGGAAGTGGTGTTGCGGGAAACATTTTGGGTTGATATGAAATACATCATATCAATCATAGCTCCAGTTTTTAGTGTCATCAAATATGGGGATTCTAACAGCCCCAATCTTGGTGAGATCTACGAGTGCATTGACAACATGCTTGGGCAAATGAAGGCAGCTATTCGGGTGAGGGACCCCACTTTGGAGTTCTATAATGAACATATACAACCCATTATTCAGCGGAGATGGGAGAAGTTGAACACTCCTCTTCATATGGCTGCGTATGCACTAAATCCCAAATGGTATGTGGAGAGGCCAGGCAGAGTTATCCCATTGGATGATGATGAGGTGAAGAAGGGCCTTATGAAGGCCTTTAAAAAAATGTACACTCCACAGGAGGCTTCACAGATCAGATTGGAGTGGCTCGACTTCACTGAACTTGATGGGTACAAAACATCAACAAAGGCAGACATGGTAACAATAGCACAGGAGAAGCCAATGAGTTGGTGGCGACTGTATGGGCTTCCAGGACTACTGCGACCACTTGCCATTCACGTCCTTTCCCAGGTTTCTAGCTCCTCTGCCTCTGAGAGGAACTGGTCTACATATGGTTGGATACACTCTGTTAAGAGGAATAGGCTTACCTCTGCGAGAGCGGAGAAGCTTGTAGCTGTACACAGTGCTTTGCGTCTTATGGATCGCAAGACACTTGAGTACAAATAGACCCCAACATTACGGTGGGATGTAGATCCCGAGGAGCCGAGGCAGGTTGAAGAGGACAATACTGTGCAGCAGGAATTGATTGGGCTTACCTTTGAGGACGAGGATGCTAGCGAGCAGTTCATGGATATTGCTTCAGATGTTGATTCTGATTTTTAGGCTGATACTTGTAGTTGTCCTCTTTTTTTGTAATATTGACAATAGACAATTGTTGGTGTATTTGGCTATGAGATTAATGATATGAATATCAGCTATTGTCACTTGATCAATCGTAATTTAGAATGGTTTTACTTTTATATTTTATAATATATTTGAAATTTCAGCTTGTCTCAAATTCAAAATTCAAATATGTATTATGAATTTTCAATTTATGACATTAACATATTGATATTATAGTATTAAGGAATGTATTTGATGTTTATGAGTTCAAGTTTCACCTTATTTAAATCTCAAATGGTTTTATTTCAGCTTATTTATATAATTTAGTCTTAGGTAACTATGTTCTAAAATGACCTTCCTTGACTTGTTTGATGCAATAATACTTATGAGCCATACGGCTCTGAACCTCTAACTACACTGTTTCTAAATCTCACTCTCTTGTTCCATTACTTGTTCACACACAACACACATTGGAAAATCTTTCAATTCGTTTTACATTCCTTTATTTCACTTGCTTCTATATCAGGAGTATATGACAAAGCTGCAGTAGGTAAACCGTAAGGATGGGCAGGTGTCTTTCTCACTACAATTTCTCTTGAACTCATCCATTACTAAATTTGCGATAAGGGTTCATTGTACTTAACCCATCGGAAATAAAGAAACATTTTCCCTTTCAGAGATAGTATGAGGAATTAATCTGAATAAGAAACCAGTACCATTTTTTTCTCTCAGCCTTAAATCCTATGCAATACTAGACTAAGTCATTCAAGCAACCAATATGATGATAGACCAGAAAATCATCAGATTTTATGAGTTGCAAATGAGTGATACATATCTTTTCATTGAATAAAACCACAGCTAGTACTATAACAGATCAAGTGAGGATAGTGACACTGAGAATCCCAAGATGTCTTCTCACGCAAATGATGGTGCAAAATTGAAGAAGTTTGACATGCATGGTATTAATAAGTAGTGCAGATACAAGATGACGATTAACTAACAAGTATGCCTGATTAGGTTCTCAGACCAATGCTATGACACTTGGCATGTTGCAGGGAGGAATATTTCAGATGATAGAGTCCTCTTCTTTATATAGCTCTATAGTTTTACTCTATCAATTCAGTGACGTATTAGAAGGCATGATTTATGTTTTCTAGCTATTTCAAATATCATATAACTTATAATCTAGAAGACTGTACACCATTGTTTAATGTAATAACTCACGGGAATCATTAATAGGTTCTCCACTATCTGTCAGACCTGGCATGCAGTATAAGAAATACTAATTTTACCATCCCTGCAGGTTCGAACAGATGAAATAAGAGAACCCAAATTGAACTGTTGCAGACCCATCCTCAATATGGGTGGCGGAGCAGCCAAAAGACTTCCAATGCCTAGGAAGGATTCTAATTTATATTTTTGAGAAAATCATGTACCTGTTGTGAGTTAAAATGAATTTCTTTTGAGATTCTAAAATCAAATACTATCGAAATCTGGTGTGTCATTTTGTGAGATAACAGATCTGGAATCGCCCTATTTTTTTGATACATTATTATTTCCCCTTGCCAGTCAATTGAGAAGTAACTTCGTAGTCTGGCAAGGTTTAGTGCAAGTCACCGCTTTCACAGCCATTAGTCAGGATTCTAATAGAATCTTTCTCACTTTCAGATTAAGACATACCCAAATCAGTTTACGCGTAATGATCCACAAGTCCTGATAAATGTTTTGTCTCCTAGCAGGCTTTAGGATGATTTGCGAAAAATAGCCATACTTACATACTCTAATAACCTGGATACGGGTATGGGCACGGATTCGATACGTGGATACATTGATTTAAAAAAACCCTTGGGTACGATACGTCTTTGATATGTCCGTACACACACACACTCATTCTACTCATTTTTTAGTCCATAAGAAATACAAAACTTGAAAAATATAGTACGATCAATGTTCAAAACATTCAATATAGCTAATATTTTACATTTTCTATGATATACGAATATTGTATTCCTTTGTGTTTCATCCATTTCCTTTGAGATTAATTTTTGTGTTGTGATGCTGGCCATAAAAGATGTATATAGGGAGCTCCTAAAGGACCTATTTAATGAGATTGACTCTAACCTGCCAATGATAACTAAAGAGGTCAGTCCAATGGTTGGTTCTTGCATTCATATTATCTAAAATCACCATCTAATCCTCCTTAAGGATGTGGGAAGGAGTCAATGCTGTGCCTTGATAGTTTCTCGGAAAGGATGCTCTTTGAAACTTTAAGCTATGCAATTTGCAGTTCCAAATTTTTCTATTAGTATTGAAGATCACTTGTGAACCTGAGATTTGATCTCATAAATAACTTGTACGGAGGCTCAGATATATGTCCAAATTTCTATGAATAGCTTCTTTCCTTGGCCAATTGTGATGATCCCAAATAATTAGCTCAAACATTCTTGATATCCTTCGAATATTTTCTCTTCAATAAACTAGAGGGATTTTAAAGAATCTCCAGGTTTCCTTGTGGTTGCCATGCCCTCCTAGTCTAGTCAATAAAACTGAAGTTTGTTTGAGTCAAAATGAAATAAAATAAACTTTTTAATAGAGTCCCCCATTGCCCAACCTTGCGGGTACGTCCCGGATATGCCAAATACGTCATCCAGGGTGTATCCATACCGGGTACGTATCCAGGGGGTATGGGAGGGTGGGGGGCAAATCTTGGTAACATAGCTAATAACAGTTAGATCTAGAAGCATAAAAGAAAATACAGCAAGAAGATAGAGATGCACAAAACTGCACTGATTCGAATGACTCGGGTAGGGTGTATTTAACATTAGGAGAAGTAGTTATAGTTTCTTCAGTTACAACTGATTTACAACCTCCTAACTGTTTAGAACCATATAGGTTCATTATATATTCAACACCCCCCCTTAATGACAAACCTTGAAACAACACCAAGTTTATCTCTAAACTTGACAAACAACAAAGGACCAAGAGGTTTAGTCATTACATCAGCAGGCTGATCTGCAGATGGACAAAAATGTAGAGAGATTTCACCAGAATCAACCAACTGGCGAATATAATGATGATGAATCTCAATATGTTTAGTGCGGGCATGATAGATAGGATTCTTCACCATTTTAGAACACCTTGATTATCACAAAAGAGTGAAAGAGGTGTTGCAGCAGCCTGGGGAAACTGAAAATCAGTCAGAATCCGACGAAGCCATATTGCTTTGCAACTGGCACTAACAACAACCTTGTATTCTGCTTCCGTAGAAGAGATGGCAATAGTAGGCTGAAGTTTACTTTGCCAAGAAACAACTCCTGAACCAAAAGAGAAGATATATCCTGTGGTAGATCGTGAGTATCTACAGATCCTCCCCAATCAGAGTCAGTATAGCCAATCAACCTGAAATCTGCAACTCTCTGATATAGAATGCCAAAGTCAAGAGTTCCTTTGACATATCGTAGAACTCGTTTTGCTGCTCCCCAGTGAATGAGTTTCGGTTTAGATAAAAACCGAGAGAGATAACTGACAGCAAAACATAGATCCGGTCGTGTAGTTGTTAGATAGATCAAACTACCCACCAACTGTCTGTATAATGATTCATCGACCGGTGGTGAATCATCATGAGCTGAGAGTTTCAGCCCTACCTCCATAGGTGTAGAAGAAGAATTACAATCATACATTTGAAATTTTTGTAGTAGGTTAGTGGCATACTTAACTTGAGATATGAAAATCAAGTGATCAAGTTGCCAGAATTCTACACCAAGAAAATAGTGAAGGAGGCCTAAATCAGTCATGTCAAAAGCAGCACATAAATCTGATTTTACCTTATGAATTGCAACATCTCCACTGCCGGTGATGGCAAGGTCATCAACATACACAATAAGAATCACAATGTCATCATCATTGCTTTTGACATAGAGATTTGGATCAGAATGACTCCGTGTGAAACCTGAATCTCTGAGATGTTTATCTATTTTTATGTACCAGGCTCGAGGAGCCTGCTTAAGTCCATACAAGGACTTAATCAATCTACATACTAGATGCTCACTACCACGAGCCCGAAAACCCTCAGGCTGTGTCATATACACCTCTTCCTCCAAATCCCCATTCAGGAAAGCACTTTTGACATCCATCTGATATACTTTCCAACCAAACTGAGCTGCAAAAGAAACAAGAAGTCGAAAAGTGACCATCTTTACAGTAGGAGCAAATGTTTCTTCATAATCTATCCCCTCCTGTTGCGAAAAACCTTTCGCAACGAGTCAAGCCTTGTACTTATCCAAAGTACCATCTGCTTTGCACTTGATTTTATACACCCATTTACAGCCAATGGTGTGTTCCCCTGGAGGTAATGGCACCAACTTCCAGGTATTATTTTTAATCAAGGCATCATACTCTAGTTGCATGGCAGTTTCCCATTCCGGTATGCCTTGTGCTTCAGAGTATTTCTGTGGCTCATGAATATGAAGAAGATCAGAAGCAAGAGCAAATTGAGCATGCTCAGAATAATCAATTTGCTTACCAGTTCGTCAAGACCTTCCATCTAAGAGAGGAGACAATTCTTCCTTCCTCAAATCCTGAATAGTGGAGTAAAACCACTTAGGCCTCCGCTGAACTGAAGATGTGGTGGCTGGTTGTGGTGTTTCTGGAAGAGAAGCCAATGGAAGTTCCAGAGGAGAAACCAACGCAAGTTGATTTCCTGGAGACTCAACAATCTCAGTGGAAGATTGACAAGATTGTCCTGGAGTCTGTGGAGGACTATGAAAAGAACCGGATTCAAGATCAGGCAAGGAAAAAGTACCAAACTCTGTTATGACACCTTGTTGATCGCTGCCCCTTTGCTGGTCCCCTTGCTGATTACAACCAAAGAAAGACTTTGTTTCTTTTACATCAACATCTCGACTAATAATGATCTTATTAGTGGAAGTATCAATCAACCTATAGGCTTTAGATTGATCACTATAACCAACAAAAAAATATCTAGAACATTTGGAATCTAATTTACTCCTCTTATTTTCAGGAACCAAAGTATAAGCAGCTGAACCAAAAACACGAAATGCTGATACCTCTGGTTTGATGGTGGACCAAGCTTCCTCTGGTGTGATGTCCTGCAAAGCTTTGCAAGGACTCCGATTGAGTATATAAACAGCTGTGTTAACAACTTCTCCCCAATATTTATAGGGCACTCCTCGACTGTGCATCATGCATTGAGTCATCTCCATGATGGTTTTGTTCCTCCGTTCTACCACCCCATTTTGCTGTGGGGTATAAGGGGCTGTCAACTGGCGTTGAATCCCTTCTTTACTACAGAAATCTGCAAATTGTTTAGAGGTAAACTCACCCCCATTATCGGATCTCAAAGTCTTGATCCGCCGGCTGGTTTGATTCTCCACCAAGGCCTTGAACTTGACAAAAGAAGCAAAGCAATCAAACTTCTTCAAAAAATAGACCCACATCTTCTGAGAATGATCATCCACCAGCAAGAGAAAATAACGTGCACCAAGGACTGTGGGAGTCTTCCACGATGGCTCACATAGATCTGCATGTACAAGATCCAAGAGCCCCTTTGCACGCCAAGCACCTTCAGAGGGAAAAGGCTTCCGCTTTTGTTTTCCTGCAAAACAACCAGCACACATGTCTTGTTTCTCTTGAATAGGAGGCAAACCAACAACCATGTTGGCTCTATGAAGGCGGGCTAAATACTGAAGGTTGAGATGGCCATATCTTTCGTGCCATAAAACACTGGTATTGCCTTCCACAACTAAGGCATGCAAGTTGACCGTGGCAGGATCAACAAGTCTATATAGACCACCATGCCCAATACCCAAGGGAACAACCTTATTTTGCTTGATGTCAGACACAATACATTGTTTACCAGAAAAGTTTACAGAGATATTGGGATTATCAGTTAGTTGACTGATAGATAACAAGTTCTTATTCATGTTAGGCACATATCTAACATTTTTTACAAGCAATCTGGTATTATTATTTAGCATAATACGAACATCCCCAATACCTTCTACAGCATGTGATCTTCCATCTCCTAAAGTAACTGAATCAGAAGAACAAGAATTAAAATTGACATACCAATCTTTTTGACATGTGAAATGTCGTGATGCTCCAGAATCAAAGAACCAACATCGAGTAGGGCTGCCATTACCCGTGCAAGATGCCATGAGAGCATATTCTTCTTCTGACTCGTGTTCAACTGTAGCCACATGTGCCTGCCCCTTCTGCTTCTTCAGGGCATTGAGTCTTTTCCGACAGTCTTTCTTCACATGACCAAGTTTGTGACAATAGTAACATTTCACTTGATATTTAGGAGAGGAAGAGGATGTCTCAGCCTGTCGTTTATACTTTCCTTTAGACTGAACAACAAAAGCGCTCTCAGATTGTCCAAAAGTGGACTCTTGAAGCCTGTGTTTGTCTTCACTTCCTTTTGCAACAAGTAGGAACTCACCTTGTCAAACGTAAGAGTTTGACTCTCTGCCATTAAATGAAGTGCCTCCACAAATGACTCATACGAAGAAGGCAAGCTATTTAGAACCAAAGCCACCATATCATCATCGTCCACCTTTTTATTTATGGAAGATAACTGGTCTCGGAGATCTTTCATCCGAAGTAGGTGCTCAGATAGCGATCCACCTTCTTGTAATTTTACGGAAAAGAGCATATTTTTCAAGTATAAAACCCGACTCTTTTCTGATGTCTGATATTTATCCTTCAAACTGGCCCACAACGTGCTTGCCACAGTGGCATTTTGCACTTCCGGTATCATATCATCCGACACCGACAACTTGAGAAGCAATAATGCTTCCTTATGACGTTTGTCATAATCCTCGAAGTTCGTCGCTGGTCGACTTTCATCACCCTTGATTATTTTATCACAATCACGAAACTCCGCAACCGTTAAAATCTTATGACTCCAAACATTGAAATTAGTGCCCGTTAATTTTTGCGAGTCAGGCAGAATAAGATTTGAAATATTTGCCATTTTATTATGAAAATAATAAAAATGGAAATAAAGGCTTTTGCCCACCAAATAAAAAAAAAACAAAAACACTTTATGCCAATACGTGGTAAAAAAACAACATTATATGCAAATACAATGGCAATTAAATCAAATGCTTGCAAATACGTGGCATTCTGGGAACATATTTGAGGTTTTAACTCAAGATTTGAAGTAAAACAAGAAAGATCATACCTTGGGCTGCCCCCAACATCTACAAAACTCAGAAAAAAAGAGTTTGGAACAACACTTAGTTCCTCATTACTTTCCTTGTCTAAAACCCCTTTGCCCTCCCCACAAGCTTTCATACTTGGTGGGTAATGACTTGGAACATCCATGAGACTCATGCTTGGGTGAAAAACCTCATTCAATTGCCCATAAGGGCTTGCTGTTCGGAAAATTACAGCGAACTGCAAATTACCATAAACATTCCATGATGTCCTTCCTTTATAAGCATACCTCTTCACAAGCCCATCTTCATAGTCCTCTTGAAAACCTGCTACTTTTGCACTCATATTCAACTTGATGCAATTAGTAGGCACTAATAATTTGTCTAACATCAAAAGATTATTACTATACAATGAATGCTTCAAGATTTCTTCTTTTTGCCATATAGAAGTAGACACAAATGATGTATTATATGAATGAGTATACCCTTCTATGGTGATCAGATCATTGACCATGCCTTCTCCTTGCCCTTCAAATGGCTCGTGATAGGGTTGAACAACTCCCCTCAAATTTGATTTTTCCATCACATGTTCCTTTGCCATCATTTCTTCTTGATCATGCATATGCTTGACACTAATATCCTCTTCATGCCCATCAACCAAATTTGATTTTTCCTTGCACCCATTCAAACCCATGCAATTATTAGATGCCAAAAATTCATCATCAAAAACAAAAGTGCTCATACCTTGGATGCATGTCTTTATTTTGCTTGCGCATTGATTCACAACTCTTCTTGCTAAGGAGTGAGCAAGACATGACTCCTTTTGTTCCAATCCTTCCACAAGTATGAATAATAAAGGTTGTGGAGGTTCTTCATACTCATTCAACATTAGAGACATTATTGTTTGTATAGAATCCATTACTTCATGTGAATGTTCCTCACATATAACATCAAAGAAAACCTCAAACATGTGCAAAATGACATCATTACAATCAAGATCTAACATCGGAATGCAAGACCTTACCTGAGCCATGTTCTTCAAGATCTTAACCCTCTTATCAAAGTGAGGGTTTGTGATGTCCCAAAGCTTTTGAAAGCTTCCAACCATGAGATCATATACCTCCTCCATAGTAGTATCATCATATGACAAACTTGGGGTTGCTATCCGTGTGATCTCACTAATGCATGCAATGACCAAAAGTCTCACATCTACCTCCTCATGGCTCAACCAATTAGTTCTATCCAAGTGTGTTACCAAAGGAGCTACAATTGAAAAACATAGAGCTATAATCATATTGCTCTATCAAACATAAACAAACTATCTTTTCAAGAGTGTGGAATAATACACTCTTCTCAAAGGAAATCTTTTTGAGCCGTTTCCCAAGCTTATAGAGCTTGGTTCTCAAACCTCTGTCACTGACAATCTCCATGATCTACAAAACAATACCCGCCGGAAAAAGGGAAAATTGCTTTGATTTACCTCGAACAACTTGCAATAATTCTGAAATATTTTTTTCCAATCTGAATATGCCAAAACAGAAATTTTTCTAAATCTGAAAATAGGAGACTTACTATAAATAGTAAGTTTGTCGCTATCCCTAGTTGAATTTAAAAAAATGACATAACTTGCTCAAAACACCTCGGAATTGCATAAAACTTTGGGGAATGGTAGATAATATTATGGAGCAACTTTTTCAAAACATTTTCTGAAAATAATTGAAATAAATTGATTTTTAAAACCTGAAACACTGTAGAAAAATATAGCAACTTCAAAAATCCGTATCTTTGGCTAGGAAAGTCCAAAAGAGCTGAAATTTTGGATTTTGGGTCATAAAAATATGAGAAACAATATCCCAAAACCAGATTTTGACTAGCCAACACCATGACCCTAATTTTTGCCCAAAAATTAGGTCGCCCAGCACATTTAGGGTACCAATTCAACTCCAAGATTTATGAAATTAATTTCGTCTTATTCCTCCTTGTTTTTGATCACACAAACCCCCACAAGAGTAGAGGAAAGAAACTCTGATACCACTGTAATATCCCCTTGTAGGATATTAACTGATTATTATTAAATACTTACAAAAATAAACACTTAGAAGATAAACCCTCCTAGGTTTACCTCAACGAACCCTAGTGTCAGCTTCAATACAACCCAAATAGGGTTGGAGTGAGCCAAGGTAAGGGTTTGATGGACAATCCAGTTGGTATTTACACTCCTTTATCCAATACAATTTGCAGAAGTAAAAATAATAAATAATAACTGTTGAAAATTAGCTGAAACTTTAGAAATTAATAACTCCCAAAATACTAACTCTTTTAACCTTGAAACCAAATGCAGTAGAAAGGGAAAATTATGAGCTTCTCATCAATATAAATATCAGATCTTTGCATGCACTAGAAACCACTCAAATCATCCCCCGAAATCCCAAACCCAGTTGCTAGGGTTAGGATAAATTGCATATATAATTTCTAGCACTTAGAACCCTTCAAAATACTCAATAACATGTAGATTTTACCCTCAATAAAATGCGCCAATACCCTAGACAAGTCGCCAAAGCTAGAGAAAAAATATCATGCACAAACACTTCTAACACAAGAGAGCAAAATGGAAAGAACAATGGAGTCTTCAATAATCTTCAATAATGGATCCAAATAAGAGAGAGATCAATGCAAGAACTAAGGCATACATCCCATGGGCATACATCCCAATTCTCCAAGCATGGAGTGAAATCAATAATTCATCAACATGACCCTCTAAGGAAAATGTGACCTCCCTTTTATAGAACTAAGGGGTGCAATATCCAATAAAGACCGACCTTTCCCTTTTGGAGGGAAAACATAAACTCTCATTAAAATATTTAATACTAAGACTATGTGCACTTTATTTATTTATTAATTAAATAAATAAAAGTAACTAACCTATGTGCACATTAAACTAACTAAAAAGACTCCCACTTGTAGCGCTAGGCATGCCAAGGGGTTACAATGCAAATGAAAAATAAATATTAATAATGTCTTGAAAAAGGGGACATTACACAGTGCATGGGCACGATTACATTTATGTGGTGGTCGATTGGTTGACAAGGTATGCCTATTTCTTTTCTATGCTTTCTGGTCATAAAGCACCACAGGTAGCTTAAACATTCTTCACATGTGTTGTTAGGAGTGCTCTTCTTTGGACCTCGCTTCAGTTTACCACCGACACTCTAGCCTCGAGTTAACAAGGGCTATGGCTCATTGGCAATCTTGGAGAGACAGTGCTTCCGTCATCACTTCCAGGACATTCCGTCTAAGCTTTCCCTCTCGAACTCCCTTGTTAGGCCCACGGTTCTTTATGGCTCGGAGGTTTGGGGGCCATCCCTTCTGGAGTCTGATTGGGCTGCAATGGAGAGAGTTTTGATCCTCCTCAAATGTATCATCAGATGCAGGGAGACGGTTCCCCATGATATCGTCCTAGTAGAGTTCGGTGCTCGTCCCTTTAGGTTGGAAGCAATTTTCGGCATCATTTCCTTCATACATTGCATTCGGAAACTAGTGGATTCCCCTGCTGGAATGGACAAGTACCCCTACCTTGCTTACTGTTCATCGGAAGCCATTGCTTCAGTTGATCACTCAAGTTGATCCTGCTATTGGTATGCCGGAGTTTCACTACTTGGGTCTATTAGTATGTGGATAGTACTCCTCCCACCATACAGTTACTCCTTGGACGCCCCCACCCACCTCTTTTTGGGCAAGCAGGACTTGAACAAAATCATTAGAGATGATATTTACAGACAATTCATTCAGTACACCTGAACCAACCCCTAGAATGGGTTACGACCGAAGATGGCCTTCTATGCTGAGCGCTTTCTTGAGCTCAACAATGGGCTTATTTCTTGACCCTAGTATATCTCCCGGCATTGGACGCACGCCCTTCGCATCTCCTTGGGGCAGTTCAGAGTTGGCTCTCATAGGCTCCTTGTTGAGTGCCATTAGATTGACCGCTTCAAGCAGATTTGCCAACTTTGTTCCCTTTAAGAGGTCGAGACGGAGGAACACTTCATCTTTCGGTGCCCCGTCTACTACGAGGTCAGAGGGAGATTCCATTGCCTGTTCAGAGAGTGTCCTACCTTCACCGACTTTTTCAGATACTATGACTAGAAGTTCCTGGCTCTTTTTCAGCAGGAGACCCCTACGTTTTGGTATGAGACTCTCCAGTCTCTTCTACCTTCTTCTAGACAAACTGCTACTCCGCATATTACTTCCTTCTTTACAGTGCTCTCCCCGAGGAGGGGCACTAAGCGGTAGAGTGATACCAATCCTAATGAACAAACGATATCTATCCGGACCTGAGTTGCTATCTCATAGACTAGGGACATTCAGTCACCTACGAAGTCGAGGCCACCATCCCGTCGTTGGACTTCGAGACCCACCAGATGAACGCAGAGAGTTCTTCCTTCTTCTGGACATCGGCATTCCAGATATTCCACAACTTTGGATGCCGGGCTTCAACACATTACTAACTTCTATTTCAGTCGAGCTTGGATGGTATTTGAGGGTACCTCTTGCTTCCTCTTCCTTCCTTTCCCTCCCCTGCATAATGGGATTCGGCTGGTTTCTCCAAGCTTTCTCTGGGCTTCTCCCCTTGCCTGTTCTTCTCTTCTTTCTTCTCTTTTTGATTATTTTCGGGGACCGTTTGGTCCTCTAGCTGGATTCCTTTCTGCCTCTCTTGTATGTTTGTAGTCCCATTGACCTACTTTTGTGGTCACTTGTTGGACATTTAATTTATTTATCTTATCTTATCTTATTTTTTAGGCTTCGTGGCTTGCCTAAGAACATGTCAGTGACCGGTATAAGAATTTCATGAGCACATTTTAGCAGGAGATTTTCAAACTTTCAGGTATGGAGTTAGCTCCTAGTACTAGCTATCATCCACAGACAAATGGGAAACATAGATAGTTAATAAGTGGAGGGCTATTTGCATAGCTATGTTGCAAGACATCTGTGTGCATGGGTTAGATGGCTACACATGGGTGCGTATTGTTATAATACCACCTACCAGATGAGTACTGACATGGCTCCCTTCTGGGCTTTATATGGATATGACACCTCATCATTTGTGGACCTGGTATTATCAGATAACTGAGCTCCCAAAGCTCGTGATTGGTTACAGGAGAATCAAGATATCATGAAGGCTCTTAAGGAGAATCTGTAGAAAGTGCAGAACCAACAAAAAATTTATACAGATAGACACAAGGTTGAGAGATCTTTTGAGATAGGAGATTTGGCATTTTGCGATTGCAACCCTACAAACAATCCTCACTTAAGAAGAGCAGTGCTGAGAAGTTGAAACTGCGGTTCTATGGGCCATACAAGATAGTACAGAGAGTTGGGGAAGTTGCATATGAGTTGGAGCTTCCAGAAAAGAGCAGGATCCACAACGTCTTTCATGTTTCGTGCCTTAAAAGGATACTTGGACAACATATTGTGCCTTCTACAGATTTGTCACCTTTAGACGATGAGGGAAATTTGGTCTTAGAACCAAAGACTATCATTGAGGTGAGGCAAAGGAAGCTCAGAAACAAGGTTATTACTGAGTATCTAGTGCGGTGGAAGGATTTGCCACTTGAGGATGCCACTTGGGAGAGTGAACAAATTTTACAACATCCTGGTTTCCATTTGCATTTGCTTGTGGGGGAAGGGAGGATTGTAATGTCCTCATTCCTACGCCAGAGGCCTATAGGCTTATTTCCGTCTTAGTTTTGGTCATACCCAAGGGGCTAGAGACGTGAAGGTTATTGGGTATGGGTTATTTTATCACCACCTTCACTTTATGTTATATTTTGTCAGAATTAAGTGATGGGCGACTAGGTGGTACTTTATGTTCTATTTCTTCGTTGGGACAACTTAAGTGTACTTTATAGTATGTGCATAATAATGTCACTTAAGTTATATTTATGTTTATGAAAAAATTCCCAAAGGGGTGTGATTAGGGATTTTGGAGGAAAAAGGTTATAAATATCCATTTGGGGTCTTTTGGAGATTCATTCATGCATGCAACCTTCTTTTGAGCTCTTGCTGTTTTCAGTTTTCTTGCTTGTGGAGGCCAAATTCTATAGGATCCCTAACTTCGGTGGTGAGAGATCCATTCCTAGCTGGTGGAGCATTCTTCGGTGAGAGTTTTTCACCCATATCCCTAACTTGCTATTTAAATTTTTTGGATAAGATTTGGAGAGTAATCAGAATTTCAGATTTAGAGAAAGAGGACAGCCATTCTTCATCAAGGGTTTCAGTTATTTTCAGATTTGGGGCTGTTGGGTTTCTTCCCCAAGTGAAGCGACCTACCTGGGAGATTCGGCAAGCATTTTGGAAGGGTTTCTGTGGGTGGTTTTTGGAGATTTCAGAACTGAATCTTGTTCTTATCGTATTGATGCCAAATAAAATTATTCCAATCATATTCCCTTGATATTCAGGAGTTTATGGTCATCTGTACTTTCTCCTCATTTGCTGTCGTAAAATAAGATCAGATCTGGCTGTTAAAAATTGTTTCTTAGTTGTATTTTGTTCTCTATATTTTTCTACATCTTTTTAAGCTTCTGGGTATCATTGGAAGTGAATATTTTTGAAGATATAAAATATTTTAGATTTCTGTACCTTGCTGTCCTGGAAAAATCAGAATAACAGTCTGCAGTTTTTTAATTAATTTCTGGGTTTTAAAGAGATCCAAATAAGGATATTTCAGCTTGATGGAATTCTACTTGGTCAGAGCATTGTTCAAAGGGAAAGTTTCTAAAGAATGCGTGGTCTTGGTTGGTTATGTTAGTTTAATCTTCTGTCAGTATGTTCTATAGAGTAAGCCTTAAGAGGGGGAATTAAAATATAAGGGTTAATATAAGGCTTATTTATTAGAGTTATATTAGTATTAGTTGTGTTAACTAATAAATGGTTGAAACTACTTCAACCACTTTGTAACCATATTTCACATAATAAAAGGATGGACACACAATGAATAATGTGTGTATTGTGGTTTCTCTTCATCCGTTCTTTGTACATTCTAATCTTGCTTTATTCTTTCTCTCTCCACATATTCTAACAACACTAGTAGTTTGTATTCATAAAAGATAAGTGTCAATACAATTTGCAGAGTGCAGGGAGGACCTGATACAAGCTTCCTTTCCCTGACGTATATCCTTCAATTTATAAGACAAATGACTTATGCTTGTCGGTTGACACAACTGACAACACCCCAACATAACCTACAAGGGTCATTACAAAGTAAAATATGTAATTACACTGTAACCATAACAATACTAATATGCCAGTCTACATGTACGTGCTATGATGTTTTATAACATTGTTCAGTGCATTATGTGAAATGAGTCATTCTATGTTTCAAATTCTTCATAATACCTCTATTGAGTTGACTGCTTCAAATTAAATTTGCAGATTGGGACCAAAAGGCTTAGCTGTCTTACTCTACCAAAATATGCATTTGCATTTATGGTTTTCAGCGAGGGGAAGTGCTTGCTCTCTGTTATTCTAATGAGATCAGGACTGGCAAATTCTAAGAATATGCAATGTTGCAGCTATCTAAACCATAGTTTTCTTTATTTGTTTCTTAACAGCTGCTTGGGATCTCTTCTAAATGCCCGAGTCTATAACTATTCCTTCCTCAACAACTGCTTTTGTTAAGAAATCTATCTTCTTTAAGATTTTTAAACTACAACTATTGTATCCTCCTGCTATGATTATTTCTAAACATTCTCCAGGTGCATTAAGTGAAATGAGGTGTTTAATATTTAAATTCTTCACAGTATCTCTTCAGAGTTGACCTTGCCAAATTAGATTAGCAGTCCAAATGTTTTAGTTACAAATCAGGACATAAGGTTTGTCTTCTTACACTTGTGAATTGGAATAAGGACTAGCGATTTCTAAGAATATGTTGTGCTGCTCCTGTCTGGGACTAACCTGTTCATGTGGTCAATACTGGAAAATAAGATCATCATTTCTGTTGCAAATCCTGATTACGATGTGCACTGAACATGTATATATGGATTACTATTTTTTATGATCATCTATTTTCAACCCCACATTCGAGGGTTAAATTCCCTTCTCTGTTGTGTGTTGTTTCTAAATTTATGTCAGAAGAGAATGCAAATTATCGCTTAATGACATTTTATGGTTTACTAGGTTTTACTTTCCCTTAGAAGTTTTGAAAATTAACAATCTATTCTATTCAGGAAATAAGGATACTTTGGATGTGCGCCCTACAGCAAAAGGGGTGGATATCAGGGAAGAGCTGCTTAAATTTTATGAAAGATATTATTCTTCAAATCTTATGCATCTTGTTGTCTATGCCAAAGGTGAGGATTCTTTATTTTGTCTATTGTACGAGATGATTATGAATATATGAGCTTTGGTTTCTAGTATGTCCCACAACTGTGATCCCTGTTACCTAAGCTTGTTATCTTTACATTTAAAACTGCATCTTACAAAAAACCCATTTTCAGAAACCATTGAGGAGCTTCAAAAGCTGGTTGAAGTGAAATTTAGTGGAATTAAGAATACACAACGGAGTCGTCCTTATTTTGCTGGCCAGCCTTGTCATTCTGAGCACTTACAGGTAATGTTGTTTTTTCTAATAATTACCTCTAGTGGCCAAGAAGGTTTGATGCAATATTGCTGTGATTAAAAAGGCACTGAACTTGTCATAATATCCCAGTATGAATTTCTGTTGAATGAAATTAAACTACTGTTGTGCATTATCCTAGCTTATGTGATGATGTCCAGTCTAACTATGTTTTTGCAGATTCTGGTCAAGACTGTTCCAATCAAAGAGGGCCATACATTGAGTATTTTATGGCCTATCACTCCCGAAATTAAAAATTATAAGGAAGGAGCCCTCAAGGTACCTTGGCCACCTCATTGGGCATGAGGGAGATGGTTCCTTGTTTTTGCCTTCTGAAGAGCTTGGGTGAGTGATACTGGAGATTCTTAGTTCATCTTATAACATTTGGAAATAGCAGTTGTGGTGATTTAGACTGTGAAACTACAAGATAACATGAATAAATATTTCCATCACGATATACAAATTCTAGAACATGCACCATAAATGTCTAGACTATGTCCGCTTTCCTAATATACTTTTTTGGCTACTATGACAGATTAGTTTCTATGTTTGACTATTGTGATTTCATTTTTAGCTGCTCTCGTATTGTGACCTTTTAATTTTTCTCCAATATTAGATTCTGAAGGAGGCATATATGAAATTAAATAGTCTTATTGAATTCTTTTAGGTCATGATGTATATTAACTAGTGTCTATCTTCTGTTATAGGAATGTGTGTTCTAACCCACTAAATTTTTTTGTTGCCACTTAAGTAATGATTTGCTTTCAATTATTCTATGATCTATCTGATGTTAAGGAGACTCCATGGAATTTGATATGAACGGTTCAAATCTCACCAAAAGAGAAATGAATAAAGCTAACTGTAAAAAGATGCATAAGGTGTATTTGAGAGCGACTAGTAGTTTTTTTGTGGATCATCAAGCAACATTGTGCCCAATCAATAAACCAGTGATATGTAGGAGAATATCATGATGCAAGATTTGAGACTTCCATAGTCCATAATATAAGAAAACAATCTTTTGGGATAAACATGTGTAAAAGAACAATACATTGATGTTTCGGATCACACTCAGCAATCCCCTCAGGATAGAGATATGCTAAGAGTACAGATTCATTGCTCCATATATTGATAACTCTGTTAACGCTTTCGAGATGTCATGGCAAGGGTGAAGATTAATTACATCCAATTGAATTATATTTAATTAACTAGTTACAATGGTAATTAATAACACAATGGTAATTTACTAGACATCGACACCATGCTAAATTAATTAATTCTTTTATTAAAGTAATTGAAATAAATGCATGATTGGTCTCGATGCTTGACTCAAGCCGTCTTCTACTTTCAGGTTGTTAAGATGCTTGCAGATTTCTACTGCTTCACTCACCTTTCTCTTGCAGAGATGCCCCTCCATAGAAATAATTTGTGCCTTTTCAATGCAAGCCTGATGCTTAGTCCATCTGAATGCTCTTCTAGTGCTGATTTCTCCACCTTAGCTTAATATCAGTGCTCTGTACTTTGGTCCTCATTTGCATTAATCTTCCCGTTTCATCAATGTATGGTGTTCCTCAAGAACAATTAATGCATTACATGCTAGTTTTAAATTTTGGTCCCAGCTGGTCTTTTACAGACTTGAGATTTTGCCCGATCTATTAAGGGAAATGAAGGTTGTTTTATACATAAGGGATGAAAGCATTAGACATGTGATCCCCTCAACATAAGGGATGGAAGCTTTAGGTCTGCCTGCTTCTTCATCCTCATGATGTTTTCTAGCCCTTGATTCCTTTGCAATATGAAATGCTTTGGTTACTGATAATTCAAGAAATCACATTCTCTATAGCTGTAAGGAAAGGAATAAGCCACATAGTAGCATATCATTTATCAAGAATGAGAAATAGTAAACCAGTTGGAGTCAGCAATGATTATCTAGATTCTTGGTTATGTCACATTGTTATATTTCCAGTGTGGTACAAAGAAATAGGAGAATAACTATCTATAGGGAGTTTTTGCACCAGAGATACCAAACACAACAAAGAAAGTCATTGTAAACACAAGACCATTCCAGCTGATCCATGGATTGTTGCATTAGCTATGAATGGATAAGATTTTAAGGTGTGTGTCATGGAGGAAGGAGTAGAATCTGTTCCAAGGGAAGTTTATGACGGTAGCGCAAGAGGACACGAGTGTGAAATCTATAACAAGAAAAATACAATTAACTGGGTTGTGGTGGGCAACTATTCATAGAGATTATGAGAAGTGGGTCAGATCATGTGATACATGTCAAAGCACTAGAAGACTAGTGTAGCCAAAATTTCGGCCATTAAACCCACCTATGCCACATGAGTTATTTGAGAAATGGTTGATAGATTTTGTTGGGGGATTCAAACATCTGTCATCAATGAATAATGCCACAAAACAATTATTCTAGCCACGACAATATTTATTGATCATAAACACATCAAAAGATTGAAAGAATATCTGATTTCACAGATGGAATTAATTATTTAAAATCAGCAGCAGACTAGCCAAAACCGAGGGCTAGGAAAAATAGTAAACCCTTGCCAAAAATCACCAAAATGGAGATTCCGGCTTTATAAAATATGCCAAATCAGAAAATGAAGTGAGATCTCAATTTTATGCCCTCTAGGGCATCAAACCACTCTCCAAGGTAGGTCGCTCCACCTAGGGAAGGCTGCCCAATGCCAATAAAAATCTGAATATGAAGTATCCTCCTCAAATCTGCAATAATCTTCAAGCTCAATCAATGTTGAAGGGTTTTCGTCCTCCAACAAAACCACTAGAAGGGTTTTCGTCCTTCTAGGAAGCCACACAAGAGGGTTTTCGTCCTCAAGTGGAAGAACATGGAGCAACAAGCTCACAATGCCCAAATAGAAAATGCGCCAAATCTAGATGCTTCAAATGAGCTCTCTAATCTTCTTTTATAACCTCCTTTTGGCGCCAAAGCTCATAAAGGTAAGGCCGACCCCTAATAAGTCATTATAATCTTTTATTAAGCCTCATTAAAGGCACTAAACCCAACCGACCCATTTCATTAAGAAGGGACCCACTAAGAATACAAAAATAAAACATGAATATGAATGATGAAAACTGAAATATAATCCATGATCTTCCATTGTTCAACCATTGCTTGCCAAGGAATCCTTTATTTCAGATTAATTCGAAAAAGGGGACATTACAGTCCTCCCTTCCCGAAATTGCTTGTCCTCAAGCAATTGTAAGAACCCGGATCCCAAATGAATCTTAACTGCTTCTTCTTCGACATACCTGCACATGAAGCAAACATATTAAAGAAAACAAGAGTGTTTAACAACACTTTTACATCCCCCTTGTCATGCCTTAGAAACATGACAGCTAGCTCTCTTCTGTTGCTTGATGCCACTTCATGATTTTCATTCAGATGATGACTTCCCAATACTTTAGCAAGGCTGTCCCAAAAATAGCTGTGAGCATGCATTTTTCCTTCAAAAATCAGAATCTTCAAATCTGAAAATAACTCACCACAACCTGATTTCTTTCCCCTTCCAACTGGAATCTTCCTTCCTCATTTTTCCATGAGGGAATGCTCTCAAAAAATGTAAACATACTGCTGTTCATGACTGAAAATGGCAGCCCCAAACCTGATTTTTGTAATTTCAGTCTTATAATCATGGCATAACAACTAGCAAACTGAAATCTCACGAAGAATGGAAAGTCCATGAGTAATATAGGGGCTGAAATTTGATTTGCATACACTGAAAAACTATGAGCAGCAGGCCTACAATTGAAACCAGCAGATATATTGACCGTAATCTTAAGAAAATCAGCTTTCTTATTACCCCTCTGAATTCTGATTTCATCATAATTGCTTCTCTTTTTCCAAACTTCTTTTGGTTCTCTCATGGAACCATAGGTTAGCAAATCATGGAGAGAAAAATCAGAATTCCCCTCAAGCTTATGTTTTCTTAAACATGGCATGCTAGCATTCTCTTTCATCAAATTCCATAAGCAAAGAGAAAAACTGAAATTTTTACCTTTGTCTTCTTTGAGCCTCAAGGGTTTACCCGGATTCCAAGGATGCAAGCAATCTTTGTAACTCTTCATCATCCCTCTTTTTCTCTCAATCATCATATGCATGGCAATCCCTATCTTGAAATCCAAACTCGTGACAAAGAGTTTGTGTTGATCAGCCCAACAAAATGATAAGGAAGGAAACAATAGATCTGAAATGTGTGAGTACCTTGGACTATCATAAAAACCCACTTTATTGCTTGGAAAATACATAGTGAGCCCTTGGCAAAGAGCCTTCTTCCCACCTTGCCCCTTATTAGCATAGATATGATCACCCAAACATGGCCATGATACATAATGATGAAATAGACCTTTGACATGATCAAATAAGACATCATAGGACTTACCATGGGCTGCTGATCTGAAATTTACAGCGGGTTGAAAGAGGCCATGGACACCCGGAAATGCTCTTGTCTCACGTGTGCACCTCCTAACATTGTCCCTTGGAAGATCCACTTCATCTTTCCTTATGTGTTCAGATTTTTCACCCCTTATAACCCCTTTTCTAGCTTGTTGATCCATATGTACCGCCACTTGCCATGTTTTACAAGGGAGCCTCAACAATGTCATATTGTTACCAAATGGCTCAAGACAACAAAACTGAATTGGAGTAGAAGAAAGCAATGATTTTAGAACACATTCATACCTTTGTGTGTGACATCCATGTGTTAGGTAAGAACCAATTAGCTTGCAGAATTAGGCCATGCTCATCCTTCTCTGGGGCTGAATGCATAAGGATTATCCTTTTGCTTATGCTCAAAATCCTTTGTATCTTGCCACACCTCATATTAAAAATTGCATTGAATATCATGAACAACCACTCTATTCCCTTCCATTGAACCATATTAGCATACATAATGATTTCAAAATAATTCTCCATCAATGTTTCTTTTAACCATGTGCAAGGAGTAATAATACCAAAGACTTCCTTTCTATCATACAAGAGGTCAACCGGAACCACATACCCTTGCAAGGAAATGTCTAAATGCCATTTTTCATCCCACAAATTCTTCATACCCAAATATGACGTGATCCTTAACAACAACTTTCCCATAATAACATAAGTATGGCAACAATATAAAAGGAGATAAAATGTACCATGGTCCTTCATACCTCATACCTTGAGTTGTTCCCCACATGTCTACCTTCCCAATCGGATGAGGAGTGATCGAAACATCCTCCATTTTCCCAATCTTGTGACTCAGAAATTCTGAGTTGAAATCAGCCTTCTTCCTCTCCTCAGATTCAACAAATGAAGCTTTTCTGCCTTGGCTTCAACCATATCTTGATGGTGTTCACATAGGGCATCTTTGTAGCTCTTACCGTGCTCATGGACACCATAAATCTACCTCTTATTGACTGTTGTTCTGAACAGACCAGCAAGCTTATTGTCATCATGTTTCATTGGAGAAGGGTTTCCAACCAGCCCTTCCTCTTCCCCAACATGCTCAACACCCCTTGCTTCATTTCTGGATTCATCACATGTTAAAACATTTTCATTATTAACCACAAAATGAGCAATATTTACCTTATGAAGTTGATTCTTCGGAATGGGTGCAAGTGTCATGACTCCATCTCTTATTGTCATATGAGAATTGCTTGAGCTATTCACTTCACCCTCTTGTTCCTCAAGCTTCCCTTCATCCTTCCGCTCATGCTCCCAAGTTCCCTTAGTATTTTTCAACATGCAACCATTAGAATTCAAGGAAAAATTATTGACAATTAAAATTTCTTTACCTTCCCTTTCTCTTGGCTCTTGCTTGGCCATTTCTTCCTCTTCTTGTGCTTCCTTAGGGCTGTAAGAAAAATCAATGAAGGGTTCACCTTTGGCCATGGCGGTGGGTGCTTCTAAGGCTCCCAAGGGCTGCTCCCTTTTAATAACCAACTGCTGCAATAATTCTTCCTCCCTCTTCACCTTAGGGAAATAGGTATTTCCATCCTTGCATGGCGAACTTGGGGTTTTGGTCCCCTCTTCAACAAGCTTCGTGGTTTCTCCTTGTTTTGCCCACAAGATGGGGCTCTTTTCCTCAAGGGTTGGGATGTTTCTCCCATTACCCTTGTGCATGGCTCGGGGCTTGGACCAAGTTCCAATGCCCACTCTATCTTTTTCCAAATTCATGAATTCTGAAAAGGTTAGGGCATCACGGATCTTCTCCGGAAGAGCTTGATATTCCTCAAAGCAAGTTGCCACCTTGTTGACCTTTGAAACCCTAGGCTCTTCCTTGAATGTCCTTCCTCCTTGTAGGCTTTGCATGGTGGAGGCAAGAGAATCCAAGGTACTTACTAGTCTTTCTTGCACCTTTATCAATCTGTCCATTGAAACCCTAGGCCTTTGAGAATCCGAGCTCTGATACCACTGTAATATCCCTTTTGGGGACAAAACTGAAAATTAAGGAAATTAGCTCAAACCCCAATACAAGCAAGTCTGAATTTTAAATCAACAAACTGAAATAAATCTGAAATCAAGCAATCTACAAGGGCAGCGAACTGTTTATGAAATTCAAATCCACTTTTCACCAAGCAAATCAATGAATAATGCCACAAAACAATTATTCTAGCCACGACAATATTTATTGATCATAAACACATCAAAAGATTGAAAGAATATCTGATTTCACGGCTGGAATTAATTATTTAAAATCAGCAGCAGACTAGCCAAAACCGAGGGCTAGGAAAAATAGTAAACCCTTGCCAAAAATCACCAAAATGGAGATTCCGGCTTTATAAAATATGCCAAATCAGAAAATGAAGTGAAATATCAATTATATGCCCTTTAGGGCATCAAACCACTCTCCAAGGTAGGTCGCTCCACCTAGGGAAGGCTGCCCAATGCCAATAAAAATCTGAATATGAAGTATTCTCCTCAAATCTGCAATAATCTTCAAGCTCAATCAATGTTGAAGGGTTTTCGTCCTCCAACAAAACCACTAGAAGGGTTTTCGTCCTTCTAGGAAGCCACACAAGAGGGTTTTCGTCCTCAAGTGGAAGAACATGGAGCAACAAGCTCACAATGCCCAAATAGGAAAATGCGCCAAAATCTAGATCCCTCAAATGAGCTCCTCTAATCTTCTTTTATAACCTCCTTTTGGCGCCAAAGCTCATAAAGGTAAGGCCGACCCCTAATAAGTCATTATAATCTTTTATTAAGCCTCATTAAAGGCACTAAACCCAGCCGACCCACTAAGAATGGGAAATACAAAAATAAACATGAATATGAATGATGAAAACTGAAATATAATCCATGATCTTCCATTGTTCAACCATTGCTTGCCAAGGAATCCTTTATTTCAGATTACTGTAACATGGCTATTATGTTACGATTTTCCTAAAATCCGCTGTTGCTAAACCTCAAATAGGATTTGCCAAACTTTTATTAATGACTGGTGCATAGCTATACCATCAAAGGTGTATTGTCGGCCAATTTTGGCTAATGTGCATTCATAAGATGTGGTTTTGGGCCACTGATTGGATGCATTTGTACCGATAGCCTTCATGGCGCATTCCAGAATTTAAAGTGGACAGTTTCATTTAGGGGAGGCCATCCGAGTCCAAAGTATGAGCTCTGAAGCCTATAGTAATAATGAAATCTGTGGTAGCCATCTTGAAAGGTTGTAATCAGAAAAGTTATTCAGGTGATGCTGAAAGCATGACAAGATCTGTCATTCAATTTGCAGATTACCTTTGATGAAAACAGAGTGCAGGCTTGAAGTTTGTTTTTTTTCTGAAGCAGATTTCATAGGAGACGAAAGTATTCGACTTCAAATTGACGACATAAAGACAATCTAATTCAAGCCACGTAAGTTAATCATCAAATACATCACAAAGTGTTGTAAGAAATGTTGGGGGTCAAATCTGATGCAAGTTTAAATGTTATCTGAGATTCTGAGGCCATGGTTTAATTCATATGCAGGATTTTAACTTACACAAGGTGTTTTTTGAAAAGCTTGAACTAACTTTTGAGAGAAGCCAATACCGATCAACATAATCCTAAATCGATACCCATCAGATCCCACTCTTCAATCGCTACAATGGCTGGATCATACTGATAAAATTTCTTGAGCATTTGGATGCGACTTGGCAATCCATTGAGAAAGGTATATTGAATTCGGAGGTCCTCATTTGCGTGCTAGTTTCTTGATCTTTTTGAGTAGGCCTTTTCTGTCATTGTCACAGAATGGTCTTACAAAGGTTTTTATGCCTCTTGATGTATGTAATTTCACAATTTCAACTCTGCAGTTTGGACTAATGGCACACCAGGATGAGGATGGTAGATTCACATCTGCCGAGTCAGCTCTCTTGAAATGAACCTCCATGATGATACTGTACGGGAAGAAATTGATGACATGGTAGGAGCTCATCTAACCCAAATGCCTTACTCAAAGGTAAAAAATGACTAAGGAAAATGCAAAGAAGTAGAAATTGTTACTCTTCGGGCCATCCAAAATCCTGCATGGCACACAGCAAAAGAGATCTTAGATGTTTCCAATTAAGTTGGTGTCCAGTACTTGCTTGTGAGACATCATTTGGCCATGCTTGATTGGGTCATGAAGCAATGCCTGCACCGATTAAATCTGGGCATAGATGAGATAGATAGGCCATAGGATCGTACTTTGACAAGTCAAGGCCCTCTTAAAAGATTTGGACCACACCTTGATGATTTTTTCACAGCTAAGTCTGGGCTGTTGATGTTAGGCATAAAAACATTTAGCCTTCGGAAATACAAATGGAAATGGTGGGGTTTATGAAGCCAACATGGCATAAGAATCATCCTTGGTAACTCATGTGGCACAGTCAAAAGTACGTCAGTACCTTCGGGTGACGCCATATGGTATCAAGACAGAAGAATGGTGCAGAGCATAAATTATGATTGGCTGTTTGACAGTCAAAATACAAGATTTTATGCCGGATTATGGAGAAAAACATATAGGATGTCTTGATGGCCCTCCTGAGAGAGCTTTGACATACTATGACTTATGCCGAGGGCTATCTGTGCCTAGACCGTGACTGGTCCATGATGGTTACATGATGTTTTGTTGAAATAACATTGTGGGGAGACCATGACTTGTAGAGAAGACCTTTTCTTGTAGCTCCTATCACCCAATGGATGCTGGACAACCTTAGGTTAGAACTGCATAAAAGACTATGCTTGGGCCCCTATGGATGCCATGTTGCGAAATTTATCACCCGAGCTGAAATTTTAGATTCACCATCTTCATGCTGGCTTAATGGCGAGGTAATATAAGAGGCCTATGTCAATTGTAATGATGCCAACAAGGGTTGATATTTGAACGATGGATATGTTAAAAGGCCTATGTTGACAATAACTATTGATGATGTTCCCCTTAATTCCATATCTACAGTCATCTCTTTAAGGCCTATGGGCCCATTCCGCCTTCTCGTGAGGCGATCAAGGAAAGCAAGGGTCAGGTGACCCAAGGGGCCATACATTATGAAGTAATTTCCTTATTTATCCTACAAGTTACTCATTATGGCTTGGAGTGATTCGCATTACGGTAAATGAAAAAACGGAAAAAGGAACTTCTATCTTCACCTTCATTAAGGTCAGTCTTCTTGAGAGCTACAAGGGATTTTTTTTTATTAGAAATATTGCTTTTATGAGGTCGGTATATTCCTTAAGTGAAGTGAAGATGTAAAAAGTGCCATTTCCCCCTTCATTAAGAGGTCATAGGAGCCATGAAGATTGAGGCTTCTTATTGGAGACCTTGAGCGCCAAGAAGGGGTACTTAAGGAGGTTCGAATGGAGGACATGTATCATCATGTCATCTATTTTGATGATTTACATTGGTTCCATGGAGCTAGTGTAGCTGCTACTTCTTGCCATTGAAGGACGCCAAACCCTTCCTTGGTCACCTATTGAGGACAAAACGGGTGTAGTATAAGATCACAAGGTTTTGGGGACGGAAACCCTTTCTGTAGGTGACTTTGGTAGGCTTCACTCTGGAAGTCACAAGTGAGCTTTAAGTGAGGATTTTACTATTGGTGGTTTCCTTCCCTTCTAACCCTAGTTCGACTTGCATTGGGTGAAGGGATTTGTAAGGATGGTCATCCTTAGGGAAGGTTTTGCAAGCTACTTCTTTGCCTTCATGAGACTTATAGGTTCTTCATATTTTATAAGGTTCATTCTGGAGATAGCTTCTTGGGAGATGTTGCTAATAGTGGCATTATTGTCTTTCTTCCTCTTAAGTCAAGATTAAGGAAGATGTTAGTGCATGTATGCACACTATTTTAATCTCAAATTGTCAGGATTTGGCGAGATTGTATATTATTGGACACAGTTAGGTACACCCTCTATGCACCTTGGGGCTAACATTTTTTTTGGTGTGCTATGCGAAATGTAGGCCTGCCTTTGTATATTGAGAAAACTCGCGAGAGATTAAATTTCCCTAAGTTTAGGAATTCATATTGTATAAAACAATGGGGATATTGTACCATCTTTCATTTAGTATTCATATGGAAAGTGATAATTGGTACACACTATATAACGTCATATATTGTCTCTCTTTCACTATCATTGTATGTTATTGTATACACTTGTATGGTGAATGCTACGAAGTTTTAATGAAGTAGAGTAGTTCTGGATCTTGTCTCAATTGTATTGGAAAGGGTTAAATAGATCTTAAGGAGGAAACAGAACCTATTTTGAATAATTAGAGCTTTAGAGTAATTGATACTTGAAAGCAACCTTCTTTATGGACAAGGGATGACCTCTCTATTTGGCATTTAGATAATATGGTAAAGATGCCTGCCAAGTGCATAGTAGGAAAAAATATCTCTCTTGGATGTTATAGTATACTAGTCATCTAAAGATAAAGTTCTTCCAAATTTCTATCTTATACATGGTACATGGTTTGTGAGTTTTTTCCTTTTGTGGAATATGATGATCAATCTCAAACCCCAATTGATGAAAGCACACTGGAAACTATTAGAGGGGGATGTAGATCCATTGTGACTAGTGATGATAGAGGCAGCTTTGCTAGGTAACAAGTCCACATGAAACATGGAGAAAGCTTTCAAAAAAAATTGCGAGTTTTAGGCTAAGAGGCTTGGCTGGTATATAATTTGAAAGATCTTTCAGGGGTCATTCTTGATTATAATGTGCCTCTACGTCCTAGGTGGGATTATATCAAGGAAAGCATTTAGATAAATTTGTACAAAGGAAGGCTCTCAAGGGAGATATTCATTGTTTGCAAGAGTAGACAAGATTCAAAAAGCATCAACAACAAAATGCCTTTGGCTTGGGTGATCCAAAAGATGCTAATCTCTCAAAGGAGCAAAGAGCCACGACAATTTTTTTTTTCAATTTTCAATTGTTTGCATTTTTCTCATTCTTCTTTGTGGAGGTGAGATTTGTAATAGTTTCAAGACTAGGGAGGCAGGGTTTTAAACTTCTCCGTTGCACTATAATGTTTGTACAAATTATCCTTTGAAGCACAATTGTTTGGGTTACTTGACATAAGCCGACTATATATCTTAAAGACTAGTACCTTCAGCCTTTGAACCATAAAGAAAAGTGATTTTGATGACTAAATTAAACTTTTTTTAGTGGAATGTATATAACATCTCTATGGAGGAAAAAGGAAGATACACATACGCCATACAAATGTGAGGTTGGGATGCAGGTTGATGTTGAAGATGTGGCTAGTGGGTTGTGCTCCTAAATCAGATTATCCTATATAGTGATCTCCACTTCAAACTCTTAAAATAAAAATGAAGCTTGGGAAAGTCCTCTTTGGTAGTATTGATTGCCAAGATCATACTTTTACCGAAGTTTACCAGTAGTTGTTGGTCACAAAAATGGTATGGAGCATGAAGTTATCATTATTGTCCAACTAGAGACAAAGCCAATTAAAACCAATCTCTATAAAAATAAGGGTGATAGAAATCTAAGGAGAAGGCAAAGCATCATGACATTAGTTTAATCTTTGATGAGTAGCTTAAGCTTGTTAATGTATATCCTCAAAAGGACCAGATAAAGACGAACTAATATCCTTTAAGAATCTATGACTAAACAAATAACCCACACTTGTCTTTTAGTGTTTCATAATGACTATTACAAGTACAACATGCACACCAAGATAGTGGAGACACCCAAATAGAGAATCCTAAGCATAGTATCAAATGCCTTTCGAGAGATGACAAATAGAAAGTAAACATTAGAGGCCTTTTTTTGTCTTGCCAAATAACAATACACATGATAAAGATATAGATTTGATGGTCCACAATCCTGTTGAACCCAACCCAAACTTTAGCACTAAACCCATTCTTGTCCAATTATTTTGATAGGTGAATCTCAATGAGATATGCATAGCTTGGAATTTTTTTGGCCAAGCATGATGTCCTACTATATGTAGGTGTAGTGGAGACAAGAGCAAATAATCGACCTAGAACATACAAGAAGGGAAACAATTTATATTAATATCCACAAACAACCAAAGTAGGTCAATGTGTCTTGAAGATACAACCAGTAGCAATAGCAAGAGGGAGTAAAAAAAATGACCTCCAAAGCTAAAAACATAATAAAAGATTGTAATTGGAAAAGAAGGTGACCTCAAAATGGGGTAACCTGCAAACATGTTAGAAAATGCATAATCATGTAATATAGACGTTACAAATGCCTTGTGAGAGGAATACCTTTTGCCAAGAAATATAAGGCTGATGGAAACCATGAATGAAAGAGAATGTTGAAGATATCAGATTGCAAAGAAGACAACGGACAAACACCCTCATAAACCACCTAAAAGAGGCAACCCAAAATCTGATGATGTCAATAAGATGATGTCCTATAGTGTAAGTGATCTTGGTTGAGCAATTTTGGTAAGGAAGAAATAACATCTCTTGAAAACTGTTTTACATCCATTGTCGAAGACCCTCCAAAGTAGAGAGGATGTTGAAAATGTTTCCTATTTGAATCTCCGAAAATGTTGACGAGGTGGTAGTTGAACCTCTATGCCGAAGAACAATGGATCCATCGTGTCTAGCATGAGAAAAGGAGAGGTATGTCGGTAGCTACTTGCAGAGTTTGACATGGCCTCATTGATTTTTCACCATATGTGTGATGTTACTATAACATCTACAAGACACTTAACACCTTCAACAACTAGAATAGGTTGGAACGAGGTACTTAATACGGTATTCCTCAAAGTCCCATGCATTGTGAAGGTGATTGCTTCCCAAGGGTAAAGATCCAAGCACGACCAACCGATAGAGTCAAATATAAGCACAAATACATCTCTCAAATCTCATTTTAATTAGGACACTTGAAGATATAGCAGTCCTCTATCTCCACCTTGTAGAGAGAGGTTTCAAACCTTTTCACCTAGGGGAATATGGTGAGAGGGTAAATGCCTAGAGGATACTTTTGTAGTGGGAGACTGTGCTAAAAGAACTTGGGAGATATATATGAAGGATAGATACACCTTATTCCCCACAAAAAAATCTTGTGCTTCTTTCTTCTAAGAAGGCCATGGAAGTCTGTATAGGTAGTCATGGGTAAACTAGGATTATGATCCATCATATTTAGGCCTCTTATTAAGAGCTTTCTGCTTATTATGGCATCATCTGTTCATTAGACAAGGGGCCTAGGGGCAGAAGGCTCAAGGGAATGGGTATGGGTTGGGAAATTAGATTTCTTGGTGATAGTGGGAAGAGAAAAGATGTTATGATGGAGTTGTTGTAATTTGGTGTCATATATAAAAGTATACAAGTAATGAAATTCAATAATGATTTTGAGGAGGTGGGGGGTTGGATGGAGGTCAATGGAGAGTTGGATAGAGTAAAGGCCAAGCAAGTTTGATTTACAAGAGGAAATCGGTATGATTTCAATAGGTATAAAATATGGAATAAGAGACAAGTTGCTCAGGTTTTAGTTCGCCACGCTAGTATCTCCTTTGTGGGGAAATCAATTAAAATCACTTTTTTGGATTGTACGTTGGAGGCAAGAGAAGAAATTATAGATAGGAAATACTCTCAAATCAAGTAAGATTGGTTCAGGAAGCACAAGTACCTTGGAGATGGTTTGGCACCTTCCCAAGGCCCCTTCGCATCTTTTTGGAACTTCACAAAAAGTTTTCTAGCCTTTTATGCACCTATCTCAAAACCCTTTATTGCAAAGCTCATTGCTTCGTTGAGACGCAAGTCCTTTCCACAAATCACTTCTTCATAGAAAAGAAAGTCCTTTGCATAACTCAATTCCTTGTTGCAAAGCTCATCTCTTCTTTGCAAAGTTCCTCTGTTTTGCAATCCTTATAATTTGCATTACGAAAAATATCTATGCTATGAAGCTCCCTGTTTCACACTATCAACAAAACAACACTGCTCTCACCCCTCCTAATGTGGTAGAGTTTTAATATGACTCGAGAGGTTCCTCTCATGAGGTGAAGGGGCAGAGTCCTTGTGGGCCCATGGACCAGATTTTGATGCTGATCAGCTCCACTGTCAGAAGGCAAGTAGCTACAAGTGGAAGTGCAACCATTCCAACTTCCGTAATAGTTCTTTAGCCTACATGGCTTTTTAATATTATGTATACATATCTGCTCGAGTAGATAGCATTAGATTTTACGATAAAAACAACCATACATTCCCTTCAAGAGTATGCCTTGTACAAAACACACAGATCGATAAAACTCTATACTTTAGTTCTATTATTTTCTCTATTTTGAATATTGTTTCATATTTCTTCCAAAGACGCATATAATGTATCTAAATCCTCATTTAGAGTGTTGTCCATCTAGTATCTCTTGGAGTTGGAATCAAAGGTATACAAAAAACTTGAATTACACAAGATTTGTGTAAATATGAAAGCTGAGACACAAACGTAGCCAGAAATAGGACATCTAGGCCTCTCTGAACACTTAAAATTCTCTTCCAAGAAAACATTTCATTAACAAGAAGCATGCCTTGAAAAATTCTAGTGGAAGGATCCTCTATCCCATTACAATTCCAACAAGCATTAGTTATGCCTATTAAATGGGGGACATGAGTGGTTTCCATTTGAAAGTCATGAATGAGATATTGTTTTAGGTGGAGAATCTCAGATACTACACTTACATTTACAAACAATTGACCATTTGTTAGCTTTTCTAACTAGAACCACTTGGGCCAAAATATTCCTCTACTTGAAGACAAGCAAGCTCTTTGTCTAAGCTAAACTTCATTTGGGTGCAAGAAATTATTCTTCTTGACTTCGATTATCTTGAAGCAATCTTTAGTAGATTGAAATTGAATGATCAATGTAACATGAAGAGTAATTGAATGTATAACCAATGTGATATCTCTTAGCTCAGAGATCTCATGAATAAATAATGTCTAGTCTCTTCAGAGGGTTTACATGGCTAAGGAAGACACAAACTTATATGTTGAATTCTTTGGCTTGCATAACCCTCTCTTCCATGAACTTGGTAAGATGATTCAGCTCCATAATAGGACGGATATCTTGCCTTTGACTCCCTTGAACCAAGGATAAGGCATATCTACTTCTTGTTAAATCAGCTTGTATGTTGCTATTGTTCTATGTTGTAAAGTCTCATGTTAAACAAATTATATCAGATATATAGAGTACTTATGGGGGTGTAAGGAAAACAAAAGAAAGAAAGAAAGAAATTATATTAAAGTCCATGAATAATGAAAATAATTTAATTGGACTTAGAATGTCAATAAGCTATAAAGGAGTAGTATTATGCTCTTGAAAGTGAATAGTGTGAGAAGTTGTATAATTCCCCATGGTTTCATGAATGTATACTTACCGTGATTTGTGTAACACAAGGTTCAATTGTAAAGTGTTGTATACTTAGAATCAATGCACGAGTTCTGTGCATGATGATGTAATTGATCATTTTGTGAAGAATATAATGAGGATCAAGCATTTCTGCAGGTTGTGTGAATTATGATGTTTGTATGTGATTCTGTGTTAGATCGGTTGAGGTGTATATTGGTTTGTGCATTTGTTATGATAAATTGTTAGGATCTGGTAGATTGTTTGTTTATCAAGGTTGTGTGCATGTATGTTTTTTTGTGTCACTCTTCAAATTCGAGGTCGCCTAGCCTGCTTTACTGTGCTTTGGGTAAGTCCTTCAAGCGTAAATTTAATTGGAAGTGCTGGTGCAGATAAGGTTATGTTCTTTAGTGCAAAACCCTAAAGTATTGAATTTTAGCCTAACAAAGAATTTAACCTTTTTCATGTCTTTGATTCATGTTTTCTTGACTGTATGAATTACAGTGATTGGTGGTTTGTGTATAACACAAACTCCTTGGGCAACAAGTAGCGTCTCCACTTCTTCAAAGGTTGCACCATGCCGTAAAACTCTTGATCATAAGCTAAATATGTTCTCCTTGTGTCATTCAATATCTCACTAAAATATTCATTGGGTCTCCCTTCTTGACTCATCATAACTCCAATGGCATCTCAAGAGTAATTTTAGGCATTTTAGTTAGGTAACCTGTACCAAGCCCAAAAGTGGGAGGGTTTTAAACACCTTACTGCTGCCCTACATGTTCATTGTCCAAGAAATGGAAGGGAACACAACATTAAAAATATCTCCAATGGTCATTTAGAGGAGAAAAGAGTAATTGGGAAATGAAGCAGATCTATGTCCACTTTGTAAATATTTAGAGTTAGTCATTTGCTATTCAGTGTAGTATCTCAAGAGTAATTTTACAGGAGGGTTTTAAACACCTTACTGCTGCCCTACATGTTCATTGTGGTGAAGACCTTCCAAGAAACGGAAGGGAACACAATATTAAAAATATCTGCAATGGTCATTTAGAGCAGAGAAAAGATAAACTGGGAAATGAAGCAGACTATTATAGCTATTCCGGTGATAAAGGAATGACAATGTAAATTTTGTTAAGGTGAACAAATTTGTTTAAAGCAATAAAATATTTCCATATTTTTCTGCATGGAGTTTTCTACCCCAAGTAACTCCACATTAAATAATTGAGTTTTGTACGGATGCATGTTCTTCTATTCTGTTCAGAATCTTCTATATATGTTTTCCATATAGATTCAAAGCTGGGAATTATGGAATTTATAAGAATATCATAGTTTCTATATTTTTTTTTAGAAAAATCAATTTGATCTTATTGTGAGTATTCACTATTCATTCAATAGCCAATTAAGGATGGTGCACTCAAGATGATTACAATGAGAATCCATGAGGGTAGAGTGTCATCAGTCCAATAGAAGTCTTGGGGCAAACCAACTAACAAATTATAGAAATTTTCATCTGGTTGAATTTCTGACATGTTTATGCAAATGCTAGGTACTTATTGTGAAACATTTCACAACAATGGATAGTGAATATCACAATATCTTCTCGCAAATGGGCTGTATATTTGGCTGTTTGTTTACTAGTTTAAGTGGAAAGGATACTATATTTGGCTGTTTGTTCTCTAGTTTAAGTGGTTAACTTGATTGCAGTTTCTTCTCCAGCACTGGGATTTAGTTAAAAGTGTACCATGCTTTGTATAACTATTTTTGGTTGCTAAATAGTCTGAAATTATATGTATAAGTCCCACTATGGTTCTTGGGGTTTTCCTTGAATTTTCGCTTGAGATGTCCTCTCTGTATGCATCTAGAGTCCAAATTTCTATATCCACTGAGAAACATATCTCACGCAGCCATGCCATACTATTCTGCATTTAGTCTTTATGTTACAAGCCACTAGGTTTGAAACATAATTTAACATTGTTGCAAGTGTGTAATCATTGTAAATTTCTACAGGTTGGGCGAATGGCTTGAGTGCAGGCGAAACAGAGAGTAGCCTTGAATATGCATTTTTTGGAATTATGATAGAGCTTACAGATGCTGGGCAAGGTAAAAGCTTTTTACAGTTTGATAATTTATCCATCTCATGTATGAATCTGCGGGCCTTATGCTTGCTAAAATTATATATATATATATATTCATTTATCTTTGGTTACACAGTTTCGATATATCACAGAGTAGGTAATAAGTAGAACATGATTTTTTCATTTTTTTTTGGATATGCTTGATTTGCTACATGAATATTATTCTTTTGGTGCATATATTTTGTTTTCTCTTCTTTCTTGTTGCGTGCTTAGAGGAATTGTGTGTTTATTTCTCTTCTTTTTTGTTTTTATTGCAGGACACATGGAAGAAATAGTTGAATTTACATTTCAGTACCTCAATATTCTACGGAAAATTGGTGTGGCTGAATGGATATTTAATGAGGTAAGAATCTTTAAATGCCTCATCGAACATGCTTTTTTTGTTCTAGATACCTAAGGTTAAGGGACCTTGAATGATTTTTTTTGAATGCATAATCCAAGAAATTGATCAATTACCTTCATCCATCTGGAAATACATCCACAGAGCAGACAGTGAACTAATAAAACCAGATGACCTTCACTTTCTGTCCTGCCATTTAGCCACAGGCAGTTCATTGATAAAACTCATGTCAAACCTGAATCATATGAACATAGACATCACTCCTTATTTTTCCATAACAATATCATTTACTGTTGGATGAAAAAGAAAAGAAGTCCAAAATAAATAAACTGAATACAAATTTCTCACAGAGCCAATTTGAATAATTTCAACAAAAGCAGAGAAAACACTTCTCTTTGCACATCGCTCCTTAATCTTTTTCTCTCCCTTCTCTCTAACTGGGGATGCAGAAAAATTAATCAGTTTTTCACAAAAAAGCCACATGGAAAACAGCAATCCTCTCCCAAATCTTACTTCAGAATCAACTCTCATTTGCTTTTTCTCATTCAAGCATGCAGACAGGAAAGTTCAACCATGTTTTTAATAATATTTATTTTCATAAAGAATTGCTCCCTTTTAAATATAACAATATTTGTTAGATGAATGAGACTCTTGCCTATTATACGTGAAGCCTACAGGTATCCAGTCAAGATTGAAAAACAATTCCAATGTAAAGGCAAGGGAAAAGTTACTTTCGGTAACAAGCCTCATTCCAAGAAATACAATGGTGATGTCAAGTTGAAGAGTAAACAACAAGGTAGGAACTCCCAACACCAAAATCATCAACCAAAGCCTTCTTTGAACAAATTTCAGGCTTTAGATAGAAAGCTGAAGGGGACTAGAAATTGTTGTGATGTCCACAAAAGCATATGTTACTCAAATGAGGAGCTCACACCTGATGATCATTGTTCTTTGAGAAACAAATGCCAATACGAGCACCAAAACCTGCACCACTTCAGTTTTTGTTCAAAGGAAAGAAAATCATGGAGGCAGGTCTATATTCCAGCATTGCCTTGACACAAGTTCTAGTTTAGAACAAGAAGAAGCACAACACCTAATGCATTGACATATGTGGATTGAGGGGACAACTCTGAACTCCATTGTGGACAATGGGAGTCAAAAGAATTTGATTTTGGTTGAAGTTTTCAGGGGGATAAATATGCCAATCAAACCTTATTCCCAACCATGCACATACAACTAGTGGAATCAAGGCAAGGGCATGGCAGTCGATAGTGTAGTCTCCCGTACACAATCTTGTCATTTTAGCTTGAAGTGATCTTTGATGTGGCACCCTTTGGAATCTATGTTCTTCTTGAGAAGCCCTACATCATGCTAATAATTTAAACACAAGAAAATTGACTAAAAACATAGTAGTTTCTTTTTTGTTAGAACAAAAGTTCGCAACTGCACAAGTGACATCTAATCATTGCATTACAGTCTTGTATTGTGGTACATGTGATAACACGTTAACCAGGTTTTTCCACAATGAATGACATTGGAAATGATACAATAAATGATGTCTTGAATGGTATCCCACGGGTTGTTTATGGAGAATCCAAGTTCATGTGTTAGTTGAAGTGGCACAGATCGTAAGATACGAGCAGTCAGATGGTCTAGGTCCTATGTGTGCCTTACACTCTAGCTTGGTCAGCTCAAATGACCCAAACAACCACCAAACACCCCAATTGACCAAAGTTGAGTACATGGCCAAATGACCCAAATGTGTCTGACGGCCTTGGCGGGTCAAATGGGCCTAAAGAGGGTAGATGGACCAAATGATCTGACTAGGGGATTTGGGCTAGTTAGCGCAAACAGGCTTGGAAACCCAAGCAGGGTCTTTTGGCCTAATGACCCAAGTGGGCTTGGCGGCCCAAGTTGGGTAGATTGGGTAAACAAGGCAAGAGATGATCACGCCCAAGAACGTCAAGACAAGGTGAAATGAGAACTCTTGACTATCCCCAAGGGCACATGTTATGTTTTTATGTTCACTTTCACAATAAGTCAAGTCACTTTCAAGTTCAAATAGCACTTTAAGTCAATTTTAATTTGGAACAACACTTAGAGTCACATCATTTGCAAATTAGAATAACACTTTAAGTTGAGTCACTTTGAAATTAGGTGTAGACAAGGTCAAAGGGGACCACTTGAGTACCCCCAAGGGCACATGTTATGTTTTCATGTTCACTTTGTACTTTAAGTTAAGTCACTTGCAAAAATATTAAGGTTCCTAAACAGTCATTAGCCAACTTAAGGTTAGATTTAGATTAAAAGCCACTTAAATTCGGAAAAGTGTTTTCCCTCCAAAAGCATAGTGTGTATTCACAACCGTTAGATCTAAAGGTTTCCCTAAACCATAAGGATGGGTCAAAAAAGTATTTACAAGACTATGATTCATTTGCAAGTTTTCTAAGTGGGGGGTAGTTTTGATTCCAATGTTGAAGAGTAAAAGCCTTAAAGGCTTATCCCCAAAGTGGGGTTTCCATTTCTTATTTCATTTTATTTTCTTGTTTTTGTTTAGGTCTATTGATGTGTTGAAAGATCTCTTTTCTTTTGGCATGTTCCCAACTCACTCAACTTTGCCATGGGCCAAAAGAAGGCCTAGTTGGCATCGTCTTTCCTTTTGTTCCCCGAGGCCACTAAGTGCATACTTGGGCTACTTTGTTTCCTAACCTTGAGCCCTCTTTCCTTAAAACAAACCGACCTTAGCTAGTCTTGCCTTGCCCAACGTAGGGTTCATTGACCTTAGGTGCTACCAACCAAATCTTGCGGAGCCCAGTGCGACATTGCTTCATTTAGTTTGCCACCAACCCACCTTTGTTTTCTCGACCTACTCATTTCCCGAGGCTCGAAACCCAGGCTCCCTAGCCTATGCCCTTGACAGGTTTCCATTTACCTAGACCAGGGTTTAACCAATTTTGGTGTTCCTCAACTATGGGCTCATAGCAGCTAACCCGCGTGAGCTTTGAGCCCGGGTTGTAGGCTAACCTATATGTGTTCGCTAACCCTAGGCACCCTAATTCCCATCCTTGCCAGATCCAGCTCGATGAGTTACTTATCTAGTTGAGCTCCAAGCCTAGGTTGTAATTGGCTTGCCTGGGGTTCCCCAACCCCGAGCACACAATTGAATGGCTCACTCGAGGTAGAAAACCATGGGCTAACGTATGGAGCCCCTTTGAGCTCCGCTTGGCAGGGTCAGCTCACTAACAATGCTTAGGCTACTAGCTTGGGCTCACGACAAGTATTTTGGTCTTGTGGGCATTAATTAAATCATATCATTCAGTTATTTTTGGTTTGCAGGAGTTGTGTTATCTTCAATCATCTATGTATAGCTCATTAACAAGAACATCTAATTTTCAAAACTTCATAATGGCTTTGAAATGTTTTGCATGCAAGATACTATTGACCTAGTTGTGATAATGAAATTTCAGCAAGTACTTATTTATATCATTATGCATCACATCATATTATGATTTGCAAAACAATTCCAAAGATGTTGAGCTATGATATCATGATAAAAGAAAAGTACTATTTGATAGCCTAGTTATGTTTGTTGTCCTCTATATTTGAAATGTGTGAGTCAAAAGCATATCTTGAGAAACATTCACCAAAATTGAGAAAATTCAGCAACAATTTACCATCAATAATTTCAAGATAAAAAACAACATATCTTACATTGTTATCTTCAAGGGAATAGGTATGTTTCCCATAGCCAAACATTGATAGCCTAGTTATGTTTGTTGTCCTCTATATTTGAAATGTGTGAGTCAAAAGCATATCTTGAGAAACATTCACCAAAATTGAGAAAATTCAGCAACAATTTACTATCAATAATTTCAAGATAAAAAACAACATATCTTACATTGTTATCTTCAAGGGAATAGATAATGTTTCCCATTGAAAGCAAAGCCTATACATACATACATACATACATACATATATATATATATTATATATATATATATACTGGTATACAAATATAAAATAGCCAAACATTGATAGCCTAGTTACGTTTGTTGTCCTCTATATTTGAAATGTGTGAGTCAAAAGCATATCTTGAGAAACATTCACCAAAATTGAGAAAATTCAGCAACAATTTACTATCAATAATTTCAAGATAAAAAACAACATATCTTACATTGTTATCTTCAAGGGAATAGGTATGTTTCCCATTGAAAGCAAAGCCTATACATACATACATACATGCATGCATATATATATATATATATATATATGGTATACAAATATAAAATAGCCAAACATGGTCGAGATAGGTTTCTTGTCATTTCCCAACATTTATTGTAAATCTGTCTACATCTAAAAAAAGGTATGTGATAAGGACTTCTTAAATTGGTTAGAGCACTAGGACATTTGTGATGACATATCATTGACAAGCATTGGACAATTTAAAATCATAAAATGAAACTTAAATCAATAACTTTTGGAGCAAAACGAAAACAAAAATAAGAAAAAACATGGTATTATAAAATTGTCATCAACCCCAAACTTGATTATCCCTCCTACCTGCACAAGGCAATCCGACTCAAAAAGAAAATCATGATTGCCAAAGTAAGAGCCAACTGACATGAACCACGTAGTGCAAGTGGTTGATGGGCCATCTTGAGAATATAAGTCGTGTAACCTGAACTCGATAAAAGATGAAACTGTACGCCTTAGAATCAACACTTGACTCCTAGGCGCACGCAACCTTCCGAGGTCATGTCGGGACAGCCGGAATGGAATGGATGGGTAAATAGAATGCGGATGGAATAGGTGAAAGAAGCAACAAGAAATCAAGGCAATCTAATGTTCTCAACTGGTAAAATGGGCATTTGTTCATTGAGGGTAATAAACTCATATCTCACTTGTTTGGGGGTAATGCTACGATCAAGGATGATCGTTGTACGCAAGTCACGGTCAATATCAGTAGAACCGAACAAGACCCTACTAGGTTGTGGAACACGGGGGAATTGTCCTTCGTCATCTACGAATTCCTCGTTGAAGAGGGTCATGAATATATGACGAACGATGGGATAAGGACAAGTCTAATCTCTACCTAGGATGGTTTGCCCAGAACTCCTTCCACATTATCTACCTCGTTGTTCAAAGTAATCAGCTGTATGATGATGATAGGTGGGATTAAGGTAGTTGGAAAGATAAGTTGTCTAAGGCCTTGTTCAATATCATTCAATCATGTGTTGATGTTTGGTTGTGGCACTATTGGGTCAAAAAGTATTTTTTTTGGTTGATGTGGACCTCGAATGGTCGTGTGGGCACAAAGAAAGAAACTATGGAAACAAACAAAACATGCAAGAAACCAAAGGGTTCTGAAGTTAAGGTCAGGTAACCTAGGCCGCTATGGAAACATGGGGGTTGTTGCTCATTCCAATCTAATAAATCTAAATTCCTATTTTAAACAAACAATGCAAGCAAATTTAAGCTAAACAAAAATTGATTACTCTCCTTTTAATTTAATTAAATCTGAATACAACTAATTAATTAAACAAATGCAAAACAAATTAATCTACTTGTTTTTGGTATTTTTAATGGAAGCTTTTAAATGCAAAATAAATAAATAAATCTAAACTACCTCTAATCTATGTTTTTGGATTTTTTGGTTTACTGGAAATAAATAAACAAAAACTACAGATAAAGAGGAAATTGTTTCCAATTAAATAAAACTACCTCTATGCTAAAATAAAATAAACAGGGAATAGCCAGATTTGTCTAATCCTTTGTTGCTGAATGTGAAGCCTAATCTAATTTAAACAAAGGCTCTTTCCAATTTGTAATTGTGGATATCTACTACTTCTTCTAATGCCTCACCTCAGAATCACGGGAAGAAATGAAGCTTCCCAGAACCAATTTCTTTCCCTAAAACTTCCCTAGTGAAACATTAAAATTACACAGAAATTAATTTGTGAAGAAATGCAACAAGATGCATAGACACAAAAGCTTCCTCAAGCTTCTTTCCCTTGTAGATCCACAGGGATAAGCAGGGAGGAAACTCTACAATGAAAGCTTTATTCGTGTGCGTATTTAAATCTAACTAATAAATGAAAAAAAGAAAGCTACAGGTGCTTTTAAATGAAGAAATAAGGAATTATGTGCACATGAACTTCCTCCAAATCCTTTCCCAGGAAAATCCACATGGATAAGCTGAGAAGGAATTATCGGCATCGGAAGCTACTTACAGACAATGAATACTTGCTAATTCTACCTTCTTAAAAACAAGCTATTAATTTGATAAAGAAATATAAACTCTAGATTAAAAGAAAGATTTAAAGAATTTGAATTACACCCCAACCTGGAAATGTAGAACTGTGACAATATCCAGAGGTAGTTGTGCTTTTATTGATCCCCTCATATTCTTTTCCAATGATGAATCCAAATGGTCTAGGGAGTTGTGCTAGTTGGTATGCAGAAGAAGTTGTACAAATAATAGAGTAGACTGGTTGTAGGCTAGCTAGTCTCAAATGTAGGCAAGGAAGTAACAAGGCAAATCTCTAAGTTGCTTGTGTGCTTCTTGGAAATATTTCAGTAGAGTAACAGTGCAATCAAATTCAAGAGACTCCAACCAATGCTTTGGGAAAAATCTTGGTTTTTATAGAAAGTTGGTAGGGAAATGGTCCAACACACTTGGCAATCAAGAAGTTCCATATCATCAGAGGAAGGGGCAGTCAACATGCTAAAAATAAAAACTAAAGAAGAATAATTTCATACGCATCTAACAAGCTCAAAATTAGGAAAATTGGTTGATAAACATTCGAGAAAAGTAATGGAGAAACTTGCAACATGCATACAAAACTGGGAGTTTGAAGTCTCGGATTAAACCGCATGGAACCGCCCGGTCTGCGGCAGACTGGTAGTTACGTAACCACCATGGTGGTTGCTACTCTACCACAGTTATAACCCACCGGCGGTTACGTAACTTAAAAGAAAAATGCTAAGGAAAATGGCAGAAAATATTTCATGAAAGCACGTAAGGTCAGGAAACTAAGAAGTAAAGAAGAATAAGTCACATAGGCATGCTTAAAGCAAGGAAATAAGACCTGAACCTCATCATTTATTTCTGGAGACGAAATTTATCATCATTGGGGATTTTTACTGTTCCGACAATGTAACACCGTGCAATTTTGGGTGCGTACAGAAACCAACTTTCTTCTAAAGTGTCCACTATATAACAATATCAATTGATTAAGCACAATTACACATATTTGCAATCATAACCTAGTTCATGAAAGCTTAAACCGAGATGATCAAACAAACAAAATAGTCATTGAAACATAGTTGGAAAACTCGGCGAGTACTCGCCATTCATTTGGCTAAACAAATAAGTGTCAGATTAACTCGCTAGGGGGGCTCGCTGAGTTGTGGCGAGTACTTGCTGAGTTAACTCGGTGAGTACTTGTCACAAGTTGGCGACTTCGAGCATATAACTCGCCATACGCTATTTAAACACGGAACACGGTATTTACTATCAAGAAACGTTGAACGAACACGGTTTTGTCTTGTTTTAAGGCCCTACACTTGATCATTTTCACTCACACAATCATTTAAGCTTGCATTGCTTGTGTTGAGCGGATTTTGGAGCTAATTCGAAGAGAGAATTTGGAGAATTGCATTTGGAGGTAGTTCTTTTTTTTTTGTGTAAATTCTTTCAAGTTTTTTCAAATTTTGTGTATATTATTTATGTTCTATAGATTCATATTGTAATTCTAAATTCATATAATGTAAAATCGAATGCTTGTAATTTTTTTATACTTATTTGCAGCCAGAGGTATGTATTTTTTTTACTCAAATTCATTCTGAATTAGTTAAATTTTATGTATGTGTATTGTAATCGATTCGTTTTGTAATTCTAAATACATGTAATATAAAATCGAATGCTTGTAATTTTTTTATAATCATTTGCAGCCAGAGGTATGTATATTTTTTTTACGTAAATTTGTTATTCAGGTATGTTTTTTTTTTAAATTTAATTAAGCTGACGTTTTTCTAATTTGATACATTTGATGGGCTCATTTGATACATTTTGTAGCTATATTGTTGCTTAAAATTTATGTTTTTTAAAGAAATTTGAGTATTTTTTAAGTTGCCGAGTATTGGCCGAATATTCGCCAAGTTTTTGTCCTGAGTCAATTTTTTTTTGGGGTCTGCCGAGTATTTTCCGAGTATGGCGATTATGCCTACTATTGTAAACAATGATAGATCCTAAGTGATCTCAATAGTACTTTTGATAGGACACCTGAACATATGCTTTGATCTGAACGACAGTAAAAAGGGAACTTAGACTTATATTACTCAGGTCACTACATTCTTAAATATGTATATTTTCAAAAAATCGTAATCGGCGATTAATCGGTAGGGCAAATTCCTTGTGCTCGGAAAGGGACATCCGACAATTCATCAAGCCATGTGCAACTTTATGCTATGTTTGAAAGTTAGACGAAATTCATGGCTAATCCAAATCTAAAAGAAATAAATTTGCAGCCTAATAGAATAAGAATTTTCGTCATGAGGTTGTTGGAAGCTAGGTTCAACCACAAAAGGACGTAACTCTAATATGATTACTCCAAGGCTCCAAGCTAGTATTGATAATGCTTCCTTTGAAGGAAAATGACATTGGAGAGGTATTCATTGGAGCATCAAATGAAGGGATACAATTGATATAACATTACTTCAAAGCAAACTAAGAGTTGGTAGTGGTCTTCTGAGACAGTACTCAATTGTTGGTGCCCACTTGGCCAGCTTTAGAAATATATTCACTATGTTTTGACATGTTAAAATGACTTATGTAAAGAACTACTGCTAGTATTTAGCATTTAGTTTATCACACTTGACTTCTCTTAAACATCAGTCTGTTTTTGCTACAGTACACAAAACAACCCTGAAATACACTCTAGGTGACAAATAATTGGGACAGATAACTCGTGCAATAATACATCCCGCCCAAATGGTATCAAACCTTGGTTTATTAAAGCATCAAACCCATGTTGAAATTATAGTTTGAACTCTCATAGTTTAGACTCACTTAGTGGATCACTAAATAAGGATTTTCAACAATCCTTCTATACAATTTTGAATAGTGGGTTCCAGGAGTTAGAGAGATTCGCCATAAATTGGGATTTATTGGCAAATTTATATGTAGCGCATTTTTCCAAGGCAGATAAATCAAGTTTTCATGCCTTACAAACGATTTATCGCGATTTTTGAGTAACTCTACGCTAAATATGACTTCTGTATTGATATGAAATCTGAGCATCTGTAAGTTGGTTATTAATTTTGGCGCAGTATCTCCACACAGGAGTTTCCTTGAGAAAGTGAAATATTAAACATCCCTGAGGTAGTTAATAAAATGTTTAGCGTATTAGGGCTAATTTTGTAATCCACTTCCATAGGGCTAACCATTGTAACAATCTGTAAATTCACATGATCACCTCATTTGCTCGTAAACTCAGATTGCATTTTATTGTCTTTCAATTCTCTTGTCTATAGGAACAAGGTGTAATATCCCTGAAAATCAATTTCTAACAGATTTGAAATATTTTGTTAAATCCTAGGGCAGCAGTACTACCAAACTAGACTTTTATAACAGCAACGATTTATCTGCATTTTCACTATATAAAACCAAAGTGAACCATAATGTGTAAAAATTAGTCATTTATTTATTGAATACAGAAGTACCAACTACAATAAAAATACCAGTGTCCTAAATACAATTATTTGGAGCTGAACTGGCGGAACACTTGCACCCTAAATTGTCACTGCAACCCCTATGAAATGGAATTGCTTAGCTAAGAAGTGAGGGATTCCGTCCCCAAATCTGTGATGCAACTAAGGGATTTCGTCCTCTATTGCTGTTGCAGAAGCTGAAGCTACTTGCAAACAAAGAAAATAACCCTGAATTTCCAAGATGGCTCCAATAACAAACCCCAAATCTGCTTTTATAACTTTCAATCCCTCTTTAAAGTGGACGACTTCTTCTGGAAATACATGCATGGTCCAAAAACAATTAAAAATAATATATAATTCCTCCCCTATGTTGGCGCTCCATCCTAAAAATAGGATTAAACAAATTTAAAAACACTTTATCGCATCAGCCCATCCTAAAATTAGGACTTTGGTACTCATGCAGCCTTCTCTAACTTTGGCGCCCCCCTTTGCCAAATTTATTTATTAATTCTAACTCTAATGCCCAATAATAGAAGTCAACCTTCTTTATTATTTTATTCTATTAACGCCTTTTGGATTAAAATATAATTTAAGTGTCCTTTTTCCAATTAAAATATAAAAATATCCTTGGAACACTTAAATAAATTTATTTTCCTCTTTTAATTTCCCCTTAGCCTACGGAAAATAATAAAAATAGGCTTCAGGTATTCAAAATTAATTAATTCTAAAAAGGGGACATTACCAGGTGTTTTTTATAGTTTTTAGAGTATCGTCCATATAAGCAATGCCATCTTGAACATTTCCCAGTTCTTGAGAGGATGCATGTTTAGTTGGTATCAAACATAGAGTAATCTTTGAATTCGATATAACTGGATTTGGATGGAATTGTGTGACAATTTGCATAATGCAATGCTACTTCAAATGAAGCCATTTCTTGACATCTCTTTGCAAGTGACTGCATAGCTTATATTCCCAATGATTAGCAATTAATTTATATATGGTTTGCTTCTTTTGTTGGGTGAGAAAAGCTGATCATTTTAGCTTTTTAAATTCTATTGAATTTTCCATGTGTTATTTGGGTTGGACTATTGCTGATAGCTGCTCTTTCCTATTGAAGATGGGTTTCAGTGTAAATCTAACCATAAGATCAGATGGATTGCACACTGTAGTGGCATATGGTGGGATTTATTGTGTTGTGCTTGAAAAATCTTGGACCATCTTAAGTATGTCTTGGAGTGTTTTTCATTCTTTTGGCTGTGTTTGCTTGGTCTGTGTAAAGATAATAGCCATGTGATTATGTTCCTGACTTCAATGGTATTTGGAAACTGGTTAGCTCTAATATGTTATATCACTTCTCTTTGATTTGTGTATGTTTCATGATAGAGTGTGTTTACTATACTTCATATTTTTATGACGAATGAAGCATTTAATTTATTTCACATTTGTACTCAACTGTCTTCACATTTTGGTCCTGTTTACATCGTTGTTTTTTTTTCCCTTGCCATAAAGTTATATGTTGAAATTTACCTACACAAAATGTCAGGATACAGATTATAGTCTCATGTTTTATCATGTTGAGACAACACAATATTATGAGCTTGTAAAAAATATTAAGAATGAAAGCAATTCTAGTTCTGAGTTTCACCTAGCGTGGTATCTTGTATAAGAAGGGGTCTGACATGAGCTTATCTTTGTTGCAAGGTACAAGCTATTTCGGAGACAAAGTTTCATTTTCAAGATAAGATTCCACCACTTAACTATGTAACGAACATTGCTTCAAACATGGAGGTAAGTAGTTCTTTATGGTTTCTGTTTATTCTTGTCATTTTTTGATATTATCCATCTCCGAGACGAAATTTCATTTTCTAGATAACATTCCATCAATTAACTATGTAACGTACATCGCTTCAAACATGAAGGTAAATCAATTTTTATGGTTTTTGTTTATTTTATCATTTATGGCTATTATTAAATTTTGAATGGTTATTGGGTTCATAGGTTTATGTTTTTGTTGTTTGATGCTCTTTGCTTTTCGTTTTGTTTATGTTTTGCTTCTCAGTGTTTTGATTTGCTTGGGGAAATTTGCTTACGACATCATCATATTACTGTATATAAATGGTTATCCATTATTGGGCTCATAGTTTATGTTTTTGTTTGTTTCATGGTATTTGTTTTTTGCTTCATTCATATTTTATACTTCTTAGGTTTTGATTTGCACGGGGAAATTTACTCATGACATCAACATTTTCCTGTATATAAATGTTGTTTTGGGTTTCTTAACGATTTTTTAATTTTCAAATTGTCAAGATCTGATCAAGAGCTAGATGTAAAGAAATTTTGGTGAACCTGTTTCCTACCTTGTATTACAACCTCTTTTTTGGTGAAGGGTACATGAAGACTTTACAGGCTCCAGTTCTGTCCTATGCAATCTCCTATACCAGCCCAACCTCAACAGGGCTTGTGGGGTGAGCCCACCGATGATCGAGTCCAATACTTCAACCCAATGTGCATTCACTATTCACCTCTCATTCTGGCCCAGCAGACCTATTACAACCTTATCTTCTATATGAACCATATATTATAATTTTTTTAACCTACCTCATGGTATGATCTGTTATAAGGTTATATATTAAAAAGTAGATTGGGTAGGTCATAAGTCTTAGGATTCTACCCTTTGGATATTGGAAGTATCCATCTAACATTAGTGTGGATGCCATCCTTCACTCTCTTCTATAATATTTTGTATTGAATCCTTAATGGATTTTACATAATAGACCTTTTGTCTATAACAAAAATGAAGCTCCTCTGTCAACATCATTTGGTTTCTCACGGATTTAAATATTTTGAAAAAACTTAATTCCTTATAAGGTGCTTAGTGTTAGATGCCATCCTTAACTGTCTTCTATAATATTTTGTATTGAATCCTTAATGGATTTTACATAATAGACTTTTGGTCTATAACAAAAATGAAGCTCCTCTGTCAACATCATTTGGTTTCTCACGGATTTAAATATTTTGAAAAAGCAGAATTCCTTATAAGGTGCCTATAAATGCTAATCCTTGTTATTGATTTTTCTTGTGTTCAATGCTTCAGTTGTACCCACCACAAGACTGGTTGGTGGCTTCATCTTTGCCTTCCAAGTTTAATCCAATTACAATTCAAATGGTTTTGGATCAGCTTGTTCCTAATAGTTCCAGGTAAGACTATTTTCAATATGTGCATCTATCTATTCTATATCCTCAAATGCTAATTTTTTTGTCACTTGGTATCAGGAGGTTCCTGTTTGCATTTTAAATATTGTTATACTGTTACATATTGATGTTCTGTAATTTCAAATATTTTGCTTACGTTTGTTACTATTTGTTTTGGATCTTGATTACTGTTCCTGTTTTAATTTCTGGGAATGTTTGCAGCTCTATCTAATTCATCTATTCATTGAACTTTATACCTCTGTAGTGCCATTTATCCATAATTTTGCAAATAATTGTTGTAAATTTAATATCAGTTATTTGAAACCTTTTTCTAAAATAATTATTATCCATGTGATTTAAGTAGGGACTTAGCGATGAAACTCACAACGCCTGGGTAGTTTCTTACCTGAATAGAAATGGAGCTGTTGTGGCAGCAGTTCAATATGTCATTTTTAGAAATTTTCCATTTTGTTGTTTGCAGCATATAGAAAGATTTTCAGAATATTTAGGCAGACTGGATGCATATTGGATATTAGTTAGTTGAAACATTCTGATGTAAAGTTCTAATTGTTTTAGTTTCAGTCCCTTTTGAATTTTGAGCTTTGCTCTTACCATTGGCAGGTGAATATTTACTGTAGAATCTTAAACATAAGAGCTGTATACCAGGCAGTCCTCTGGCCTAGGCCTTTAGTAAAAAAGAAGGCCAGATTTCATGTTCAAGGGATGGCATTTCAGGAATTCAAGTAAAGAGATTGTTTATTACATTTGTGCAACACAGTCTTTATTGGATCGACACTTCATTTAATCAGATTCGGAAAGGATTGATTTGCATATGTTCGAGGGAGGTGGGGGTGACGACTGACGAGGAATACTCACATTTCAACTATTGGTTCATTAGTGCTTAACTATAGTCAATCTGCTCTCATTTACTGACCATAGGATTCAAATTTCTCAATTGACAATGAATCACAAATCTCCTCTATTGATCCAGAAATTCCTCAATTAGTATTATCCTGCAGAAGCTTTCTTTTTTTAAAAGATAAACACATCACTTTCTATGAACTAGCATCGTTACTTTTACCTTAAATAGTACATCAGTTTACCCTTCACTTTTCATTACTGTTAAATACCATTAGCATGTGCCTGCTTTGCCAGTTGCAGCATAAATGGTGGTTCCAACAGGCTTCACCAGTTTGTACACGTCGTAGTCTGGACTCCGGTGTAACCTTTTTATTCAACTCGATAAATGTATACTGGAGCTTCTCAGTTAAGGAATTGTTGGGAATGTAGCTGTCCTGTGAACAACAGCATATCAATATAATGATTGTTTTTTTACTTTTGCTACCTATAAGTGCTTGACAATACATTGATAGATACCCCTTTTTTTGGGTGAAATTACATCAAAGTAATGGTTGATTGCTGTGCAATATAGTTTCTATCTATTCTTTGTCCAATCGGTTCCAGCAGATGAAAATAGTCAATGTGAACCTAGCCATCTTCCATGCTTAAAAAATGCACCCAGTGCATTTTCTCTTAGCTAAATGTTTTTGGTTGCTATTTTGGGATGGGGCCTTGTTTTTATATCAGTATATTTATACTTGAAGTTTAGCTGACTGAGTGAAGGAAAGCACTTCGAACTCATCTACATTGATTACTGTACCAATCTTTCTTATGACGGCTAAGGAAAGGAAATTGAACCATTCAACCATATAAAAGCATGTGCCTTATAGAGGAAGTAATTATTGAATGGAGAAAGTTCTAGGAAAAAATTACTATGGATTCAGGACATTGACTTACCTTTCTTTCCTAGTGGGGCATTTTAGAAATACCAACACCTTTCTGTCTTTACATAAGCGATATGTATTTTTGTATTCATTGTGGTGTCTCCAAGAACCAGTGCATTTTATTTATAATTTTGAGTATCCTTTGAATTGAGAACATCTTTCTTTTCTTTGAAATAGTTGCTAGTGTAATGGATAGCCAGGCTAAAATTTGATGCTTCTGTAACAGAGTATTCTGGTCATCAAAACAGTTTGAAGGTCAGACAGATAAAACTGAACCATGGTATGGAACTACATTTTCCCTTGAGAAAATCAGGGATGAGTTAGCAAAGGTGTGTAAAACATATGAAGTTGTGTTTTCTAATACCATCAAGTGTTTTCCTTCTCATTTATTTAAGATTTGTCATCATGGGTTTGTTCTATGTCTGTAGGAAGAGTCAATGAATTAGCACAATTTAGAATGTTGTAATTAGTCTTGAAATTGAAAATAGCATAGCTTGTTGGTTTTTCTTTGTTAGTTTTCTCCCTAGCTCATTGTTGGATTAATTGTTATTGATGTCAATGGAATTTGCTATCAAAAGAAATTATTATTTGATTGTTGAAGGCCAAAGGCCACTAATCGCTGTTCAAACAAAAAATTTAGTGTCGAATCTCCATTATTCAAGGGCAGATCGCACCATTCCAAGGCATTAAAGACAAGTTTATGATCATTAAAGAATGCTGGCCCATCCCTCTATTTTGGTGTTAATATTTAAATTATGGGCCGACCCATGACTAGCGCCCAAGAAAATGAAGAGTGTCCCTTGGAAGAATCACACCCCTTCCAAGTGACATGAGAAGGTATAAAAGGAGATGTAGTTGAAAAGAAAGTGTGTGAGGTGTAATAAAGATACATCATTCAAACTGAAGTAGATTTCTGAAGAAGAGAAAAATAAGAGATCATTCAAGGCAGATTTTTGTGAAGGAAATCTATTTAATTGTCATGCATTGAAATTTTTTTTCATGGAGGTTGGTGCTTCCTAAGAGAAGAGATTGGTGTCTCTTGCTAAGTTGGTGCTTAGAAGTGGGGATTAGTGTCTCCAATAGGTTGGTGCCTACAGATTGCTTAACGGTGGGGATTGGTGTCTCTAATTGAATTTTATTATTTTATGATTGGATTTGGACAGTATATCCAATCAGTCTTTTCTCCGTGGTTTTCTCCCGAAAGGGTTTCCACGTAAATCTTGTGTTTCATAATTGTTAGATCTTGTGTGATTGTTATTAAGTTTTTAAATAAGTAAAAGATTATCTTATACTGATTCACCCCCTCTTTCTGTATAAGTGTGTGTTCATCAATTAGTATCAGAGCAGGTTCCTTCAAGAATAGTCTAATCGCTAGAAGGTAGATTTCAAGTGCACACATGGTGTGCCAAGAAGGTTTTTCCTCAAATAGAGCTCCATTGTTTGACGGAACAAGCCATGCATTTTGGAGCATAAGAATGCAAACTTATCTAATGGCTCTTAGCTTTGATATTTGGCAATCAATTGTGAGTGCTTATGAAGCTCCATCATATTCAACAATGAATACAATTGGAAAGAAGACTAGTGAAAACAATGCAAAAGATGTGGCCATTGGCTGTGGTTTTGGGTAGTATCGTTTGTCTCAATTTGTTGGTTGAAATGGGAGAGTAGTTGCGGTTGCGTTGAACTTGGCAATGTAATTAGAGACATTTTCTATTAGCTCTTGGTATATGTCAAAATATTTTGAAGTTAAGTCATAGTTCTCTGGTCTGCAAAAATGGGTAAAGAAAGCTTGTTTTAAGTGTTGGTATGAGGTGATAGATGCTGGTGGTAATGAAAATAGTCATTCATGAACTAGTGACATTAAGGATCCGAGAATCGTTTTAGTAAGACTCCATCATTGTTAAGATATTTCTTTGTCTTCTTCAAATCTTTGTAGGTGGCAACCGAGGTTAATGACTGGTGCAAATAAACGTAATGTAAGTCATTTATAACCCTTAGGGTAAGGTGTGAAGTATATGTTAGGGTGAAGGGGGCGAGTGATGAATATTTTATTCTATTGATTCATGATTGGTGCCATGTACTCATTAGGGAGGTCTAAGTAAGTGTTTGCCAAGTCAAAGATGCGATTTCAAGAAGCTATGTCCTATCCCACAAAAGCATCCATAAAACCCATGTAATATGTTTTAGAAGTCGAGGGAAGGCATTTATTTTACTGAATAGTTCGATGGAACTAGTTTATGACTTTAGCGATGAGGGGATATGCGTACTGATCATAATTATTGCGATGAGGGGATATGCGTAATGATCATAATTATTGTTAATGTTAGGCTCCATGCAAAGATTGATCATTATGAAGGTGTAAACTATTCCAATACACAATAGGGTTGTGAAGGACTCAAAAAGGATGTATGATAATATTAATTAGATTTAGAAATATTTAAAACCTAGAGGGAAGGCACGAAACCATAAATTTGCATAATTTAAAATAAAAGGGCTCACCAAAATGTAATATCAAAATTAGGTGTCAAACTAATTTAGATTAATGACTGTGTAAATATGATATAGAATTAGCAATACACTAAATACATTGATCCTAGATTCATGTCTTGCAATTATACGATCTCATACAAACTCGCGAAAGTTAAATAGAAGGAAGTGTGAGATAGGGTTAGAAGAGATTGCATTGATTTATTGGTTGAGACAAAGTGACAATGGTTTCAAAGTGTGTATATAGGCTTTGCATAGTGTTGTTGAGCTTGAAATTTTGGGGGATCCAAAACTAAGAGGGAGGATGAAGTTTTCTATTTAGGGCAAAGTCGCCCGGACATATTTGTTACATATTTGTTCTCTGTAGTACGACTTTTGCAGAGGCATCAAAACCTCATAGTTGCCCAACTTGGTGAAGCGTGCAAGATGTGCAATAACAATGTGTTTGGCAATGAAGACCCCAATAGGATCTTTGACACTTAGTAATGATCTTTGATGTAGGATGTAGCTTTATAAAATGGCCTAGGGCAGCCTCATAGGAAGTATGCAGACTTAGTGTTGATTGATATGCTTGAGAGAGGGATTCAACAATTGGGTGCTTTGTTGTGATCTCCAAGGTAGTCCCAAAGATGTAAGATAACATGCCCTTTAAATGAGTGGGGGTAAATATGTTTTTATAGGTGACTGTTGTGAAAAGTTTTCTTGCTCAATTGTCACTAGGCCGAGTCGGCTAACTTGTGATTTTGAAAAAGCGCCTGTTAAGATAGTGGAGGATGAAGTCGTTGGCATTAGGACAATTCCGTCAAAATGAATTTGTGCATCATAGGTGACTTTGTCTTGTGAGGGTTCAAATGGAATTCTGGACCTAGTGGCCAAAGAGGGATAAATTGGGTGAGATGAATGCAAGAACTAGTCATTAATTGCACAATTATTAATGGTTTGAGATAAATTCCATAGGATTACGATTTGATAAAACCCAAATGCCATTGAGTCCAAATTTAGGGTAACCACATTTAAACATAGCGAAATCAAAATTAAGCTTGATAAGCTTAATTAGATTTAAGTTGACCCATATGTAAATATGATCGTAGAATTACACATACATTTTAAATACACAATTCCTAGCCACTTTATGTGAGTCAAACAAATTATTTTAATTAATGACAATAAAATAATCGCGACGGAAGTATTTAAGTTAATTTAGTTAACTTGTGCATTTTAAATGTTTTTGAAAACGATAAAAAGCGAAGGTGCTTCACCAGTTACCAAGGTTGGTCATGGGTCCAATTTAGTTCCCCAAATGGACCCATACCCTATCAAATATTTAACACCTAAGTAAAAACAAAAACAAACTTATATCAATTAAAATTACAAGGTCAAAATTTAAATCACTTATACCGAAAACTAAATAAAGGAGAGCCCTTGGATTAAAGGGCTCTCCACCACAGGATATTAGGGCATCTAGGAATGCCCTAATTTTCTTATGGGCTTTAATAACTCATTCTTATTTCATTTTCACTTTTCATTTGTTTGCTTTTTTTGTTGCAAGTAAGAGGAGGAGAGGAAGATTTTATATGTAGCTCAAGAAAGGAAAAAGAGGATGTTTCCTCCTTTTTTATTCATTCCGTTAGAACCCGTAAGGGTGTGATTTGCAGGTTGCTTGTGGATCAAAGATCCACCATTTCTTTTGTTTTTGATCAAGAAGATGATCAACAAGTTCTTTTTTATCATTTTAAACCATGAATCCAAATCTTACAAATTCAAATTCATATTTTATACAAAATTGTATTTGTATAATCACACACAGTCACACACACACATACACACACACACACATTAAAATGGAAAAATATAGGGTTTTGCATTGACCCCAAGGGAACCATGGAGGTGTTCATGATGGATTTTGAAATGGATGCAACATTAAGCCACAATTAGGAATGTTGAAGTTGTGGCAAATGGGAAAGGGCCACAAATCTACATTGTCCAAAGGGAGCAGGGAAGGGGAGGAATTCAAGTGTCATATGTCATAACCATGTCTATAGAGTGGGGGTGAGGTACATGTTTGGATGATCATCCCACCCTAAATGCCAAACCTAGTCATTCAAATCAAATTCCATCCATTTTTAAACAAGGATAATTTGCATGCCCGTTCAATATATATACATATATATGTATAATATGTTATATATATAACATAATTGTTAAACTAATTTAAATATTTTTTTGTAAATTATTATAATGATTTAAAATAACATGTAGGTTTTAAAAAAATTATCTCATACAAATATTAAGAGATATAAAATCCAATACTTGAAAATTTAACAATAGGTTTTTAATATGAGTATATGTATATATTTATATATATTTGCATGCGTACACACACACACACACGAACGTCCACCCACACACACTCACTCACTCACACACACACACACACACACACACACACACACACACACACACACACACAACACACACACACTTTTGCTGAACACACACACACACACACACACACACACGCACACACACGCACACACACGAATGTGATGGAGGTTAGGGCTTCTTCACACGCACAGCACGCACGCACACACACACGCACGCACACACACACGCAACGCACACGCACACTCTTGAAACATATAGTTTATGTGTATTTATAGAAATAAATGGATCAATCTTGGTGCAAATTATATAGCAACATTTTATAGTTTCATCTTTTCTAATTTCCTTTTTTTCACTGTAGGATGCAACTTTAAGTGCATAATTCACCTTTTTTAATTGTTTAGGCTTAAAGCTTTCTATGTCTACTTATACATACATACATACATACATACATACATACACACACACATAAATAAATAAATAAATAAATACATACATACATACATACATACATACATATATACATATATAAAGTGGTCCTCTATAACAATTTGGCAAGGTGAAACTATTAGAAGATTCAAGTTGAATGAACAATACTATATTAAAATAAGAATAAAACCGTTGGCCATAAAAAATTTATTTTCTAAGTTAAAACAAATTTTCTTTTGTGAGAGTAAAATATGGAGATAGAATGTTAAAGTATTCTAGTTTCCCCAATTTTATTAACCCAAACAACATTATTTCCTTATTTTTCATATATAAGAACATAAGTACAAGTATTTAACTTTCTCATTATTCTTGAAAGGAAACTTAAGGGGAAAAATAATAGTGATTTACCTAAGAAAGGGAAGGAAACTAGTTCATTTCATAATTACATATAGGGATAAAATGCTATTTATGTATTTTCCCTATTCTAGATATCCTTTATTTTAACAATTTTTAAAAGGAGGAAGAGTTTAGAGAGAATATTCGAGACGTCACCAAAATAAGTATTACATAATTTTATATTATTTTGAATAAGGTGAAGTCTCTTTTTCAACATCAAATTTTTATACAACCACAAAACAACACAATATACATATTTCATAAGGGTTTAAAACAATCTTTCCAACTCTAAAAACAATGCATATTTGAAGTTCAATTTCATACAGTCAATTCTTAAACATAAGAAAGAGGAATAATCCTAAAATACAAGTTTACAAGCCCTCCTCAAAGTGGAGACAACATGGCAAAATTTTGCCAAAATTTCTTAACTTCCAAACAACAAGAAAAATTTGCAACTTGTTCCATGATTCCATCTTTCGCTCCATGCTCCAAATAACTCATGGCAGCTCCCAAACAACCACAAAAACAGCTTGGTTGACCACCCAACCAAATGGCATCATTACATGCCTCAAAGAGAACAATGAGAGCATGCTAGCCTCCCCCCAAGCCCATGGGAAAGAGGAAGACATGTCTCTAACCAACACTAGGATAAAGAAATCATTCACACATACAAGGCTTACAATCTCACAACAAAGCCAATCACAAAAGTAAATACAATTTTGAGAAGCTCCAAGCTTCTTTCCATGGGAAGAAGACGAAGATATCCCAATTTTGTTAATCATAATAACCAAAAATATCAAAAATAGAACCTCCAATCTACTTATCTCTCCATGTATTCCCCCCCACCTTATATCTCTCCATTTTCACCCCTTATAACTTCATACCCCTCTCGATCAAGGGTTTTCAAAATTATAAGTTTCCGTGAATAAAGCTAGGGGTGATTTTCAAACCAAATGGAAATCAACCCCTACTACAAACCAAATGTAGGGGGAAAAACATAAACCCCTCAAGCTTGACCAACAAGCAATGAAGGTGAGGATGAAAGGGATTCCTCCCTCTTCCCAACACTCTCCCAAATCCACTCCCCTCAAGGGTGGATGGAGTAAAAGAAAACATAAGTTAAAACACAAACAAATACATTGCTTTCAAACAACACTTCCACCATGCAAGGATTCAATTTCATAAACAAATGAAGAGAAAAATAGGAACAAGATCCTACCTTACAAGCAAATAGCAAAGTCCAATTTCCAAGCTTGTCCACCAAAGGCTTCTTCTTGCTTCCAAGCTCTCCACAAACACTATCCAAAAAGAAAAAGAGCCAAAAGAATCCCATTTCCATCCACAAGAGGGATTAAAAAGAGAGAGAGAGGCCACAACACAAGCAAATGGGAGGTTGACGTGTCACCCTCCACCCAAGATTCATCCAACCACAACTCTCTAGAATTGCATCCCAAAATCAAAAGAAGTAAAAAAGAAAATAAAACCCAAGAACTCATGAGAATCTCCCAAATTCCAAAACATAACCCCAAATCAAGAACCATCATTAGAAGGTGGGTGAAAGGATGAAAAATGGGAAAATGAGCTCCATTTTCCTTGAAAAGATCCCACCCACCCATAGGGATAGGGCCTAGGGCCTCTTTTCAAGATAAATAAAGTCCTTTGCTTGCATTATACACCTCCTAAATGGCATATCTTTCCCAAATCCGAGTTTGGAAAGATGTGACATTTAGGAGGGGGTAATTAGGCTCACCTAATCCAATATTAGGTTCCCCAAATCCCTCCTTATCATAAGAAAACAACCCAAGTCAAAATCACCAAATGACAAGAGGTTAGCACTAAGCAACTAGATCAACCATTAATACAAGAGGGGTTAAGCTTAAACAATAAGAAAGGATATCAAGGGGTGAACACAACCACATGGGTAAGGATTAGGATAATATAAGCACATAGGAGTAAAGAATCCATATATAAACCAAAGTTTAAAACAAGATGCACAAAGTACTACAATCATCAAGGAAGGGAAAAATTTGGCCCCTCACGGCTTGTCTTGCTAGTTAGAATATGTCTGCTTGAGTCCCACATTTCTCCCATGGCCAAAACCTGTCTCACCTGCACACTCAAGGAAAACATCATACCTGTCCAACACCAATAACTGAAAAATACGATAACATATATATATATATATATCCTAACGGTTATCCATGCACGATCAACAACTAGCCAAAGAAAGTACATCATAGTATGCCCAATCATCCAATGCAGCAAGAGAGAGTTTATGACAATGCATCCACGATGAATCCAATAGAAAACAAGAGATCATAATCAAATTCAATCATGACATCATCTCAATACTCATAAAATGATCAATAAATATTGGCATCATATGCCCCATCAATAACCTGTCCAAAAAATAGGTTAGCATCCTAATGCTAGTAAATATCCATACCATATAGCAATATGAACATCAAAATGGTAGTAACAGTCTCATCATATCTGTCCCACTGAACCCTAACTTGGTCCAGGTCTCGCCCTTGAAGGGATAGCTTCCTGTGGTCCAAAATACGCACGGGCTCCAAAATCCTCTGTCCTTCGACCTCCACCTGTAAGGCTGACCAATCTAAAACATGAGAAGTGTTAGGGACATACTTCCGCGACACTGAAATGTGGAACACATCGTGGGCACAGAATAGGTGTGAAGGCAGAGCTAAGCGGTAGGCAACAAGACCAATAACCTCCAAGATCTCAAAAGGTCCAACAAAATGAGGGGATAACTTAGAGCCGTTTCCATAATGGATTGGACTCTTGTGCGGACACACTCTCAGAAAGACCTTGTCACCCACAAGGAAGTGACACTCAACCCTCTTCATGTCAGCATATGCCTTTTGGCGTGGACGAGCCTGCTCGAAACGTTGCCTAATGAAGATAACCTGCTGCTCCATATCCTGAAGATAAGCCTAGACAAGAACAATCCTGTCATCTAATCTGTCCTAGCTCAAAGGTGTCCTTCAAGGTCTCCCCTTTAAAGCTTGATAAGGCGCAATGCAAATAGAACTATGGAAATTGTTGTTATAAACAATCTCAACAAGGTACAGATAGTGTTACCACTTCTTCTGCCGATCCATGATGACATTCGAAGCATAGCCTCAAGTACTTGGTTCACCCTCTCTATTTGTCCATCTGTCTAAGGGTGATATGTTGAGCTGAAATTGATCTGAATAGCCAAGGATGACTAAAAAGACGTCCAAAATTTAGAAGTATTGATGGCGTCTCTATCACAAATGATCATCCTCGAAATCCCATGCAATCTCACCACATCATCCATGAAAACCTGTGCTATGGCAACTGCATTGTAAGTGACCTTTGTCGGAGAAAAGTGGGCAACCTTGGTCAACTTGTCCACCGTAACCATGATGGCATCATGGTGATATGATGAAGTAGGAAGACCTACAATAAAATCCATGGAAACCACGTCCCACTTCCACGTCGGGATATCATGTGGGTGGAGAAGGTCTGCGGGGTGAGAATGCTCGGCCTTCACCCTCTGGCACTCGAGACAACGGGCTACAAACTATGTAATGTCATGGCGCAACCCTCGCCAAAATGCCAAAAATGCTACATGGGACAAGACAGATGAGAGTTGGTTATGGCATAAAAGAAGTGGGTCATATAAACTTTGATAATCTAGTAAAAATTATCACTAAGCAAGTTGTAAGGGATATGCCAAGGATTGTTAGGCCTTGAAACACTATCTGTAAGCAATGTCAACATGGGAAACAAACAAGGGCTAGCTTCAAATCAAAGGGTTATCTCAACATCAAAACCATTAGAACTTGTCCATCACAGATCTCTGTGGGCCTACAAGGACACAAAGTTTGCAAGGTGAGATTTATTTTATGCTATTTAATTGATGATTATTCTAGAATGACATAGGTTAGTTTTCTAAAGGACAAATCTGAAGCATTTGAGAGGTTTAAGGCATTCAAAGCCTTAGTTGAAAATGAAACTGGTAAGAGAATCAAGTTCCTAAGATATGATCGAGGAGGAGAATTTAATTCAAATGAGTTTGAAGAATTTTGTGAGAATCATGGAATAAGGAGACACTACTCAGCTGCTGAGGACTCCTCAACAAAATGATGTTGTAGAGAGAAAGAATAGAACGGTCAAGGAGATGGCAAGAACAATGCTGAATGATTCTAAGTTATCTGATATGTTTTGGAGAGAAGCAGTCAACACAACAATTTACATTTTGAACAGAGGGAAAAATAAGAGTAAACAATAAAAGACACCTTATGAATTATGGAAGGGCAGACCAATAAGAATCAAATTTTTCACAGTGTTTAGAAGCATGTGCTATATCAAAAGAGATAATGAATACTTGGTTAATTTTGATTCCAGATCAAATGAAGGTATTTTTCTTGGTTACTCTTCAAAAATTAAAGCATATAGATGCTAAAATGAGAGAACACACAATATTGTTGAAAGTGCAAATGTGAAAGTGGATGATATCAAATATAAGAAGAATAGGACACAAGAAACTGATTATTCAAAGGAAGAAAGAAAATAAGATGAATAAGAAGATGAAAAGGAATAAGTTGAAATAAAGGATACAAAAAAACCATCAAGATCAGTCCAAAAGAACCATTCATAAAATATATTATAGGTGATAAAAACATTGGAGTACATACTAGAAGAAGATTGATTAATAGAGTTGAACATGCAAATTTGGATTTACTATCTAAGATAGAACCTAAGAATTTTACTGAAGCAAGTGAAGAAAAGCATTGGATTAGAGAAATGGAAGAAGAGATAGATCAAATTGAGAAGAATGAAACATGGTAACTTTTCCCAAGACCAAAAGATAAAAAATGTGATTGACACCAAGTGGGTTTTTAGGAACAAACTGAATGAAGATGGACAAGTTGTAATAAATAAAGAAATGTTAGTTTGTAAGGGGTATGCACAAGTTGAAGGTATTGAATTTGAAGAAACCTTTTCTCCTGTTACACATTTAGAAGCCATTAGAATGTTTTTGGCATTTCATTTTTTAAAAATCTGTAAAGTATATCAAATGGATGTTAAATCAACATTTCTAAATGGTAATTTAGAAGAAGAAGTTTATATTGAATATCTAGAAGGATTTGTTTTATCAGATGATAAGGATTATGTATGCAAGCTGAAGAAAGCTCTTTATGGACTGAAATAAGCCCCCAGATCCTGGTATTCAAGACTAGACAAGTATCTATAACAACAAGGTTTTAAGAAGGGTATTGATGATAACAATATTTACATTAAAACTGAAGGTGAGAATCAATTGATTGGTGTTGTGTATGTTGATGATATCATTTTTGGAGGAAGAGTGACAAGATGTGTCAAGAGTTTTTTGTTCAAATGCGAAAGGAGTTTGAAATGTCCATGCTTGGTGAGTTATATTTCTTTCTTGGTTTTCAAATTTCTCGATCAGAAAAAGGCATATTTATTCACAAACTAAGTATGTTAAAAATAAGATTTCAAAAGGTAAGTTTAAAATGGAAGAATGTAATGGAACATTGATAGTTACTCCTATTGTCACAGGATGTAAGTTGGGAAAGGATGATGAGTCACTTGAAGAAAATCAAGACACTTTATAGATCAACGATTGGTAGTAGTTTATTATGTGATGACATCAAGACGAAATGTAATACAAGTAGTAGGTATTATAAGGCATTTTCAATCTGCTCCAAAAGAAACTCATGTGATAATTTTTCAATGGAATATTCAAATATCTAAAAGGCACATTAGATTATGTAATTATGGTATCCTAAGGATGAATATTTCACTCTAAAAGCATATACAAATGTAGATTTGGTTGGTTGTGTTGATGACAGAAAGAGAACAAGTGGAGGAGCATTACTTTTTGGGAAATGGTCTTGGTATCTTGGTTAAATAAAAAAAGCAACTATTTATTTAAAATCTGAGGCAAAGTACATTGCCATAGTGTCATGTTGCATAAGTTTTAGGATGAAGCAAAATTTAAGGATATCAAAAAGTATCATGTAGAGTTTTAATTTCCCAAGTCTGAAGAACAACAACCTTGTCATTTAACACTAGTGAAATAAATATATCAAAAAATATTTTCTAAGCGAAACTTTAGAACATAATCATTTTTATTCTTCAAACCCCTTCAAATCAGCTTCATTTTTTAAGAGAAAAAGTATGAATAGGTTAAGGTGGAATATGTAGCCACAAAAGAATGGATTTTGGACCTTCTCACAAAGCCTATTCCAAAAGAAACATTTGAATATCTCAGGCAAACTTTGGGTGTGATATACTTTTCATCCTTCACTAAAGGAAAGCATAACCTCAGGGGTAGCTAACTTCAAAGTAAAGTATATACTAAAGAAGATAGTAATTTACAATTTGCCTAAAGCATCAATATTGATAGTATACCAACTTGTTTTTACTCCAAGAATGAGGTTGTTACGAGGAACATCCATTGGATGAGATAGGTTAAAATAACGAGGTTTTTAGAATGCATATACTATTAAAAGAAACCATACATGACAAGAAATAAGAAATATATTCTTCAAAATTAATGTCAAAGAATGGAAGGAGATAGAAACAACCATAGAGTTGAAACGTTCAAAGAAGACAACAAGATACGTCTTAGTGAAAAGCTATAGTAACTACAATCTTAAATGGAGAACATGAGGAAAACTATAATTGAAAAGGAGGATAAAGAGAATATTATGATTCAAATGATGATGCAAGTAAAACAGGAGATAAAGGCTTATTGAGGATGCACATAATTTAATAAAATAGGATACAATGCACAATGACTTGCTGTAAATATGCGAGGTAAAGTAAATTTTTTATGATGGAATAAAGAGTATAAGACATACGTTGAGATAGGAATCAGACTATGAGAAAATATCATGACAAAGATTACTATTGTGAATAATCAAAATAATCCATTTAGGGGAGTTAAAATTTAGGATAATTTAATCAAAAACACACTAAAAAATACTAGAATGGATAGTCCTTTTTTCCGTTGCATTTTGCCAAAGGACCCATGGGGAGTTTTGAATCAGTTATATCCTACAAAATGGTAGGTTTCCATCAATGAAAAAGGGGGAGATTTTTGAATTTAATCGTAATTGATGTCAAAGAATTTGGAAAATGCTTCAGCATATACTGATGGAGCAATGTAGCACATTTGAGAGGTAGAAGTATAAATGGTATTGGAGATATAACCATAAATGGTATGTATCTTGGGTTATTTAGTAGTGTAGATGAATCTAGAGCTAGAAGTATAAATGGTCATGATCTCAGAGGAGTAGTAGTAGCTCATCTAGATTAAAAGTCTACATGGTATGGAGCTAAAATCATAGATGGAGCTTAAGAGGAGAATGTATCAATTTTGGCGTTAGAAGTATAGATAGGTATAAACATCTCAAAGAAAGTGTTATCACTCCAGAAGATAGATAGTTCCAATGGTCTAGAGATAGAAGTTCTTAAGTTTGGAGCTTATAGGAACAATGTTTCTAGGTCAAGTCTAGAATACATTTCCAAAGAACTAGAGATTGATAAAATTGTTGACTAGAAGAGTTCGACAAGAAAATTTTGAATATCTCATGACTAGAAGTTGAAGGGTGATATCTTTTTCATCTAGTCACTAAGTTCTTAAGGAGAAGCAAGCTATAGGTAATCACTAAATATGGTCCAAATCTCAAAGATGAAAGATATGGTTTTTGCCATTGATGTCAAAGGGGGACAACTTAATAATATTTAATTATGTTCTTGCTATTTCACCAATGTTATTTCTATGCAAGGTTGCCATCAATGACAATTTAAGAGTGTTGGAAATTGTCATTGATATCAAAGGAATTTGCTATCAAAAAAAATTATTAGTGAAAGTTGAGGCCAAAAGACAGTAATAGCTGTCCAAAAAAAAGTTTAAGAACGTGTCCATTGCTTGGAGAAAATAGTGAATTGTGCTGATTAGAAGAAAGTGTGAACATTGAGAAGAAGTGTGAAGCAACTAATGACCCCCATATTTTTGAGTGTCAAGAAAATTATGAGCTTGGAGTAATGGGGAATTGCTGAAAGAAAATTAAAGAAAGTGATGACTTGGGAGAAAGGAGCACCCCTTTGAAGTGACATGAGAAGTGAAAAAGTAGATGCTAGTGAAAAGAAAGTGAGGCATAAGTGTGAATAGTTGAAGGATGATATGGTGAAAGTCAAAAATTTTGAGGAGAAAAAAATATACAACATTAGAATTAGAGTTATAGAATAGAGTTAATTTCATCTATTGAAGAAGTGTATTTGGGGATTGGTGTCTCCAGAAGATTTGGTGCTCACAAATAGGCTAAGTTGGTGCTTGGAATGGGGATTGGTGTCTCCTAGTAGGTTGGTGCCTACAAATAGGCTGACTTGGTGCTTGGCATTAGGGATTGTCTCTAGTAGGTTGGTGCCTACAAAAATTTGTGAAAGACTTTTAATATTTTGTGACTGGATTTGGACAATAGATCCAAGCAATCCTTTTCTCTGTGGTTTTCTCCCAAAAGGGTTTCCTAAGTTTTTAAATAAGTAAAAGATTATCTTATACTGATTCACCCGCCCCCCCCTCCCCCTCGCAGTATAAGTGTGTGTTCATCACTCATTATGAATACAACCAAAGAAGATAAATACAATTATTGGTTGGTCTTCATTGTACGATTTCTGAATTGAAAATGATACAGAGATCTGACACTGGTGGATAATGTCTTTTTCAGTAATATTATTTTATGTAAATCATGATTTTCTACTTGATGCAGCAATGGGAAAGTTCACAACCAGATCCAAGATTGGGATTACCTTCACCCAATGTGTTTATACCTACTGACTTGTGTCTCAAACAAGTGGAGGACAAGGTGACAAAAAATAACTTAAAGAAAAGTTCAAGTTTTATGTAATATCTTCTTGTTTTGGGCATACCTTGATTGCATATGTCTGAGAGTTTCTTTTACAATGGTAAACAGGTTAGGCAACCCAGGTTGCTGCGGAAATCTAAATTTTCAAGGTTGTGGTACAAACCAGATACGATGTTCTTTACTCCAAAGGCCTTTATCAGGCTGGATTTTTAACTGTCCTGAATCAAACAGTTCACCGGAAGCAGAGATTCTAACAGATATTTTTACAAGGTTGTTGGTGGATTATTTGAATGAGTATGGCAAGTATCATTGTACTTCGGAGATTTTGAAAAGCTTCATTCTTTGTTTTTCATTAGTTCTATCTCAAATAAAATATTTCCTGTTTTGACTGAACTTAATGTTATAAAGTACTGGTCTGTAAGGCAGCATTTTAGTGAAGACTTAGAAGACATTTTCTCAGGTTCTGATGCGGCATTGTCCATGACAGAACGTGAATAGTGAATGAGCATTTTATGCTTAAATAGCGACAAACAAGAAATCATTACTATACATTATCTGCAAAAATCTGGATTATTCTAGGCCAAATATATGGAGGAATCATATTTTAGGATAAACATTGACAATACAATAAGTCTCTTTACTGGAAGTCTAGATGCTTATCTGCCGAGAAATACTATTCTTCTTGTGGTTAATCTGATCTATTTAAATTTGATTATGCATTGAAATTCACGGCCCATTTATAATGGAGATCTTAATGATAGATCTGTTTTTAGAGTTGAAGTTCACTAGTTTAGGATTTGCATTGTTGAGAAGTCAAATTCCTCGGGAAATTGCCAATTAATGTTCACATATTTTATTAATTATTAAAATACTATTACAAAGTTGGTAGTTTGATGCTTCATGGCAATGGAAAGTATGGTTTTCATGGATCTAACCTGAATTTTAATTATTAGTTTTGTTTTTTTTTTTTTCGGCTGTCCTGCTAAAGACTATAATTTTTGTTTTTCCTAGTGAGATATCATGGGTATTTCACATTTGTTGTATTTCTTATGCGAATCAGTTGCTTGTTGATAGATTTTACCATTGACTTGTTTTGCATTGATACGTTTTACAGCTTATTATGCAGAAGTTGCTGGACTCTATTACAGTATTGATCATACTGGCACAGGGTTCCAGGTACTTAATAAACCTCTCTTAAAGCTGTCTTTGCAATTCATCAACAGGAGGAAACTTTAACATTTTTCTGATTTGTTGTGCACCAAAGGAAATAGTATTTATCCTAAGCAGAAAGAAGAAGAAAACCAGACTTAAAACATATTTTCTTTCTTCGCATTTTATGATCTAAAAAAACCTATATTTGTTGGAGCAAATCAAGCTAAGTCTTACATTTATATTTGATCTATTAAACATGATATTGTCACATGTATTAAACATAATATAAAATTATTAAATAGTGGTTAGGTGTAGAAACTAGTACACCTACGAATTCTCCCTATTTATACGGGTCTCTCTATGTATTTAGATGTGTGTGATTAATAGAATATAATTTTGCACTTCATTCTTTGTGAACCTAACATTTTTTTACATGTTTGTGTATGGTTTGCTTGTGTGACAACCTACAGCTTTTGCATGTGATATTTTAAAATTTTCTATTTATGACGATGTTACCAGAGTGTTGTTCCTTTGGCCAGTACATAAATAGACACTTTTAAGAGGGAAGTACAGTTTCCTTCTTTAAAGAGTTACAAATTTTTATTTTTGTAATAAATAGGTGTTTTGCTTCTGCTGTACATGAACAGCAGATGTAAGATTGACTGTCCTCTGAAAAGCTCTGCTGATGCCAGACAACAGAACTACCCAATCCATTAATTATTTTCAGCTACATGGGAATCGTCTCATAGCTTGATACACAATAGAAATAGCCCAGCAAAGAAGGAAACATTGGTATGATAAGCAGGGTAGTTTGCATGGGTTGTTTTCAGTGAATTTGGCTAATTTTCACAAAATTTTCAAAATTAATTTTGCCAAACAGGAAATTTTCAAAAGATTGCTGAGGGGAGGTTTTTGGAACCATGATTTACAGAAGTCCTGCACATCGCAAATACCTAAATAAAACTCAATTGTTGACTACAGTGGAAAAGACAGCCTTTTCAAGAGCTCTGGCTGATGATTTCGGAGACTTTTCTTTTCAAACTTTCAAAAGATTGCTGAGGGGAGATTTTTGGAACCATGATTGACAGAAGTGCTGCACATTGCAAATACCTAAATAGAGCTCAATTGTTAACTACAGTGGAAAAGCCAGCCTTTTCAAGAGCTCTGGATGATGATTTCGAAGACTTTTCTTTTCAAACATTAATTACAAGGATCCGGTCTCTAATGAAAGGATTGGAAGTACGGTAATGGGAATTTTTTTTATAAGCAAGCGGTAAAAGACTTGTATGATGAAGTGAAGCATAATTCTGCTATGGCCTTAAGAGCCTTCTTTAAACACAGTTTTGTTACAGCTAGTGCTTCATTGGGGATTGGCAGTCAAATCAAAGGTTATAGAAAGTTAATATTCAAAATTCGTCTTGCATTTTGTGTGGGAGAGAGGAGTTAGTTGCTCATGTTGTTTGGAGGTTCTGCAGAATTTTTTTTTGGGCCTTGTTACAGTCTGAATTCAATTTCCTTTTTATCGTCTCTCTTTCTGACACCATCTTCTAGGGATTCTTGGAAGAGATGTAAAAAATTATGACAGGAAATTCAGTTGTCTGCTATTAGCATATTGTGGAAGGAAAGATGTAGAGCAACCTTTCAATAGGATACTTCTTTGTTCAGCCTAGGGATGTTGAGACTTTTTAAGCAAGATTTGAATTTATATGTTAAAGCCACATTTGAGTGGTTCCGTCAAGTTATTGGTTCTGTTTCCATAGGGGCTCAGGCTTAAGTACTTGCTTCCCTTACTGTTATGGGGACAGTTTTTTCTTATAATCATGTTGTTCAGCTGATGTAACCTCCTTTTCATAGACATAATATAAGATTTTATATAAAATGCATATAAAAGTATTCTACATATTCACCTATAACACAAATATCCTATATTGTTTTACATGGAAGTAAATCATTAATTTTTCTATAATTGTGAAAAAATTCCATCTGTTGTGCATTTCTAAGATGATATATGCATTTGAAGAAGATGAAGTTCAAACCCTATATGTTGATTTTGAAATATTTTCAGAACCTGAATAAGAAAAGAGAAACTTCAAAAAATGATGCAGACAGGGCCCTATAAAAACAGTCTAGTCTTATAGAAATGAAAATGTCAACTATGGATGACATTTAGCATGAAACTTGTGTTAAGGGTTCAGAGGAGAAATTTATTATTCTAGGGATGAAGTTTCAAAGAACATGGTGGAGAAAACATTATCATTATGAGACCAATACTTATGGGGGCATGATAATATTGGTTACTGCTGGGTAGGAAGAATCGCCACCAATGGGTGATTGGAACATCCAATTGGCTGATAGAAGTAATGACATGGAGTTGTGAGGCTGACCAACAAGATTTATTATTTGCAATGCTCTCCAAGTAATTGGTGATGACAAAATCTGTCAATCAATGGAATGTAACACTATGTTGTAGTACAGTACTGAAACTATGTTGTAATGTAATATTGATCAAGTTGTTTGGTTTATAATGTGTTAACAGTGGTATGGCTGTTTTGTAATGTAATACAGCTGTATTGTGACAGCAGAGTGTTTTTCAACACATATGTGCAACGATAACAAGATTTCAAGAAAATGGTCCAACCATAAATATTTCTACTTTATAGTATAACCAAACAATACCATCTTCAATCGATGCCAAAAGGATAAAGTGTATTAGTGAATGAATACGAGTATTTAACTATGTTGAGAGGCGTTCCTCCAATGGCAGCCATGGCTGTAATGAAGTGAGTTGTTCACTTTTATTCTTGACATTAAATTTGATGTCCATTTGACTGTCACACGACAGTTCATCCATAAATTTGACTTCCATTGGACTATCACTTAAATGTCTTTTTTTTTCTTTTTCTTTTTCTTTTTTTTCTTTGAGAAGCCAATAAAAAACAATAATATCTTGGCCATATGGTAATGTTTGGTCCCATTTTTTCTTGAATAGTTTTTCTCGAGACCGACACAAGTGCACAACTAAATGATTCCATTTGCCACAAATGAATGTGAAATAAATAGAGAATTCAATGAAGTTATTGACTAAAGTGGTATGTGAAAAATCTAAGCTAAGAACCATGAAATTGATATCTATTGATGTATTTCATATAGATACATTTATTATAATATACTTATTAAATAATATTTATTTATTATTATTTATTTATTATTATTATTAGTTTGGTATACTTATACTATACTAGCATAGGTAGATAGGTGCCTTGAGATTGATATCTTTTGGCATATTTTAGATGTATTTAAGATACCTATACTAGTTAGGACTTTCGCAAATTGAAAAAATGTTTGGTGTTCTTTTACCTGCATATTGATACTATTAAAATATTTCAACCATTTATTTGTCCTGTAACATAATAATGGATTGTGTTAGGTAAGATTGTGCTGTAATGTGTTACTACATGCAATGAAAACAAGATGTAATGAAATCTTTCAAACAAATTTTAGTATAGTGTAACTGAAAAATGACAAAACCTTTCAACCAATGATCTACAATAATTGTGATTGAATGAGTGAATATGAGTATCTAATTAGGTTTCATGGACATTAAAGACATTATGGGAATCTTTCCCGTGCATTAAAATAGCTAAAAATTTCTAGTTGTCAGCTGATGGATTCTCAAGCAAATCTAGGGATAATGACAACTTTCATATGTACCCTTCCCATCTGTCTATGGGAGTGGATTTTTTATCGGAAGGTGTTGGATTGTGGTTAAACTCAAATTCATGTGATTTATGAGACTTTGTTGGTGCAACAACCATAAATTTGTGTTGTAACATATTCCGCATGTAGTGTATCCAATACACATACACGATTTCAAAATATTTCAACCATAAATCTTTGTTCTAATGTAATAATCAACATTGTGCATAAGTTTGCAACAAACAATAAAAGATCGGTTGTATGGAGACAACTCATTCATTGATTACCTAATAAGTTGGAGATTGATGCTTAAGATTGGAACACATCACATGGCAATTAAGGAAAAATGTGTGTAAAGAAAAAGGGTAAAATATCAAATAAAACCCTCATTTGTGGAGTATTTTGGTAAACTCTCTCTATATTTTGCATCACACTAAAGTTTGTTGCAACATAAGACATAGATGACGGGGAAGAAGGAATTTAAGGTCTTTCAACCATGTGAGGCATGTAGAAAGTATTGATTTCATGGAGGCATCTTATACAAGATAAAAGGAAGGTGGCATCGACGACTCTAATGTAAAGTAAGGAAGAAATTACAACAGGTTGGGATGCAATATGCTATAAACATGCATACCATAGTTACCAAGTTTGGAAATCCCGATCTGTTTGGGAGGGGTGTAAATTCCCATTGTTACCTAAGTCTTGGGGATAGGGGGGATGGAGAGACAAGGTTTATGGGATGAAAATTTTTCTCCCAAATTTGGCGACGACAGGGGGACAATTGTTAAATTAATATATAGAAATTGATATTCATTCCTTCTCCATGGCAAAGAAAGTGAAGAAGATGGAGGAGAACATTGAGCTTCCGTTTGATATGTTTTTACTAATTTTTAATATTTTCTTTTAGTGTTTTTCTTTCTTATATCAGGTCGGTTGGGTTTTAATCAATTAATGGAAGCTAATGAAGGAAAAAAACATCTCTAAAGGGGTCAGCCTTACCTTTTAATGCTTTGGCGCCAATGGAGGGTTATAAAAGGAGAGCTAAGACATCATTTGAGCTCTAGACTTGGCGCATTTTATCTTACTTGGGCATTGTGAGCTAGTGGCTCCTTGTTCTTACACTTGGGGACGAAAACCCTCATGTGTGTTTGCCTAGAAGGACGAAAACCCTTCTAGAGGTTGAGTGAAGGACAAAAACCCTTCATCTTGACTTGGGATTGAAGTATAAGGAATATTTAAAGAGATATTTGTCATTTTAATATTGTTATTGGCTTCTTTCTAGTGGAGCGACCTACCTTGAGTAGGGTTTAGGGTTTGGTGAATTTATATATACATTTTCAGTTGATAATCTGAATTGTCATAATTTCTAAGGCTGGAATCTCAAGTTTCATGATTTTTGGGGGTTTCTAGACCCAAGATCTATATTTTTCTTGTGGATATTATTGGCTGGACATTAATTAATTTCTAGCAATGCGTTTCTTCATAATTTTCATTGTTTTTGACTCTTATGGATGCATAAAATATCTATAAAAATTGTGGCAAGTTAATTTGAAGTATTTCACAGTGTTTGACATATTTTTGTGAAGGGTACAATTCGCTGATTTCTTTTTTTCAGTCTGCTGCAATAAAAATCAAATTTGAATATTTTTGGTGTTTGGCTAAATTCATTTTCTTTTGGTCTAAACCCTTGAAAGGGTCATTACAGTGGTATCAGAGCTGGATCTTCAAAGGCCTAGGGTTTCAGTGGAAGAAGGCAACAAAGGTTTGATACTATCAAAGGAGAACAAATGGTTTCTCAAAGAAGCCACAAAGTGGATAAATTAATTGCCGGCCAAGAAAGACTTGCGGACACCATGGATTTTCTTGCCCTATCTCTCCAGAGGATGATTGAACCTAGGGTTCAAAGTGGTGAAGGAAGCTCGAATGGAGCTAATAATGCTAAGCGACCTATGGGATCAACCCGAGGATCAATTTTGAAGCCCACTTTCCTTCCTAAAGAGGAGGGTATTCCGGAGGAAGAAGCAAGGCCTATGGGTGGACGGAATATTGCAGCGAGTTATGAAGAATACATGGCCTTACCAAGGGAGATCCGTGAGGCTATTTCTCTTGTAGAGTTCATAGGAGTGAACAAAGGAAGAGCTAGGCATGGACCTAGGTCTCAGACACCAAAGAAGGACTTTCATCATGCCGGGAGAAAGGAAGAGGAGAAGAGCTTCCAAATTGCAATGGTGGAGCAAGAAGAAGAAATCAAAGAACAAGAACAAGAGAAGACCAATATGCAACATGAAGGTAAAAATTCTTTGACAATAAATGATGTTTTTGTGGTTTCCAATGATTGCATGTGGCAGCAAGTTGATGAAATAAAATCAGATCTACAAGAGGTTCTTGAGGCTAAGAATCAGGATGTTCCGGTTGAGAGGCATGCCCTTCAAAAGGAGGCCTCACCTGATACTCATGAGGGTTTTCAGTCTGCTGGAATTTACAAATCAACGACAAATGGTAAGCAATTTAATTTATTGCATCACCCTCACAATATGTGTTTGCAAGGATTTGATCATCATAAGCATTATTCTAACAAAGATGAGAGGATGAAGGGTACTAAAGGAAAAATAATCTTTTCCAAGAAGCCCCTATCCATCTTCAGAGCACTCCTAAGATTGGATCAAGGAAAGAAGAATTCTATTTGCATAGTTATGGTAATGAAGAGCTTGCTGGAAATTTCAGAACAACAGTCAATAAAGGGCAATTTAATGGTGTACATGACTCCAGCAAGAACCATGAAGGTGTCCCATGCAAGTATCAACAAAATGTTGTTGAAGCCAAAGCGGAAAGAGCTTCATTTGTTGAATCTGAGGTGAAGAAGAAGGCTGATTCCAACTTAGAAATTCTGAGTCACAAGTTTGGGAGTATAGAGGATGTTTCGATCACTCCTCATCTGACATGGGAAGGTGGACATGTGGAGAGCAACTCAAGGTATGATCAGATTTCATATTTATTAACTTCCCCTATGTCTCTACAATATATCCCTTATCTTGAGCAACATGATGAAACTAATGGGAAGATGAATGGTAAGCAAGCTAGGCGTTATTTTTATAATCAAGGTTGTATGAATCAGTTTGCTATGGTTTCATGGGATCCAAGTTACTCTCAAGATTGCCACTTTTGGATATATGTGAAGGTTATGGATAATTCATCCAATGAACATACAAATTCAGCTTCATGGAATATAAATTCAGCTTGCTACAAGGTATGCAATAATTCAATTTTCATAAACCAAGATGAAGTAATGTGTCATGCCATTGTTTGGGATTGGTTCTCAGAAAAATGCCTTGCAAGAATGCCTAATGAGACACGGATTCTATGGAAGTTTTGTGGTAGAAGTCATCCTTGTAACATGGTTAAGAGTGGCTTGGAAGATGAGAACCGAATCATTGTGGGAGTTGTCTCAAATCTTGTGGCTGTTATGATCAACATATTCAGCTGGTTTCACATTCTTTTTGCAGCCTCCAAGGGGTTTTCGATCACAAGGAAGGGGTGCCCTTCTCCTAGCAACATGGAAGAGGTAAGAGTAACTTTCACAAGATATTTGTTGGCCACTACGGTTGTGAATCTAAGCATTGAAATGCGATACTACAACTATGATGAAATGTTTTTCCCAATTTTATTTGGGTTGTGCTTATCTTCTTGGGACAGCATTAAAGGGGCAGGTTTGGAGACATCTTTTCAATTAAAATTGTGTGTAAGAGGATTCACTCATTGAGTACAAGTAAGGCTAATGTTCCAACCTATTTGGGATTGTTTGGGATGAAATTTTGGCCAAAGTATGGCTGTCATAATTGCATATCAGCACTCATAAATTCTGATCCGAGCTACAAATTGAAGAAATCAGTTTGGGGCAGATTGGAAGCATCTTTTGGGTGCCAAGGTAATCAGTATTACAGCTGTTGTAATTTTGTTTCATTCGTTGTCCGCAACAACTTCAACTCCTTGTCCATTCTTTTGACAACCAGAGATGGGTCTCTCACCATGAGGTTAAAAGGTTTGCAATCTACGATCACTATTGATGTGTTTTCAGCTGCTATACTTTTGATTTTGAGAAATAAAATACATGGTTACAGTAGTATTTGGGACATCCTGGATGAACCTTCGAATACCCATCACTTGAGAGGAGAAAATGAGATAATTGCAAGCATTGAAAGAATGCTTGTCACCATACCCATAAGGCATCAAGAAGCAATGATGAAAACAACTCTTGTTTTCATTAATAAGTTTGTTCCATGTGCAAATAAAAGTGTTGGACAAGAGGAGCAGCTGAGTTTGTTTCTCACCCAATCACATGGGAGAGCATATGGGGTTTCAGCTGAAGATAGTGAGTTTGTAGTACTTGTATGGGTACCTAATACTTCTACATCTATCATATTACTAAAGCTCACATGGGTTTGTCATATTTGCATCAATTTTATGCTGCTGGTCACAATATTTTCAGTCATGTACAACGTAGTGTCCATTTTCATTTTGTAAGTGCATTCCCTCATGGAATACTATGAGGGAAAATTTTAGTTGAATTGGAGGAATAGAATTAGGTTATGTTATGATTTATTTTCAGACTTGTACCTTCTCTGATTTTTGAAAGAAGATGCATGATTACATGTTGTATTTTGGGACAACACTATTGAAGTGAAGGGAAAGCCTTTTGGTGATGGATGCTTTATCATGGATGCCATCTCTTATTTCATTAGAGGATATAGAACTTCAAAGTATGGGTAAGGAAGAGTTCAAGGTAGCAGATACATTGGGTTTGCAATTGCTTGGGGACAAGCAATTTTGGGAAGGGAGGACTGTAATGTCCCTTTTTCCCACTTGAGAGCCATTATTTGGTCTTCTTGCCATTCCTTCTCCATGGCAAAGAAGTGAAGAAGATGGAGGAGAACATTGAGCTTCCGTATGATATGTTTTTTACTAATTTTTAATATTTTCTTTTAGTGTTTTCTTTCTTATATCAGGTCGGCTGGGTTTTAATTAATTAATGGAAGCTAATGAAGGAAAAGAACATCTCTTTAAGGGGTCGGCCTTACCTTTTCATGTTTTGGCGTCAATGGAGGGATATAAAAGGAGAGCTAAGGCATCATTTGAGAGTGAGACTTTGGCGCATTTTATCTTACTTGGCATTGTGAGCTAGTGGCTCCTTGTTCTTGCACTTGAAGACGAAAACCCTCATGTGTGTTTGCCTAGAAGGATGAAAACCTTTCTCGAGGTTGAGCGAAGGATGGAAACCCTTCATCTTGGCTTGGAATTAGTCTATAAGGCAAATTTAAGGAGAGATCTATCATTTTCAGATTGATTATTGGCTTCTTTCATGTGGAGCGACCTACCTTGTGTAGGGTTTGGAGGGTTTGATGAATTCATATGTGCATTTTTAGTTGATAATATGAAATGTCCTAATTTTAAAGGCCGGAATCTAAAGGTTCATGATATTTGGGGGTTTCTAGACCCATAATCTATATTTTTCTTGTGGCTGCAATTGGTTGGTTTATAATTAATTTCCAGATTTAATTTTTAGATCTGCATTTGGTATGTTTGGTTGAAACCCTTGAAAGGGTCATTACATTTCTTTGCTCATATGGTGTCATGATGCTATGAATAGACCATTACAAGATAGTTGTTTGTTGTCCTCCTTGCTCTTATGTTTTTTTTATTGTCTCAGGACATTTTTGATCTTAGTCATGATTGATCTAGGTAGATAGTTCGTCTATTGTTTTTCTCTGCATACATTCAAAAATGATGAATGATTGAACATGTTTGGACTATAAATAGCTCTTTGCAAAGTGTTTTCATATTAGGCTGTGAGCATAATTTGGAAGTCAATAGACTTGACAAGAAAATGACCAAAATTGTAACTCTCACGAGTGCAAACATTTGTGAATTTCAGAGATCATGTTAAGGCTTAAGGGACTCGTTAAATAGGATATATAAAGCTTGTTATGAGGAAATCTTCCTTTGGATCTTGTTGCCAAGATAACTATTGTTGTGTGGGGGGGTGGGGGTGATAGAGTGTGATGTAATTTTTAGACAGACAACTTATTCGGGTTGGCTGGAATATTCCAAATCTGGTCGGTTTGTATGTGCAGATCTAGGGTGATTAGCTGAAATTAAAAGTCCACATCAGAGAAGGAAGACTTGGATGGAATTATAAGAGGTGGACAACTCATAAGATGATTCCCTGGCAGCAAGCTCATGAATTACAAATGTAAATAGTTACGAATGTGAGTCTAGGTATTCATAGTATTCCTACAAAGAAACAAATGACAATTGGTGTTGTTAAATTGTATAGAAAGATGAAAGATTTTTTTTTCTTCCCAAATATGCGAGTCATGTGCTTACTAATTTTGACAATACTTTTCTAATAGTACTCGCAATAAATTAATCGGGGGAACACAGATTTTTGTCAACTTGTAGGATGCTTAAACGCGATTTAGATGCTGACCATCCCTGATCCTGCTCATCCTGAAAAAACAAAGTTGGACAACTTTTTAAGGTGAGTTACAGCCATAAATCTTGTTGCTTTCAGAGAACAGTTGAGCATTAAATCAAGCGAAGTGGAGGGAGTTAATGCAGAGTACTAAGTATTGCATTGCAAACATTAGCAAAACTAAAACTGACTGTATTCTGTGAATGTTCCAAGCATGTAAATTCTTTAGCTAAAATGTTGATATTAGGTTTCTAAACATGATTTACAATTTTGCATGCATTCCATTCGATTCCCGTAATTTTTATTCAGTGATTTACACTGTTTTTCATAATTTATGAACAAAATTGCTAGTTTTTTACTTTGTACATGGGGTTTATGATACTATGCAGTTTAGCCACAGTTTTTTAATGTTGTTTTTTTGGTAAATTGATGATTTTGCCAGTTAGCATATATGGCATCCAACTTGCATCTACATCAACCATCAACAAGTGGAAGCCATCTAGTTAGAAGCCATGAAGGGGACCTTGGCTTGGAAGTATGCCATATGTGGATATCCTTGGGCATGCTAATTTGCAAACATATGCTCAATAAAGGTTTCCGATAGCAATTGATTCAAGTATCATATTGCATGCATTTGTTGCCTTTGCAGCAGTTGTGTCCCTAATATCAAAATGCAAGCATGAGAGATACATCTGCTGTTGCTTTCAGTGTTGGACCTCCAGAATAAACTAGAGATTGAGAAAGGGTACAAGAAGCCATAGCAAAAACCATTAATCCTTAATTGGTGGAAGACAGAACAAATGGGTAGGATATGGGCTCTAGTCATTGTTCATGCACATAGAAGGCACATCCTCCTCATCTAGTTTGAGAAAAGGCCTATCATATGGGCTTTTTGTACCTAGAAACATACTCGGAGCACAACCTTCACTGCAAGGTACAAAGTGGAACAAGGAGGTGCACCAGGAAGCAGATAAGGTGATGTGCAATATTTTTTAGTATTACAACAACCTTCCCTGCAATGTGGCGAACAGTTGCCCATACTGGGAGTATTTGGTGCATGTCATTGACAGTTGCAGGGAAAGTGTACAAGGCATCCCTCTCCAAAAGACTCAAATGCGAGGTTGGTCCAAAATGTTGTTGTAGATGCAAATTCAATTTTGGAAGAACAAAAGAAGCATGGTGGCAAAAGATTTCAAATGTACCATTCTTTCAGATGGGTGGATGGATGGAAAGAACCACACCCTCATCAATTTTTTAGTGGCTTCAAATGGTGAGATGGTTTTTTTTTGAAGTCAATTAATGCCTCTAACAAAGTAAAGAATGCAAAAACTTTGAGTTTGATGTTGGAGGAGGTTGTCTTAGAGGTGGGCATCAAGAATGTTCTACAAGTTGTCACTGCCAATGCAACAACATATGTGGTGGTTGGGAGACTACTTTAGGACAGGCATCATCACTCTTTTGACCCCTTGTACGGCCCATTGCCTTGACCTTCTTTTGAAGGACAAGCAAAATTGATTGGGTGAGACCAGTTGTAGAAGATTCCAGAAACATCACAAAATACATTTATAATCACCCTGGGTTCTCAACTTGATAAGAAATCACACCAAGGGAAAAGAGCTCGTGTGAGTGCTTGTCACAAGGTTTGCAACTAACTTTCTAACGCTGCAAAGTATTTGTAGTTTGTTGACACTATTGAAGCAAATATTTGTGAGTCAAGCATGGCTAAACTCAACATATTCAAAGAACGTTGATGGAGAGAGGATTGCAGAGACAATTTTTATGATGCCTTCGTGAAGAGAATTGCATAGATCATCAAGGTAACTTCAAACTTCAATTTAAATTTCAAGTCAATTCCTTATTTTCAATTTTTAAAGGTATTACTATTTAGTATTGTCTTTAATTGTAAGTTTTAAACTTTAATTTGCTTGTAGGTGTGGCAGCCTTTGGTGAGGGTTTTGCACTTGGTGGATGGGGAGCAAAACCCAATGGGATACATTTATGAGGCAATGGATAGGGCCAAAGAGGCCATCCAAAACTATTAACATGGGGGTTTTAGAGGGATTTGGTCCATTTGGTAGTTAATTGATTGGAGGTGGAACAATCAACTCCACCAACCCATTCATACAGTCAGAGGTACTACCAACTCATGGTGCGGCGTACAACTGTTTTTCTTCTCTAATGGCTTCATAGATGTTAATGGGGAGGTTATGGAGGGCCTCTCAACATGCATTGAGAGGATGACACTTGAGGTTGAGGTGAGACCTCATTATTTTAGAGTTGCAAAATTACAAGTAGGCTAGGGGGAGGCTTTTTTCTTCACAGCTAGCTATTTGAGGGAAATCCACCCAAGATCACTAGGTAACAAAAATTGGAGTCTTTACGTATTGGTATTGCATTACAAGTTACAAATTTACAATTATTAATTGCTTACAAACTTTTGAATATCTTGTTTGCAAGTTCTTGGTGGGAAGATTCCGGGTGAAAATACCCAAAATCTTCAAAAGCTAGCCCTATTGAATTTTATTCTGCCAGAGTGCTTTTGGATGTGAGAGCAACTAGAGTTTGCAAGGCCATTGGACACAAAAGCACAATAAGTTGTAGACTCAATACTGCACTTAATGACCTAGTTTTTGTGCAATAAGGAATCTTTGGCTTCACACAAGTTTGTGGATTATGGAAACATCACAAGGAGCCTATGCTATTTGGAAGATATCGATCCCTATAATGATTGGATTGTGTAGGATGAGGTTCTACAATGTTCATAGAGGACAAGATTGCTGATTTTGAGAAGGCAAGCTATGGAGGGTGTAGGTATATCAAAAGAACAAGAGATTGGATTTTGGATGACATCATTATAGATGGTGTTTATACTTGAGGCAAAGGATTTGTAGCATTTTCAACAAGGATAAGGGTGGAGTCGACATTGCATCCTTATCAGAACTTTTTTTTTAGATGAAAGATCTTCGAGACCAACTCAGTTCCATGTAATGTCCCCTTTCATTGAAGGACGAAAACCCTTCCTTGGTCACGTATAAAGGACGAAACCCTTCAATAGGATCACACTTGGGGGTAGAAACCCTCTTGTGTGCATTGGTGGCTTCACCTAGAAGTCATAAGTGAGTTTTAAGGAGGATTTCATTTTTGTTTCTTCCTTTCTAACCCTAAGCAACTTGTTTGGGTGAAGGGTTTGATATCTTGGGAACTTTTGAACATTTTGAGGTGATATTTGTGTTCTTAATATTTTATAAGTTTGGAATCTACATTTTGCTGATTTTTGGATTGGTTTATGAGCTATTTCTAGCCCTTGGTTTTGGCTGTACTTCTGCTGTCATAAATTTAATTACAGCTGGGTATCATGTCTTATTTTCTCCATTTCTTTGATACAAATTGGATGGATAATTGTTTCTGTACTTGAAATAATTATTTATAAGTATTTTAAGATATTGTTCATGTTTATATGGTGAATTAAAGTCCCTATACAGTTCGCTGCTAGGGTTTCAAGGAATATTAAAGTTGCTGTTATAAAAATTAGAATTTACTTCACTTGGGGTTTGTGTGATTTCTTTAATTTGCAGTTTCAGCCCTAGAAAGGGACATTACAGTGGTATAAGAGCACCGATCGTTCCCAGCTGCCCTAGAGGGACATTGATGCAAGAAGGCAATCTTTGGTCTTCCCAACTTGGAGGGTTTCAATAAATGAATAGATTTTGGTCGAACATAGGGGTTGAGAGGCTTGCCCTAGGGCAAGAAATATTGGCGAATAGGATGACACAATTGATTCAAGCCATGCAAAATCACAATGGAGAAGGAAGTTCTTCGGGAATTCATAGTGTGAAGCAACCCTTAGGGTTAAGTTTTTGAGCTGCACCTATTGAAGACTTTCAGCCTACCTTCCTCCCTAGGGAAGAAGCCATTCCAAAGTTGAAACACGTCATTCGGTGAGCCATAACATTGCTACCATTTATTGAAGATTACATGTTTTTATTTGGAGTTCGTTACTCCAGATGACATTGGTGACGCCATCACTTGCTAGGTTAATAATGCTCCCAAGAATGGTAGAGTGGGAAATGGACCAAAGTCCAAACTCCGAGTTATACCCAAGGAACAAGGGGAAAGATGTTCCAGACCTAGAGGGATGAATCCCTCCATCATGATCAAGGATGATGCAAGCATTATGAGGTCGGTCTACACCCATTATGACTCTTGGGTCCAACCAAAGGGTATAAGAGGAGAAATTGGTAGATTCATTTGCACATCATCTTTTGGCATATACACTTTATCCTATTTGGAACTCTAGGGATGATTGCTCTTAGTCCATTCCACTATTGGGCGAAATATTAGTGTGGCATCCAAGGAGGACGAAACCCTTCCTTGTGGGATGATTGGAGGGCAAAACCCTTCAATTTGGGTGTTGTAGATTCATTGAAGTAATGATTGGTTTACAAAAACATCTAGGGCAAAAAGGAGAAGTCTACAAAGGCATTAATTGACATTGTTTGGAGATTATTCCTAGGGAGAAAGGGCTAGTGTTTTCCTTTGGTGATGCCTTCTAGGGCACAAGGACTTCATTATTCTTTGATATTCAGATTTATCATATTGGTCATAAGGCTGGAATCTACAATTTGGTCATTTTTGGAGGATGTTTATCTATCATTTTTAGCCCTTGTTTGTGGCTCCTTTTGCTGTCATAAAATTAATTAAGCTGAAAGTATCTAATCTCTTGTTTTCTCTGATTTCTTTGATGTAATTTGGATGGATAAAAAATACTTGAAACCTAATTATTTAGAAGCATTTTCAGTTGTTGCATGGTTGTATGAGAAGTTGAAGTCCCTATATTGTTGCTGCTAGGGTTTTAGAAGGAATATTAGATCTGCTGTTATTAAACTCAGAATTTACTTCACTTGGGGTTTGTGCTATTTCTTTAAAATTTAATCAGTTTCAAGCCCTAGAAAGGGAATTACAAGCACATTGTTCAAGATGATTAATTAATTAGCAATCAAAGATGACAATATCTAATTTCCAACCTACCCTCTCTAACAAGTGAATTCTCTAATTGAGCAAACCCAATGCCAATAAATCTATATTGAATTATTCTCCTCAAATCTACAACCCCATTTCGATAGGAGCTGTTCAAGTGCCTAAGAAAGGTCCTGTCCTAAATAGGGAAGTTCACACTCTGGGTTTTATCCAAGGTGGATGATCAACCTACAATGTCCAAATAGAAGTTTTGCCAAGATTTCTTGAAAGAATCCAAATCCAGGTTTTTAATCTTTGACAAAAACATATCAAACTTGAAGGGATCCCTAATAATTTAGATTTTAACAACCCATTGTGGGCACTAGAAGCAACCAGGACACTCTTAATCAAGGACGAGCTCTTAACTGATTTTTAAACAGATTCAAACCCAAAGGGCCAATGGGACAAGAAAGAATAGAAGCAGCCAAAATGATGAATCTGGAAATCCAGTAGAATTGATATCAAGAGTTGCTTGCCAAGTATAAATTATTTGCATAAGGGGACATTGCAGTATGAATTTCTAATGATTGAGCGTTCCCTTACAAAATGATAAAGAATTTATGATCATTCAATTGTGAAGAGACCAGTTGGCAAGTTTGAAGCTCAAGTAAAACGACAACTAGGAAAAGTGCTAATTGGAGATCATGTTCATGAATTCCGGTTTAAGACTCATGATGTGGTTCCTTAGAGACACATGTATCGAATAAGATAAGAATGCTTCAACAAATTTTCAAAGATGCTGAAATTTATGCAACACTATGAAACAACTGAATTTATGAAGGAATTCAAATTTGTTGCTTTCTACAATGCAATTTGAGGATTTATGGTCATGGGCAATTTGTTGAAGAAGGATGACTTTTTTGGGCAGCCCTAAAGTTTGATATTCCAAATTGTATATCACTGACCATGGGTATTTGATCATCATGGAGTTTTTGCTAAGATTTGAAGGAAAAACAATATTGCACAGGGACAATGGGCCAAAATTTTTGGTGATCATTGTTGGGATACATATATTAATAAGGGTGCTTTTCTTGATGATCTTTAATCACTTTCAGTTCGCTAGAAATTTCAGGGATAACAATTTATGGTAAGCAAGTTCATAAATCTTCTTACAACAAGGATTTGTTTGCATCACCTTCATGCTATGTACTTTGCAATATTTTGGACATTGTTATAAGAAAAACATTCTAACAACTTTGTGAGGATGAAGGGTACCAAATGATGAAGAGGATTCTACTTCAGCCCTAAGAAGGGTTTGTGGGCAACCATAGACATACCATCATATTCCAAATTTATTGATTTCCTATTTCACTGCCATATTTGTATCATGACATTGTAGCATGATCGATTTAATCAAAGAGGAAGAACACATGTTGACAAAGGGATTTCAAGTATTCCAGCTAGATAGTTTGCACCTTTTTGAAAGTGTGCTAAAAATTAATATCCAAGGATTTTGAGTTGGGAATTTGCTAACAAATACATATGAGTTCACACAAGTTGACTAATTTTTGAATGCAATATTGATCCATGGTTAGATATTGGTTTTACATTCATCTTTGGCCAATTTCATAGGATCTGATCCGTTAGCCAATTTTTGAAAGGAGTTCAGTGGGGCAGCTTGGGAGGCAACATTTGGAATCCAAAGTCAAATCACTCATTTGTCGACTCTCATAACTATCCAAGTCTAAAAAGAGGTGAGTGTAAGTAAGAGTATGAATTGTTCACACCTTATGTTGGAATTCAAGAAGAAGGCAATACTTCAAGGTAGAGTCTGGAGTTCCAAACATGGCTACCATGAAGGAGGAAGATGTATATTCTCAGAGCACTCAATGCCTAGAGTCAAGCAAAGTCTTGAGTTAAGGGCCAATATGTGTTCTGATTTCAATTGTAGACCTGTTCTTCTTAATTTTTCTGCTTATGTAAGATAATTTTCAGTCCCTAAATTACTCATGAATTTGCCTTTTTCCATAAGATTTCAGTTTGGTAATTGTTATGCCATTGTCATATGGCTGAACGTGTAAAAATCAGATTTGGGATTGCCATTAGTAGTCGTGATTCGTGAACAACTGTGAACTTGCATTTTCGAAGGGAATTCCATCATGGGTTGATGTGGGAAGAAGGTTACAACTGAGAGAAAGAACAAATCAGATTTGATATCCCCAATTTGGATAGGATTCCATTTGATTTATGGCTGTTGTGAATTGTTTCAAGCCCCTTCACAATCTGATTTGCATCTTGTAATAAGAGAGATAGCTAATCAGGCTGATTATTCAACCATTTCTTGCTTTATGATGGAAACTACATCAGTTTGCAAGGATTTTGGTACAACTGAGTATGCAAAGAAAGGAGATGTCATTGCTGTTTTTTGGAAGATAGAAGATTCAGTGAAGCCTGAAGGGGCAATAGAGGTATGAGTTTTTTTGGGGTTGAAGCTCCAATTTAATAGGCACAAGATACAGATTATGGGAGCACTACAACATGTTCTTCCACCTTGATATGATGATACATGGGCATATGAGTTTGCAGAAGCTTGAAGGACTAGAAACCTTGGATGCACAAGGAATAGCTAGTGTAATGTCCCCTTTTCCAAGCTGGTCACCATTGAAGGACATTCTTGAAGAAATCTTCTCCACATGAGGCCAGTCTTCTTGGTATGACCAATCTTGAAGATTAAAAATTAAAGTTCCCTTATTTTAATTAAGAGGCCAGCCATGAGAGTTGTCCCTCTTCTAATTCATCCTTGGTGCCAAAAAGGGGTACTTAGGAGGCTTGAAAAGAGGATGAGGACTATCATTATCATTCATCATTTTGACATTTCTTGGATTTGGAGCTAGTGTAGCTTCTCTTCTTGCCATTGAAGGATGAAAACCCTTCCTTGGTCATCTATTGAGGATGAAACCCTGTAATAGGATCACACTTGGGGATGAAAACCCTCTTGTGTGCATTAATGGCTTCACCCGGAAGTCAAGGTGAGCTTTAAGGAGGATTTCATGTTTGTTTCTTCCTTTTTAACTCTAGGTGACTTGCTTGTGTGAATGGTTTGATATCTCTAGGGCACTTTTAAACATTTTGAGCTGATATTTGTATTCTTCATATTTTGTAAGGTAGGAATCTACATTTTGGTGATTTTTGGAGTGGCTTATGAGATATTTTCATCCCTTGGTTTTGGTTGTACTGTTGCTGTCATAAAATTAATTACAATTGGGTGTAATCACTCATTTTCTCTATTATTTTGATAGAATATGGATTAGTAAATATTGCTATTGTTGAATTAATTATTTGGTAGCATTTTCAACTCTATTTGTATGGTTATATGCTGATGTGAATTCCCTATACAGTTCGCTTCCCTAGAGGACTAATCGTTGATTGTTTAATTAGGGTTAAAGTATATTTTCAATTATTTTCAGATTGATATTTGTGTTTGAAGGTGGAATTTCAGATCTGATCCATTAGGGTTTTGGAGAACTTTTTTTCCGCATTCACTGCCCTAGAAGGGACATTACACCCTCTCCCAAATTTTTCATTGCAATGGGGGAGAAAAAATTGTAAATCTTTGTAATTTGTAACTTACATGGATATGCAATTTATGATGACGATTTTAAATGAAAATCATCATAAATTGATAGTAGTTATTAGATGGCTGTTGTATTCCATGATGATGTGATTTTATACTCTATTTGTATGCAAATCTAATAGAAAACACTTCCCCAATGTTTTACAGGCCCATTTGATATAAAACTTAAGCCACGAAAAGTGAATTATGTAGGAAACAAAAAAAGAAAAACCCAAGGAAAATCTAAAGAGGTTTTGTAATTGTATTTTTTATTAAATTTATGTTATTATTAAAAAATTTAAGTATTTTCTAAGTTGCCGTGTTTTGCTGTGTCGGAATTTATTTGATCCGTCGAGTCCGAGTATGTGAACTATTAATGTGACCATGGAGTGGCCAAATACTTTCAGATTCTACTTTGTTAACTTTATGGAAATGATGGCAGAGGTTATGCTTGCTTGGTTGTTTTACACTACATGTTTTTGCTTTTTACAACTCTCTCTTTGGTGTACATATTCTTTGTGGGGGATAGAAAGAATTTTTTAATGATTGAGCTACATTTATCTTTGTTTATATGGAGCAGCTGAAAAATACTTGGTTGATTCCAAATGCTATATATTCATTTACCAAATTAACTCTTGCTCTGTATGTTGAGGTGCAATGTTCTTATGACATTCTTGATCATGTCAACGCCTACAAGGTTCCTTCTATGGTTAAAAACATTTGTTTTTTTCTTTTAAGTAAAGCAAGAATTTTAGGACAAAATGATTGGAGGTGAGTTTAGTCCTGCAATTACTGTCCAAAGCCTGGAGTAAATCATGTGCGTGTTTGTGCTACTGCCGCTAAGTGCGTCAAAAGCTTTCGAAATGATTGTGTTATGCTAGCAGATGTGTGAGGAGGTTGAGATGTTGGAAGTGTTTGTGTATTAATGACATCAATCAACGCCGTTGAACATCTCCCGGGCCGTAGCCAACCTCTATTTAGTTTTTAAAAGTTACTTGTTCCTGTATTAATAGATATATAGGAACTTTGCTTTGGTTTTAATTTTAAATTTAATATTTTTTTAGCTATCAATTTTGATTAGGTTTTATTTTTTAGTTTCTTAACATTCAAATAGTATTAATTTAATAATATTGTTATGTTAGAAACTTAAAAGTTATGTTAGGTTGTATTATTTGGCTAGCATTTATTTAATTAGTATTAATATTTATAAGATGGTATTTACTCTTAGTGATTTATTGTTAATTTGTTATTTATCTTTTGATTAAGGGTGAATATTTGAGGGTTTTTTGGGAAGGAACCACATCCTCTTGTTACAAAATGGGAACCATCACAAGGAACCCGAGTGAAAAAAATTCTGGTGTGTTGCATTTGCAGTGTATTTCAACAATCAGTCCAGCTAACCGAGTGAAGCCAATTTCTGGAGTGTTGCAACTTCAGTGTATTTCAACAAGGAGTCTAGCGAGCTACATTTGCAGCGGAGTGAAGCCATTTCCAGGAGTATTGCAACTGCAGCGAAGAGCCAAGTGTTGCCACTGCAACGAGGAACAGAGTGCTGCCACTGCAACGAATTTAGAGATGCCGCAGCCTGCGGTGAAACCATGTTTGGATAGGATCGTGCCTCGGGGGGGATTTGAAACTGGGTGGACTAGCACACAACTGTGTGACTTGACCGCACCACTCCTACCCCATCGCATTAATTTATTATTTATCATTAGTATTTAGTTTTAGTATTTTATTTTTTGTTTTAATAAAAATTATTGACGTAGAGTTTTTATTATATTTATATTATAAGATTAAAAAATGTAAACTTGTTGCTGTAGCCTGCCACCTCCCTCCCTTCTTCAGCTGCTTATATATAGATATGGCCGAAATCAACTCGTGACTGATTCAGTTGGAGGAGCGAGGGGGAACTACTCTCTAGCCTAGCCACCCTCCTCCCCGTTCTAGCTGGGGGTAGCCCTAAATGAGACAGACAAACTATTGCTAACCTAATGGAGCTATTGTTTCTTCATCGATCAAGGATTCCGATATTTGTGAAGGGATTGATTTTGATTCAATATCCCTTTCAAGCGGTCCGAGTTCATCCAAGATTATTAGAAAATGTATTTATATTATTTGAATTCAATTGCAAACTTTTTTTCCAAATTTCATCCCTTGGCGAATTTATTTGCAATTTAATCATCGCCGAACAGAAACACAAACGCGAATACAAACCTTGTGAATTAGGTATGTATAAAGTTTTAACTGGAGTTCGCTCCACTACAAGTACTCCCTTACAAACAGATGGGACTTATTTTACAATTATTAAAAGGTTTCTTATGGTCGTGATTTTTGATTATAAGCATTGGCCTAGACTAACCCCATGATAGTATTAACACTCTTTATTAGCTTTTAAATACCCATTTCATCCCTCCAGTGCTTGAAACCCCAAGCTATTGCTGGAGGCGTTCAACTGTGATTCAGATCTGTGATGAGAAAAAAGAATAACTTGCAACTTCTCCAAATGCATAAAACTCCCTTTGGTGCAGTAGATTAGAAATAAATTTCTTTAACTCACTGACATAAGGTGTGTGGTGAGAGTGAACATCCATGCTTTCTTTCAATGGCACCATGGATATCATACTTCTGTCAAATAAATTCAGATTTGTCTGACAACTCTCTTGTTTAAACTTATTATTCAAGTGTTTATCTTTTACAGGATCCGTCTATTACCTAAGAGGAATCCATTTTTTTGTTGTACCCAACGAAAGCCAACTCCAATTATATTGTCTACATTTTACATCTGTGTTCTTTGGATATTATTCTTTTCCTGCGAGATTATGGTTCTCAAAATGAAACTCTTCTAATGCTGTAAATCTATTGATATGTTTGAAAGTATCTATTTCTGGTTTTTAATTGATGGCTTTCTCTTGTACCACGTATATATAGTGTGTGTGTATTACTTTTTAATGACATTTCATGGTTACAATGCATGCTTTGTAAAACTCTAGCAACATTCACAACTTATAGCTGTGTTTGGATATTTTCAGGTGACTATTACTGGATACAATCACAAAATGAGGATTTTGTTGGAAAAGATTTTTGAAAAGATAGTACATTTTGAAGTCAAGCATGAAAGATTTTCTGTTATCAAGGTAGGAAATACTTTATTATCATCATGTAATTTAAGGAGAATGTTAAAATAACAACTGTGCTCGGTATAAGGAATGCACTTTTTTCTCTAAAAACAGTATTATAATCGGAAGTTTTTTAAAGATCCCACTTAATTGACATGCTGGTTACAAAATATAGATGCATCATCATTGTATTGATTCTATATGAGAGATATGGTGTTTCCAGAGTTCATATAATTATAGAGCAACTTCTGGAAGAAACTTATGAATTGCAAACCTAGGTTCCTTTTTTAAGGATGATAACAATTAAGAGTCAAGACGCCACTAGGTAGATCCGAGAAATAAAAGTAATAAATGAGTAGTTAATTGTTGTAACCCTATATTAAAAATTATGCATGGACTAGTTGTTAAATGAAATGATGAATAAGTTTATAATTCAAATTAATAAATAAATTGATATTTGAACTAGTAAAAAACAAATAAATTTTGATTCTATATGCTTTCTATATCTTTCCCTTCACAATATTGTTAGAGGAGCTATCAAACTAAGATCTTGTGTATGTTACCATTGTGGTCAGCTCACATACATTTGCAATCTCTCCAGTTGGTGCTCTCTCTCATTTCATTCTCAATATCCTTGTTTCTCTTGTATCCATATTTCTATCTCCTTAAGCTCTGTTTTCTCTCTCCAGTTCCCTACCTTGTTCCTCCCTTGTTTTGAACAATGTTTTTCTATCCTTCCTCCATATTCTCTTTCCCCTTTCTCCTTGTGTGACATTTACTCTCTATGTCACAATAGCCCACGTCCTTTTGTTGTACTCCCTCATATAATATATATAAATATATACAAGCACATGCTAATTTAACAAAAAAGTTGGGACCATAGGCATCACATGCACATGCACTAAGCCATTTTTATTTATTAGCTTTGGTTGTATTTGATGAATCACTAGCATCCACAGACAGCAAAAGTATTTGATGAATCAGTAAGTTAAATAATGATTCCCGTGTCAACTTTTTCCCAAAAAAGACAAAAATAAGTTTCTTTACGTTCATCCATTTAATTTTTAGTATTTGTTGCAATATTGCTAGGGGATCTATTCAATTTAAGATAAATATTTTTAGGGTAATTGTAGGAATTGAACAAAGCTTCAATGTGTGTTTAAATTACAGGGTATGTCTTTTAGCTAGAGTTGACATTAGTGATTTTAGTTTTATTAAATTTTATCATTAGAACGGCTCTGCCTCAGAATGTTGAAGCCAACTTGTGTGTTAGCTCCTAAAATGTTGACATTTAACCATTGGCTGATTTTATTCTTTACATTGGTTTCAAAAAGTTTGTCTAGTAAAGGGTCAATCATTATAGTTTTATAATAAGAGGGATGGCCTTTATCACTAGCTTTGTAAATGGGTATGATGGATTTTTTATTTGTTGTTGGGGAAATCTTTGTTTGAGTAGTGTGTTAAAATAGGATCTGAATCTTTCGGATGAGGGAGTGCTTCAAGCTAGGAATTTCATCATGATAACTTTAAATATCTTTTACTTTCTCTTTTGCAAGTTCTTTTGTCTCGTTTTTTATGTTTTCAATTGGGAAAAGTTTTGGTTGAGTATGTAAGGAGGTGTTGTGATGATGTGTCATTTGTGTCGATGGAAACAATACACACACAATTGTTTAAGGTTACAATTCCAATCGATGAGGTCATTCTAATTTTTGTGACTTTCTTAGGAAGATGTGTTTCCAAAAGTGCTTTGGGTTGTTGGAGAGGTTCAATAATTTTTTTGTCGCTTGTTTATATATATATTATATATATTTTTTCATTGAATTTTTTCACCTTTTTCTTCTTTATCCTTGTTGTTTGGAGCGAGTCTGGTTTCTTAGCAAACTTACATTTAGAGTCATAACATTGACTAGTTTTGCATTGATTTTGACTAGAAGTGATGGGTTAGGAATTCTTATCAATACAAGATAACAATTTAGAGGTGAAGGCATTGTATACTCCCTTAATTGGAGAAGCATTAAAAGGGGAGTGGAATGCGTTAATGAGATCATGTAGAAAAAGTTTTGAATCCTTTCGTTGGTAGGATTTTGGCACTTTAGATTTTAAGTTATGGCCCAATGGCAGCGGTATAAAATTTGCAACATTCAGGGAAAATATCCTATCGATAGGGTGATGTTCCTTTGAATTTGAGAGGGGCAGTTCCCTTGTATGATGGGAGTATTTGGGTTTTTGGTAGTGTTCTACGGAGTCTTACAATAGGGGGACGGGTCTCGGAGACGGGGGGACCAAGGGCCTAGGTTTGGGGACGGTGAGGGGATGACGACGGGGTGGTGGTGCAAATATATATAGTACATGAAAAACTAGTTATAAAAAAATGTATAAGGAACAACAAATGAAACTTTGAAATACTAAACACATTGCATTGAATAGTGAAAATGCCAGATATCAATATATTAATATTTATATTCAAAATGATGATTACATTCAAAATTGAAATACAATTGGCTAGTGGCTCAATACAATGAATACTTGGCACTTTCTCTAAGTCTTGTTGTTACTTATTGCTAATGGTGTCCCTCTTCCTTACTAATACTCTCACTCTTGTTTGCTAATGCTCTCACCATCTCACTCTTTCTTGCTAATGCTTTCACTCTTGCTTTGAATTTTCTATTGTGATTTGGAGTGAGGGTGTAAGTCTTATTATATAATTTTTTTTGGAGTGCCTAGGGGTGGGAGGAGCCCATTGAGTATTAGGGTTATGGTTGGTGGCCAAAAATTATAAAACAAAATGAATTTAGAAAAAAAACAACTTTTTGATAGCCTTATACTTACGGGAATGGTTGTGAGTCTTAGGGACAGATTGAGAGACTTTTGGAATGTAATGCTCCTTTTTCTCATTTAAGGATCAAAATGTGGACTTCTTGCCATTCCTTCTCCATGGCAAAGAAGTACAAGAGTTGGACAAGAACATCGAGCTTTTGTTTGGATTTATTTTTCTAATTTTTATGCTATCTTTTTAGTGTTTTCCCTCTTGAAGCAGGTCGGATGGGTTAAAGGCAAATAAAAGAAGCTTAATGAAGACATAACATCTCCTATGGGTCGGCCTAGTCTTTCTTAGCCTTGGTGCCAAAGGAGGGATATAAAGTGAAGTGAAGACCTCATTTTGCAAGCATTTAGATTGGCACATTTTCTATTTTGGGCATTGTGAGCTTGTTGCTTGATGTTCTTCCACTCGAGGACGAAAACCCTCTTGTGTGGATTCCTAGAAGGACGAAAAGCCTTCTAGTGGTTGTATTGGAGGACGAAAACCCTTCAACAGTGCACGAGCTTGAAGTAAATTGCAGATTTGAGGAGAATCATCCATTTTCAGATTTTTATTTGGTTTCTCTAGGTGGAACGACCTACCTTGGTGTAGGTTTTGATGATTTGGAGTGCATAAAGTTGATCTTTCATTTCATAATCTGATTTGCCATATTTTATAAAGTTGGAATCTTCATTCTTATGAATTTTGAGGGTTTCTAGACCCATATTTCATAATTTAATTATGGCCGCTCTTCACTGGTTATTAATTAATTTCAAGCTGTGTTGACTCAGAATTTTCATTGATTATTGGTCTATTGGATGCCTAAAATACATATCTAAGTTGTGGCAAGAATATTTGGAGTGTTTTCCGTGGTTTACCATACATTTTTATACTACCGTTTGGAGAAATCTGATCGCTTGTTTCTAATTTCAGCACTGCATGGTTTTAAAAATCAGATTGGTTCAAATTTTAGTGTACTTGAGCTAATTTCCTTGGTTGTGGTTTCATCCCTTGAAAGGGACATTCCATGGAAGTCGCTATTGGATTCCCAGGGACATTCTCAAGTCCCCAAAATGGAGGGATGTCTTAGAAATGTCCCTTTTGAGTCAAAACCTTTTGGGGACGTCCCTGTCATGGTTGGTGGCGGTAGGGGATGTTTCCTAGCCCTTCTTGTCCCCAAGTCTCGGAGACTTTTCCGAGTTTCCGAGATGTCACTTTTGCCGGCAGGGATGTGTCCCCGTAGATACACTATTTTTTGGTGCTTTTAACAAAAAAGCACAAATGCAACAAAAATGAGGAGAAATAGAGGCGAGAGGATAAACGAGACCCATAGAGGAGGAAGGGAGAGTCCCTGCGACAGACTAGAAACAACTCATCTACTCGGATAACTCCAAGTAAACAAAAGGATAGAACCCTCTCACTTTGAGTCACAAGAAGGAATATAATACAATAGCAAATGTGAATAATAACATGAAGCCACAAAGTCTTCACAACCCCCAAACCGTATAGATATGGCAAAAATTCTACTTACACCAAACACCCTTTAACTCTACAGTCTCAGTATTAGGGCACGTCACATACAAGGGAGAAAAACATTGTTTATAACATCATTCAATTATAAATTAGAAATGTAGTGTTTTATGATTGAAGGGAATAAACACTCATAGGGAGAAATGAACACTTTCATCGTTTGTATTATATATTCATGGAAACTAAAGAACAGCCTTTATGCAAAGTTATAACAAACTCTCTTCAGAGTAAAGAGAAAAGAAAGAATCAAACGAAACCCTTAAAACGGAAAGGCCACCCCTATTTATAGTTTTAGCATGTAACCACCTTCATGGTAAGACATATAATTTTTACTTTTTCACTTTCACTCCAGTTACAACTTAACTTTATATTTGAGTCACTTAAGTTTTTCAAAAAACACTTTTAACCAATGCAAAAATAGAAATGTCATCTTAACTGGCGGAACTAACTTTTCCACAAGGAAAAATTGAAAGTCATTTAAATGAAGAAGATAACAAGAAGTTCTAGCTACATGAGGTCCCATTACTTGATTCAGTCAGGCAGTTTCACCTATAACACTTGTACACTCGAACCCCATAATAGTCTCATGCATAGATAGAATACTCGCCAAAAACTCGGCGAGTTTAGAAAAACTCGCCAAAAATTATGCTAAACGAGTAACTCGCAGGAAAACTCGCCAAAAATGTTAATGATAAAAAAAAAACTCGCCGAGTATTGTAGAATACTTGCCAAAAACTCGCCAAAAAACACGCCACAAACTCGCCAAAGACAACATTTATTTCCTTTTTTGGATTTTTGGTGAAGAAAACACAAGTATAGAAAAACATTTGCCATTTTTGGAAAGGGTTTGGGAAGATGTAGCAGCAAAAACTTGCATGTGCCATAACTTTCATTTTGTGGCTCCGTTTCAGGTGTCGTTTTCTCTAAAAGTGCATATTTTCTCGAGCTCTATGCAGTGATGGCAATATTTTTCTTATTTTCATAAAATCCATTTTTGTACTTTTTTGGACCAAGCAACTTCTTGCAATCTTATGAAAGAATCCATGAGCTTTGATCGCCTGTAGATAGATTAGTAATTAAAAATATTGGATAGCTTTCCAAAACTCGGCGAGTACTTCGCCAAAACTCGACGATCACTATGTCGCCAAATTAAATTCGACGAGTATTCTCCCGTGCTCGGACTAATCAATTACGAAGAAGCGCAACAAGTTGACCCAAAAAAGGCAGTCAACGACTTGGTTTTTGTGCAATACAATCTCCGGCTTCGCACAAAAAAGTTGAGGCCACATCAGAGGAGCTCATTGATTTGGATGAGATAGATCCATACAGTGAGTGGACTGGGCAAGAAGAGGAAAACCCTGCGTTCACAGCGGACGAGATTGCTTCTTTTGAGAGGGAGGCTATGGAAGGAGAAGCACTAGCAGGACTCCGAGGAGATATTGGATTGGATGACATCTTTGGAGGTGATCTCTAACATGCAGCAGAGGAGCCACCAGCACCACCATCTAGTTCCATGATTGAGCCAGATTCATAGCCTTCTAGGAGGAGCGTGGAGACGCAGCCGAGTGTGGGGACTAGTATCGAGACCGGTTCCCCAATATTCGCATGATGATGCGATTTTGTATTGTATTTGTATTCAAGATCTAATAGAAAACACTTCTCCAACATGACAATGGGCTCATTTAGATACATTTTGTAGCTATGTGTTGCATTAAAATTTATGTTTTTAAAGAAATTTGAGTATTTTTAAGTTGAAAGTATTCCCAGTATTGGCCGAATCATTGGCATTTTGTAGCTATGTTGCATACAAATTTTGTTTTTTAAAGAAATTTGGCGTAGTTTTTGGATTTGGCGAGTATTTCCAACTATGGTCTAGGAAAAGTAGTTCTTTTCCCAAAGTACAAGGATTTTGAATATGATTGTTTCTAAAGAAATCATCTCCATGGTTATGAAGCATCTGAAATCCTCAACACACATAAGCCATTGTTCCATGTAACTCACTTTCACTTTTGTTGACATCAATCCTTCAGAAGTTGAACTAAATGAATTATGGTGACAGAATTACCAAATTTATCTTCATTGAGTTTTGCAATTAACATTTTAAGATTGGGTCAAATTTTACTTAAAATAAGCACTTAAATTTGAAAATAAAAACAACACTTGAAAAATGATTCTCAAGCAAAATAATAAAATTTGAGTTTTTTTCATAACCTGAACAAGCTTAGTCTTACTTAAGTGTTTAGAAATGTTTCAGTTGGCACTCATTGGAGTCTATGCATTGTTTCTATGGTCAAATCAAGATGGTTCATGAGTTCGCAACTTAGCATGCTTCCCACCTTTGAGTCATGAGCGTATTTTTGACTTCATTGTATATTTTGGAACAATTAATTGGTTGCTATCTTAGAATTTAATAGGCGCCCTGTTTGGACCTTGTGGGAACAGTCATTTACTTGTAATGCCCCTTTCTAGGTTTGCAAAACTGAAAATAAGGGTTTGGCGACAACTCCAAATGAATCAAATCTGAAAATACACCATCAAAGTATGTTGCATCCTATCTCCAAATGATTGAAAACACACTTTAACTCTATTCGAAGCAATCAATAATCACACTTTAGGGTAAAGTGAACTGTATAAGCATTTCAAATCATCATATGACCATGCAAGTACAATTGAAAATGCTTTAAATCAATTTTTCAACCAGCAAAAATATTTATGATAATCCAAATTAAATGACTTCAAAAGAATGGAGAAAATTATTCCTTACAATTGCAATTAATCTTTATGACACAACAATACATCCACTTAAACTTGGAGGGCTGAAAATAGCTCATAGATCCACTCCAAAAATCACTCGCAAAATGTAGATTTGGTTTTCTTATAAAATATGAAGAAAAATATTATCAACTCAAATTGACCAAAGTGCCCTAAATGATATCAAACATTCACCTAAGCAAGTTGTTAGGGTTAGAAAGGAGAAAGTCAAATCTTGAAATCCTCCTTAAAGCTCACCAAGGTGACTTCTGCTTTATGAAGCCACCAATTGATACCAAATGAGGGTTTCCATGTATAAAATGTGACTATTGAAGGGCTTCGTCCTCAATAGGTGATTAAGGACAGGGATTTTGTCTTTCAATAGCTAGAAGAGAAGCTGACTAGCTCCAAATCCAAGTAAATGTCAAAATATTGAAAGATGATGATACTCCTTTATATTCGAACTTGAGTTTAGACTTTTGGTGCCAATTGAATTAGAAGCAGGACCAATTTCATGGCCGACCTCCTAATGCACTTTTTAGTCTCACTTGAGAAGATCGACCTCATAATGAAGAAATTGAAATTCTCCTTAAAGTCTTCTTTCCCCTATCAAACTTTTTCCAATGCCAAATGATTAGTAAGTTTAAAATAATTGCTTATGAAGGTACATAATTTATAACCATGACTAAGTTAGGCTTGAGCAATAGCTTGGAAAAGGGAACATTATAGTCCTCCCTTCCCAAATTTCTTTTCCTCAAGGAATGTTTTCAAGATGCATGTTCCATCTTTGGGAGAAATGAATCTCAGTTGTTCCTTATTTTGATGCCTACAGTGAAACAAACATGATTATTAAAGAAAACAAGAGTTCTTTGGTGAATACCTTGTACAATTTCTTTATCATGCTTGAGGGACATGATAGCTAGCTCCCTTCCTTTTGGTTGTCGTCCATTCTCATAATCTCCACCCATCATGATGGATTCCCAATACTTAAATAATGATGTCCCAAAAATTGCTATATACACGCATTTTTCTTCAAAATTCAGAATGTAGGTGAACTACTATGGAAACAATGTACGACAGTCATAAAATTGTACCTTGATTTTTTCCCAATTTGGAGCTATGTCTTAATCCTGAAGTAGCTGTTTTCTTCAGTTGGCACCATCTACCACTATTTTCCATCTTTTAATTTAATGACCATCAAATGATCACTCTTGTACCTGAGTTCAATTCTGAAAACAACTCATAATCTGATTTTATCAAAATCAGCAACTTAAATGGAACAACAGTTCTGCAAAATTGAAACCTCATTCAAAATTAGGAATTGTGATCATGGCAATGACTAAAAACACGTCTCTAAAGGCTGAAAATTTTCTCCCAACATTCATCAACCAAAAAATCCCCATCTTTTGATTGAAAATACTTGCCAAAGGGACTTGTATGTACCAGCAAATGAAATCATGATGGCTGATATGAATAATTACAACAACATTAAGTTTGAAATTCTGAGCTATAGTTCTCCAAGGTACATTCCTTTTATCAATACTAACCACCCACATACCTTGTTGGCGATCTCTTGCATGAATATTCAACCATGCTTAGCTCCATAATGCTTATGTTGTGCCACTCTAACATTATGCATTTGTTGGAAGCCTGGATACAAACATTGGGAATCATGCTTTGTGAGTATCAATCACAGTTTGCATATAAACAAACCTTACCTTGAACCACGGGCATCCCGGTGGTAGACTATGGAAATGCTTTCCCATTTTTGAGTGGGAATAGGAAGCGGCTCAGAGCATTTAGTCCAACTTAAATCAATGCTGTATGCCTTGTTTTGTTGGCAAACCGAAAACATTCTCGTTTGTATTGAAACACCCTTTATAACCTTTTCGCGTGTCTTGAGAAACCCGGATGACTAGAAGGGTTTGGCTACAACCCCAAATGAATCAAATACTGAAAATACACCAACCAACAAGCATCAATCTGAAAATACACTTTAACCCTATTCGAACAATTAAGAATCAGTCCTCTAGGGCAGCGAACTGTATAGGCACTTCAAATTATCATACAACCATGCAAATACATCTAAAAATGCTTCTAAATAATTAATTCAACCACGACAACATTTATCAATCCAAATTACATCAAAAGAATGGAGAAAATAAGTAATTACACCCACAGCTGCAATTAATTTTATGACAGCAACAGTACAACCATAAACAAGGGCTGAAATAGCTCATAGACCACTCCAAAATTCACCAAAATGTAGATTCCAACCTTATAAAATATGAAGAACAATAAATCAACTCAAATTGTCCAAAAGTGCCCTAAATGCATATCAAACCCTTTAACCAAGCAAGTCGCCTAGGGTTAGAAGGGGAGAAATAAATATGAAATCCTCCTTAAAGCTCACTTGTGACTTCCGTATAAAGCTACCAATGTACAAATGAGAGTTTCCATCTCCAAGTGTGCAAATCCTATTGAAGGGTTTCGTCCTCAATAGGTGACCAAGGAAGGGTTTTCATCCTTCAATAGCAAGAAGAGAAGCTACACTAGCTTAAATCCAAGTAAATGTCAAAATAGATGAAAGATGATGATCCTCCTCTCTATTCAAACTTCCTAAAGTACCCCTCCGTTGGCGCTAATGATGAATTAGAAGCTCCAACTTCATGGTTGACCTCCTAATGCACTTTTTATTCTTCACTTGAGAAGATTGACCTCTAATAATGAAGAAATATAAATTCTCCTTACTAAGTCTTTTTCCCCTAGGAAAAGCCTTTCCAATGCCATGATTAGTAAATAAAATAGTTAATTATGAAGGTACATCACTTACAACCATGGCAAGTTCCTTAATCATCCTTTGCCTCTTCCTTGATGTCCAAGGAGGAGGAATGGGCATATGGTCTTCCATAGTGACTAACTTTCAAAAAAGGGGACATTACTGAAGGCAAACAAAACAACACTTGAAAAATAGTGTTCTGAAACTTGTATACAACATTTGGTAATCTGAAACTTGCACAAGATTCATCCTTGCTTCAATAGCTTTCCAACTCTTCGAATGACAAATTAGAGTTTGGGTGTAATAGTTATGATTAAAACAAGATTGGTTATGGAGTTCCATCTCATGGACGAACTTTTGAGAGGTTTTGGGAAATTTAGTACCCTAGGCGCACTTTTGGTGCGCTTTTAAAACTTTTTAATGATTTAGGCATCCTTTGGGTTGCGCTTTTGGAATAAAAGTTTCCAAAACACTTAAGTGATTTGTTTTTAGGAACAAAAGTGCGTAAAAGTGAACTTGGGAGAGGTTTTGAGAACAAAAGTTCCAATTTATGAGTTTGGGAACACAAGTGCATTCTCAACAAGTTTTTAGAACAAAAGTAACTTGAGTGTTCTTGAAAAGTGCAAGAACTCAAAAAGTGTGTGAGGTGGGCTCCCTTTGCATTGCTAGAACTAACAAAGTGCGGGATGCACTTATGAATGCAAGGTAGAATTCTGCACAAGATAAAGGCAAGTTTCAAGGCAAAAATCAATATGAGAAACAAAACAAAGGCAAACATTGAAGACCTACATAATGCAAGTCTAAGAATGCACGATTTTTCCATTGCAAGAATCACGAGGAGGGAATGCATGCCGAGATTTTTTGGAAAATGAGCATAAAAGTTTGACATGGTAATAGGTGGCTCTTATTGGAGACATGTTGTGGATCAGACAAAGCACAAACAAGGCATAGCTTGGACTCTAGAATCTCGGGGTTCAATAGACCAGTGCCTTATCCATCGGGCAATAGAGCCAAGCTCAACACCATTACACAAAGGATCACTATCTGTTGCTACATTTATGAAAACCATACATGAACACACACATGAAAACGGAAAGGGAAATGAGGCAAAAATGGGAAGAAGAAACTATATACAAGGGTAAGGAGGGGGAATACACAAGTTTATACAAACCCAACAATAGGCTAAGAGAAGTAAGTACCCTTATGGAGAAGGGAAAAAATGCATGAAGCTTTTGAGGGCCAAATAGGATGAGGTGACCATACCAAATCTTTGTGACCAACTCCCTATGGCCCAAGAAGAATGGAAACAAATAAACCACCCTCAAACTGACACTACACTCAGTGTTTTAAAAATTGTTCCAGTTTTGCTTCGCTTCAACCGGTTTGAGCAGTTCATTAAATATTTTTGCCAACCATTAGAAAAACATAACCAATGACTGGTTCCATACAGAACTGACCAATTTAATACTACTTCAGTACTGAACCGGCCGGTTCCGTACTCAACCGGTTTGAACTAGTTCAGGGGCAGAATTTGCCTTGAAACTTTTTTTTTTCCAATTTTAACTTTTAAGTTACTTTTTTCCAATCCTAACAACGGTTAAATGATCTTGTCTTCATGCAATATAACCTCCGACTAAGGCGCAACCAATTACTGAATAGGATGCTTGATACAGATCCTGTTGTCTTGGATGATATTGATCCAACCTCAAAATGGGTAGTGGAGAGTCACCTAGTAGCGCAACCAATTACTGAATAGGATGCTTGATACAGATCCTGTTGTCTTGGATGATATTGATCCAACCTCAAAATGGGTAGTGGAGAGTCACCTAGTAGTGGATGGTTTTGGATGATGAACTACTAGTAGCACCAGACATGGAAAACACTAGCCGTGCTACTACAACTACTGCAGATGTTCCTGAGGAATCCGATATGTCTGAGCCAAAGGAACATGACGACATTGATGAGGATGAGGATCCCATTCTTAGCAGTGGTGTATTTGATGATTGATATCATACATGTAGAAGCTTGTAGCATATTGTTGTTTAGACTCTATAGGCCATTTAAAGCCTCATTGTTTATATATTTTGTTTTGAATATGCAGTGCACTCTATGCCGTTTTGCTATATTTGCCCTTACATGGGATATGCATTAGAAAACTTTGAATATTTTGTGTCTAATTGTTTGTAATCGTGGTTTGGAATATATAAAATTTCTTGTTTTCATTAAAATTGTAGTATTCTATGTATTTTTTAGTAAACCGTTTCAAAAGTTTTAAACCAATCCGGTTGCGGTCTGATTCCGGTTCGGTTTTGGTCTAATCCTCGGCCAGTTACGAGTCCGCTTCCGATTTTTAAAACATTGACTGCACTATGAATTCACTTGGATCCAATGACCACTTCGACACTTATTCAAAATCTTTGCTCTTCTTATAATGAGAAAGTGCTGTAATGAACTTATTACCTTCCCTTTGGATCACACTAAGCATTGACCTGTATGAGAATTCATCAACATCTAGTTGATGATGCTCACAAACTATTTTCTCTTGAAATTTTTTATCAAGAGAAGACCTGGCCGTCGATTTGATCCCTTCATTGAGTATGCACGTGTGGGCTGAACCAAGTGTCATCACTTTTTTCTTTTGGAGATGAGGCAAAGGTAGGACATTCATTTAGTTTACAAAATGTTCCTATCAGTATAGCAACAAAGAGCATACATTCTTCAATATGAGGATCTTCATTATCGTCACCATCCACTCTTACAACCCCATTTCAGTGAGAGAAGATGTGAAAGAACACTCTTCTCATTGGCAAAATGCATGTACCGCGTTGTATGAAAATTGATTAGAAATATCACTATACTTTCTCCTTTTATACTCCATAGCGATGATTTTGGGAGATGAATCTTTTCGTTGTATTTTAAAGTGGCATGAGATATTTCATTCGAAAGGTGAATGCCATGCACCTCTTTATGAGTTAGGACAACAACAATGTTCGGTTCATGAGAAAATTTGGGAGAAGTTGGATTGTTTGTTACAGAGCATACAAATTCATCAGTGGATGACCCATCATCATAATCTTCTATCCCCTCTACTTTTGTGGTTTCCATCTCGCTTGTTATGACTTTGGGAATCCATTATCCCGTCTTTGCAAAACTAAGCCTTCTGTTTTCAATTTTTGTCAGATCGCGATCTTTAAACAAGATGTGCTCAACCAAAGTGACGTCAGAATCATCAAAGTTCATTAGCAATGATGCACAATTGAGAGGAGTCAAGCAAGTCTTTAGTTCTTTGATCATTTTCAACAAGTTTCAAATTTGCAGTAGACATTTTACCAACTTCTTTGTCCTTGACTTCCACCAGATTGTGGGCTTCAGAATGGACATGTCCAATGGATTTGATTTTAGCAGTAGTGATACTAGGAAGAGAAAAGTCAAATAGCCTCTCATCATTTCCTTCATGTTTAGTAAAACTGAGTGAATATGCAACAAATTCTAGAACAAGAAGTTCATGACGCTTGACAATTTTAGAAACTTCTTGTTCAAGAAGCTCTGTCTCCATCAACTCACTTGTGCCATGAACTGTGAGATTGAAACAATCATGTAATTTAGGCAAAGAATTCACCCCCTCACCAGTATTATGGCATGCTTGATTTGCACATTGTCCATGAAATCTGTCTTCTTTTAGCAAGCTCAGCTACCTCTCCATTTGAGATAGATGGATGATGCTCGGTAAACTCCATTTTCAGCATTCCGGGAAGGGTCATGTCATCTTCAATCTCGACCGCTTCCTTTTGTGTAAAGTGATAGAACAACTTGGAAGAAGACTCTCCTACAATATTCACATGAGTACACGTTCTTTGCTTATCACTAAGTTTTATAGAAAGAATATTGGGTGTTTAGAAGTTCTCTTCATTGATTTTGAAAATTTGCTCTTCAAATTGACGATTAAAGATTGCATGGATAATCATTGACAATTACCTCGACTTCACTCTCTTGAAGGGTCTTCGACGGAGAGGAGGAATTCATTTTTATCATAGATTTTTTTGCATATCTTCATGATGACAGCAATTTCAACAAGCATTGGGTCACTTCTCTCGAGATATAAGTCCCCATTTTCCTTGTAAGCAACTTCTTCAAATATCTCAATCTCAAGCTGAGATGGAGTCATGGATGACAACTCCATTTCCTTGTTTTCTTACATTATTGTCAGCAATGTCAACTTCATAAACACTAGGAGGTTCACAAAGGATGTATTCTCCTAAGGTATTAAGGTATCGTTTAGGAACAAAAGCTTAAAATTGTGGAGGATCTTTAGTAATTGCTTTTGGCACATTGTTGTTCTCATCCTTTCTTTGGAGTGTCTCAAGTTGCTCAAAATTTTTCTACATAGCCTCAACTAAGTGTAAGACTTCAAGATTGAGTTGGGGATCTTAAATCTCTATAATGTCCCCTTTTTTAGATTAAAATAATTAATAATATTTTTAAAGGTGGGCTTGGTCATTTCTAATCTTTGGGCAACTTAATAATTTAATTATTGGTATAGTAAAAAGTATTTTTAAATACTTAAAGTAAAGTTAATGATTTAACTAAGTCGGCCAAATGTAACTTTATGCTATATCATAAGGCAACTTTTGTGACTATTAATAAAAATAAAAGTGACTTTTAAATAAATAAGACGGCCACCAAAATTGAAGGAAAGAGAAAATATAAGAGGAGGATGAAGGGGTTCATTTGGGGATCTATAGCATTCATCAGTCTATCATCTTGATATTATGAAGTTGAGCAAACTGCGTGCTTCATACGAGATGTTTCAGCTATTGACAGTGCTAGGGCATGTTCATATGCAGATCAATATTTTAGTGTTTTCTACATTGCACCCACAACTGCCGAATCATGAATTTGGGAAGGTCTTTGGAGACATTTATAGCCCATTTCTAGGGCTGTCTACACCCTTTGGAGTTTAGACCTGCATTTAGGGCATCGTCCGTGGGCAGATTTATTCAATCCCGGGTTGCATACATGTCATTTGGCCTCTTCATGCCATCTGGGGCGTCATTTATCAGAAAATTTGCTATGATCTTACGTGGGTATTTTTCTTGTTTTGTGGTATGAAATATAATAGAAATAAATTCAGATCTTGGTTGTAAAAGTTCTTGTCCATCATATTCATGTGCCAAGAGGGTTTTTGAAGGTTTACACAAGATTCCCCCTTTGATTATCTCCATTTGTTGGGTTTTCTTAATTAAAAACAAGAAATCAGACTGCTGTACTTTTTTATTGATAAGGGTTTGAATAAAAATCAATTTGTTGCATATTTGGTATAAGAGCTTGTTGGAAAACCTAAACTGTCTTTATTTGTCTAGGAAAGGGACATTACAATCTCTTCCGTCATTCTTAAAATCCTTTGTACATACTCTTTTTTCGGGGCCATCATCTCCTCATCTTCCTTTAGAGAGATATTCATTAATGGGAAGACAAAGGAAAGGTAATGTTTTGAGCTTTTCACCAAGTCACGAATCTTTCAAAATATCACTTTCAACATATATCTCTTCCGAAAACATTTTATCATTACTTACCTAACCCAAGGATTCATTTTCAAGTTGTTTTGATATCTCGTGTGTTTGCAACATTTTATACCTTTTTTTCATTTCTCTTCAGATGCCTAGATTTCTGATCAACAACAAGTTCAACCTTCATCTTCCTTCCTTTAACAACACTCTTTTTTGAATTTCAGCCACAAGGATTTGATGATAGGATCATTGGATGCAACAAGTTGGTCTAGTTTGGCTATCTTTGCATGTAGTTTTTTGTTCTTTTTTGCAACTTGCAACGATGTGTCAACAACCTTCTTTCTTCTACTTGGAGCATCAAAACACTCAACAGGTGACCCATTTTCTTCAATGCAGTAAGGGTCATTAGGATGTTGAGACAGTGAGAAAATATCCCATCCTTCTACTCATTCAATTTGTTGTAGGGGTTGAGATAAAATGGGGGACATCTTCACTAAGTTGTTTGCGATACCTCCATAGAAATCTTTCAAAAATTGTGCTTGTTTAGGGCCGTAAAATGGAAGATCATTTTCCTATTCTTCATCATTGTCACAGTCACTCCTTGGATGTGCCAACTTGTAGCTTTCACCAACCTCCATTTGAGGGGAGGTACCCTGATGTGAGAAAGGAATGTGACAAGCAGTTTGTTTCCCCAATAGAGTCACAAAATACTATTGACATGATTTTGTCACTTTAGATTTTCAGATATGGCCCAATGGAGGCGGTATAAAATTTGCAACAGTTAGGGAAAATCACTTATTGAAATTTTATATTCCTCTGCGTTTGAGAGGGGCAGTTCCCTTGTATGATAGGGGTATTTGGGGTTTTGGCTCTTTTAATTAGAAAACACAAAGGCAACAAAAAAGAGGAAAATAGAGGAGAAAAAAAGGATAAAGGAGAGAATAGAAGAGGAAGGGAGAACCCTACAACAGACTAGAAACAGAAATTTGCCCAAATAACTCCAAGTAAACAAAAGGATAGAACCCTCTCACTCTCACACATGAAGGGATAAAATACAATAGCAGATGTGAATAATAACAACATGAAGCACAAAGTATTCACAACCCCCAAACCCTATAGATATGGCACAAAGTCCACGTACCTAGACATTTAACACAAAGTCTCAGTATCAAGGCATCGCATACATATGAGGGAGAAAAACAATGTTTATAGAATCATTCAATAATAAAATAGGAATGCAGAGTTTTAGGATTGAAGGGAATAAACACCATAGGGAGAAATTAACACATCATCATTATATCATATATTTATGATAACTGAAGAACATGTGTACACAAAGTTACGACAAACTCTCTTCAGAGTAGAGAGAAAAGAGAACCGAATGGAACCCTTACAAGTGAAATGCCACTCCTATATATACTTTTATCCCGTAACCACCTTCATGGTAAGAATATAACTTTTACGTTTTTCACTTTCACTCAAGTTACAACTTAAAGTGACTTTATATTTGAGTCATTTAAGTTTTACAAAAAACATGTTTTGCCAACGCAAAAATAGAAATGTCACTTAAGTGATGCAAAGAACTTTTGCCAATGAAGAAATAAAAATTCACCCAAATGAAGAAGAGAACAATAAGTTCCAGCCACGAAGGTCCCCTGCTTGATTAACTCAAGCGGTTTCACCTTCAACACTTGTAACTCGAATCCCAGAATAGTCGTAGGTACATTCTTTTCCCTTAGAATGAGAATGATTCTCAACAAATCCATACATGATTATCAAGCATCCAAAATCATCAACACACATGAAGACCAAACTGGTGTGTTGTGTTGAAATGGACAATCCCTCCTTTTGATACAATCCACTATGATGAATTCTTGCTCTGATAGAAGTTCACTTTCCATTGACCATTCTTGCTACGATGTTGCTGAAGTTCATATGATCAACTTTGCCATCACCAATGGGAAAATCATCATGAATACACTTCAAAATGGTGGTGCCATGGTGAAGAGGCTATGGCCAAAGTTTGAGAAAGATTCATTGAGTAAAACTCGAACTATGAGCAAAACAAGCTCTTAGAATGAAGGAAAAAACAACACTTGAGAAATGATTATTAAAAAACTTGTATACAATGTTTGATCTTTTGAAACCTACACACGATTAATCCTTACTTCAAGATCTTTACAATGCTTTAAATGAAACTCAAGTCAGAGCTTGGATGCAAAAGTATGCTGAAAACGAGATTGTTTCCGGAGTTCCATGTTAGGAGTGCTTCTCCGCCTTTGAGTCATGAGCGCATTTTTTGACTTCATTAAGAACTTGGTCGCACTTAAGAGTGGTCTTAGAACCTTATGGCGCCCTGTTTGGACATTTTGGGAACCAAATTAAGTCATACGTGCATTCTCAATGAGTTTTTAGAACCAAAAAATGAAACAAGTTCTCAAAATGAAGGCAAACAAAACAACACTTGAGAAATGATTCTCAAGAAATCCGTATACAACTTTTGGTGTTCTCTACCTTTGAGTCATGATTGTACTTTTTAACGTCATGAATAACTTGGGCACACTTATGAGTGGTTCTTAGAACCTTAAGCACCCCTTTGGACCTTTTGGGAACCAACTTAAGTCATAGGTGCATTCTCAATGAGTTTTTAGAACCAAAAAGGGAAACAATTTCTCAGAATGAAGGAAAACAAAACAGATCTTGAGAAATGATTCTCAAGAAACTTTTATACAACTTCTGGTGTTGTGAAACTTGCACAAGATTGATCCTTTTGCTTCAATAACTTTCGAACGCTAAAAACAACAAATCAGAGTTTGGAGGAAAAATTTATGATCAAAACAAGATTGATTACAAAGTTCCATCTCATTGGCGGACTTTGAAAGGTTTTGGGAACCTTAATACCCTAGACATAATTTTCGTGCGCTTTTGCAACTTTTTAATGAGTTAGGCGCACTTGGGATGCACTTTTGGAATGAAAGTTCCCAAAAGACTTAAATGATCCGCTTTTAGGAGCAAAAGTGCATAAAAGCGGTCTTGGGAGAGGTTTTGGGAACAACAGTTCCAATTTATGAGTTTGGTAAGAAAATTGCATTCTCAACGAGTTTTTAGAATGAAAGTAACTCAAGTGTTCTTGAAAAGTGCAAGAAGAACTCAAAAAGTGTGCGAGGTGGGCTTGCTTTGCACTGCGGTAACTGACAAAGTGCGAGATGCACTTATGCATGCAAGGTAGAACTCCACACAAGTTAAAGGCTAGTTTCAAGGCACAAACAAGATGAGAAACAAGAAAAAAAGAAAACATTGAAGACCAACAAAATGCAAGTCTAAGAATGTACGCTTTTGCCATTATGAGAATAACGAGGGAAAGCATGCTGAGATTTTTTTAAAAAATGAGTGTAAAAACTTGGCATGATAATACCTTTCTTTAAATATGAGCTTCATTGATTTATCATTATTGGTAGTGGCGTTGTTATGAGTCATTTCTATGTTTAGTGTCAATAAGCCTTGTATATGGTATAAGCTAGTCTCATTGTTTGCCCTAACATGAATGTTTTCAATTCAAGTGACTAGTGCAATCCAGGAGAGAGAACATACTCTATAATGCTACTACAATTTTTGTGAATGCAAGTTAATTGTTGGTAGTTGGGCTTAGTATTTTAGTCCATTACAAGTAATTATCTAGTGCCTACTATTTAATTTGACTTGTTTGTGGGCAATTTTTTTCTTGGTGCGGTCGTTAGAGGCTTCCAATGTTTTGGGTCAAATGTGATTGGGATTTTAATTGGAAATCCAGTGGACGAAACACTAAACTACAGAAAAAATCACTGTGCTATAAAGTAATGAACTAAATTAAGAACTTGGATACAATAATGACACAAAATTGCACTATAAATGAAGCTTCGTTTAAACGAATGGTAATTTACAAGAGGGTAACAATTAATGAGAAGAGATTTGAGGCTACAAGACTCTTTTCTATGATTTTTTATATTCGGATGATAAATCCTTTATATCTGCTTTTAGAAAGAGATGAATAGTATAAAAGTAGAATATGAAGCAATTCACCTTCAGAATCTGAACGTTCATGTGACAATTGTTCACCTAAGAATTTTAAAGATTTTGTCATGACCCAAAACTCATAAAAGAACAATTTTAGTTTTTTTCCCCTTTATTAAAGATTTTTTTATATATATTTATAGTTTGCATTTCAAGGGCCCTTCTAATGAATCTGATATTCTCATATGAGTATTTTCTATTGGATGATCAAAGCAATGGATATCTATACAGGAGTAGTGTTTGTTTAGTTCTTATGTCCAACAATCAATGTGAAGGCATAAAGGCAAGACTTATGTGAGCTAAGAGGGGTCATTGGATTGGGTTGTAAGAGAAGTGAACTGTGGTTCATATTAGGAGAGACAGGGGATAGGGTTGCACTTGTATCTTGCTCCATTGAAGCTGTGTCCCACTTTGTGACGACATTTAGCTCAATATGGCCGACAAGAGGTAGACATTTTCATGCTAGAGTGTTCCCACAATGGGTGTCTTTAGGGTAAACTCTTGTGTTGTGAGTGTTCTTATATGCGTGTGCATTTGAATTCATTTCCTTTCATGTTGTTTAAGTTAATCGTCATGGATTGAATGGTTTCATGGAATGGAATAGCACTTTAAGCATTTATAGTTAATGTAATGGTTATAATCTTAATTCATATGAATGTTTGAAAGATGTTTGCACATTTACTTATTGTAATTCTAAATGTTGGTGGATGGTGCAGCTGATTCATGTATCTTTCATGTGAATTTTGGTGTTGTATGTGCATTTCATTAGCAATTCACTGAGTTTGGACTTGACCAACTCAAGTGTGTTTACTTTTCCTTCTTTGTGTAACCTTGTGATGGTAAAAGTTGAGGCTCTTTGTTTTGATTCTTGTTCTAGTTTCAATTTCTTGTTAAATTATGTCCTTAATAAGACTGATTTTGTTAAAATGAGCATTGTTCTCTATATTTGTGTGTTGCTGATCTTATCTTCAGTGCTCTCAATCATTTCCGTTTCTTGATTTAGCTTATTTAATTTAACCTCTAGAATTGATTTTCTCCAAGGCAAGGAAAATGACTTCCACTTTAGCAAAACAATGTTTTCAGTCCTCTAAAATCTTGAGGATATCTTCCATGTTATTTATTTCCTCTCTTAGGTTTTTGAAGATGGATTCATAGTTACTTAAAAAAAACATTAGTGCACAAGAAACCGTGTGCTCATTCTTCAATCATGTTTGGGTCCACTTTGGAATACCAACAACCATTGGGTTTGATGGCGATTTGTAGTTTGTTAGTCATTTTTATCATGCTCTGTGGGAAATGATGGATACATAATTGGAGTAGTCTACAACATTTCATCCGTAGAAAAATGAACACATGGAAGTTGTCAACTGCATACATGTTCATTTTCCATGCATGTACAACACTACACATCCTTACACTTGAGATGACAATTTGCTCTACATTCAGCACACCTACAATAGAGTTATCCACAATTTTGCACGGAAGAGTCCGTTCTAGACATGTCGTGGGGTTCATCCATCGGCACTGTTAGACATATCCTATCATGAGCCATCTAACACCCCTACACATATCCTATTGTTTGCCATGCAACACAGAGTCATGTATGCAGGAAAAGGAAGTGGATAAGACACAAAACTAGGTTCAACAGGTACTCTCACACCAACACCATAAGTACAAGGAGTGTCATGGTTCACGTCGCACACCTCTCAAATTCAAGGTGGGTGATAAATTTTGGTTGCATTTTAAGAAGGAATGCTTTTGGGGTCTTTATAGGAAGATCAAGCCTTTGCACTACGGTCCTTACACCATGTTGTGCACAACTAGAGAGAATGCTTTTGTCCTTTTATCCTCTACAATTCTCTGGTCTACATCTAGTATTCCATATAGAACTCTTTTATCCATTCTTTCCTCCTTTGCTTGAGCCAACAAAAAATCCTTTAGACTTGGATCTTGAACATTTGTAGACTTTGCCAACTTAAAAGATTGTTGAAATAACAACATGCACCTGCCAATGAATGCATTAGTTATTTAGAGTGGTCAAGGCAATGCAATACGTTGATCAGGCTAAGTAGTGCAACTTTCATAAACTTCAGATTCAATTCCTATAGCTAACTTAAGACACAATGGTGACCATTTCTCCCAAACAACGGGTGAATGGTCTATGCATAGTTTCACAAGTTTTTGCATTGCTCTCAAGAAATTGGTGCTCACGGCCTCATGTCATCGCATGCCACCTATGCAGCCTTGCGGTACCCTTGTGTGCTCGCAGAATGCCTTTTGATATACCGCACAACATACCAACGTTGTGCAAGATCATCACAACTCAACAACTATTAAAGTTCTTAAGTCATGGAAACATTAACTGATTAAATATTAGGTAATGTACTTTAGTTATATGATGTATAACTACCTCAGCTCAAAGTAACTATTTTATGATTAATAAAAGATAAACACATACAAGATGCAAGTGTCCTGTGTGCCTTCCATTTCTGTTCGTTCTCTCTCTCTCTCTCTCATTCTTATTAACATTGAGGAGCTTGTTTAGATGGAGAGAGAGGGGGAGACATGAGATCGAGTAAGGTGTTGAGTAATCGTTCCCCCGCATCATTGGATAAGGGGTCTTCTTTGGTAGGGAGGAAAGACCACTATAGAGTGATATGGTGAAGTAAAGGTTGGAAGAAGGGATGCCTGAAGCCTTGGAACCCATGCATGGGTTGGTTTTGGTAATGACAATAGGCACATTGGCATCTGTGTAGAAATTGGGTTCAATTCGACAGGGAAGGAAGCAAGTTTGTCTAGAGAGCAATTTGAGCTAGTTGCGCCAATTGTCAGATAGACACATAGAAGATGCAAGTGTTCTGCGTGCCTTCCATTTCTCTTCATTATCTCTCTCATTCTTATGAACATTGATATCAAAGCCATCATTTGAGGAAGTCTTAGGAGAAGGGTATGAGCAACAAGTTCTAGAGTTCAAGGAAGTTCCAATTGGGTACAAACTATGTAAAAAAGAAGTAAAAGTCAGCTAGAGTTCGGGGAAGCCTTATTGAGGTATGAACTGTAAAGAAGAGGCATTCTAAGAATTCATTTGCATGTATCATTACACTAGCGCATGGGAAATTCAAGAAACAATCACAAATGTCGATTTGTGATTAGGAGGCTCTATACAAGCCAAAATAAAATTGCGATTCAAAGAAAATCATGATTTGAGGAATATAGATCAAAGACTAGAACTCATCACGTAAGAGCATGCAATAAGGAGAAACGTGAAGTAGACCCATTGATGTGTGCAAGAACCAAAATGTGACTGTTTTGCAGAAGACTAGAGGCACATACAAAATTCATGATTTGTTGTGCATGAAGACAAAGATGAAAATGGCAAGGGAGGAGCAAATGCGAGCAGATGGATCTTGCTAAGGAATGATTGACATGCGTTGAGGTAGAAGGAAAATCATGGAAAATTGTTAGAACTTGCATTTTCACCATTTGTGATTAGTCTCAATTTATATGTACAAGAGGAAAACATAAAGTTTGTAGTGGATGATGTTCAGAGCATGCTAGGACACGACCACAACTACATAAGATTTTTTAAAAACTAATAGTGAAAGAAACAACCTAGAAAGACTTGTAGAGACTCATGAATTTCGCAAATTAAAATCACGTGTTACACTTCTGTGAGTTATCATGATTTTGCTAGTCACTATTTGTAGTGGAATTTATCAGATCATAATGAGGACAAGTTGTCAACAGACTAGGAGGAAATGCATGTGAAGAAAAATAAAACTTAGGGCAGAAAGTTTGGTCATGGTTTCCAAATGTTTGATTTGAATTGCAAACAACAAAGATTTGTAAGTAATATGATATAAAAGAATTGTATTAAATTTTGCAAAATCTGTAGCACTAAGGGGTTATTGTTGTCACTAAAATTCACACTCCTACGGAAACTAGGTTTAGCACGTAAGTGAAACATGGGCTGCTGAAACTAGGTTTAACACCTCAGTGAAACATGGGATGATCTCTCAATGTGGGACTTGACTGTATGTGATCACCCTCCAGAGAAGGTCAGCTGCCTCTATCTATCCTACTAATACTAGCACTATTCCTAAGCTAAGCCAATCTAATAATTCCAAGGGACTACGGTTGAGAGAGAGAGGTGCATGAAATAAAACTAAGCTAAAGGGTGGTGATAGCACCAGAAAGAAAGGGTGATCACTCTCCATGAGGGGAAGAGACAAAATGAACATAGGAGGGGAGGGCAAACATGTGCCACTGACTAGGAACTGCATAACCATTCCACTCTACGCATGAACAGCACAAAAGAAAATCTACGAATCTAAACCAAACACAACATGGAACATATGCAAAAGAAAGGTAAGAAGACAATGATGCAAATGAAAGGGCAAAATGAGTCACAATCTCCATTAAATCATTGTTATGAATATGCATACACCATTACAAACACCCAAAATGCGTGGGCGAATTGCAGATGTCTAGATCTGAGGCGTGAAACTCGTGGGAAGTCGGCCACCATTTTGGCATGGTGTAGTTATAATCAAAAGAGGGATCTAGAATAATGAGATGAGTTTCCCCTTTATACAAGACCTAGGTAGTCATGAGATAAATCTCCCTCATTTACCGATGAGGCTCCCGTGTCAGATTCGTCAATTAAAGTATGCTAATATCTATATGGGGTTTTACTTTGACTACTCAGTTCATGAACCATAACTGAACAGTTCTGCAGCAAGTAAGCAACTGTTTAAAGAAATGAAATATTTATAGAAGAAAGGAATTATATAAACACAGAGAAGAAATGGGGAAGATGTGCATCCCAATCAATAGATAACAGAGTTGATTGCATGCACATAGAAGAAACCAATAGATATAAACACATAATTCTAAGCAAAGGTAGCTCTAGATCTAGATCCGAAATAACACAAAGTCTATTAAAAGATCTAAGATAAAAAACAAGAAACACAATACATCGTGACACAAAGTTCTCCGGAAATCTGCTCCTGTATATTCCTTTGCTTCAAGTGGCTCTCAAGGGTTTCAACACAAAATCTAGAACACAAGGTTGCTGCTTACAAATTTTGATCCTTAACCCGGAGGTTGTTCTTCTACTTATAGAATGTAGAAGGGAAAGTACAAGTTGGAAGCTTTTAGTTGAACTGGCACATGTGGAAGTGGGAAAGGAAACAACTGACAATCTCCCTCCTGGAATTCCTCTTTGCATGACATGCATGATTTGCAACTGAAAATAGAACCTTCTATTTTGCACGTCCGCCACCTATCTCCAAGTAATTGACTTCTTCAAGTAATGGCTTTTAAACCAATCACTTAAGTTGTATAATTTAATTGATCGCTCAATTACTTTGTCGGAGGAAAGAAGAAGGAAGAGGAAAGCGACAGTCTTGTCCTTTTTCATGTTTGCATGCAGTTGATTCTTTTGCCTTTGATTCTCACCAAACTGGATCTAGGAGTAGCTGGATTTGGAAACAAGTTGGAATTGGAAACGACAAGTTGGAATTGGAAACAGCTGGATTTTTCCTTCGCCTTGCCTTCTCTTTTATCCTTGAAGATTTTGCAGTTCTTCTCCAGTACATGCATCAATGCAATGTTTGCCGTAGATAACTCATCATCCTTATTTTTAATTGCATATGAGCAATTAAAAATTTTGGAAAGCACTCCGGATGAACGAAAATTCAATGAAGGCTTCAACTGGAAGATGGGAGCATTTGCACAAGATCTTGGAAGGAATTTTCCACGCATCGACTTCTTCACAGGCTGCATTCAAAACAAGAGGATGAAGCCTTTGTGCCGAAAGCTTTTGCAACTATGAGATCTGGATTTGGATCTACACATGGATTTGCGTCTGCATCTGGATATGGATCTGCATGTGCATAACAAACTCTGACAACTGGACTATGGATGGAAAAGTTGTAGATCGAATAATTTCACTGCTTTTAATCTGCACGCATGAGTGAAGTTTTTCCTGCACGCATGAGTGAAGTCTTTCCTACTCTGGATCTGTCTATCAATTCAGTAAGAGGTTCCGAGCCTAGATCCATGTCTCCAATATCTGCAAATTTAGAAGTGATGCATGACTCCGTTGTGCTTTCTTTTTTCATCTTTCTTCGCCATAGCTTTGTCTATCTTTGTCTGAACAATTCTTTTTCTTCTTATTTGACTGGAATTCTTCAAAACTAGTGCAGATCTGGATAATCCTTCAGATTCGGAGGAAATATTCAATGTATTGGACATTGATATAAGTTCATTTTCTTTATAAAAACACCTGTATCTAACTCCTGCAATTAATTCAGACAAAGATGGCAACCGGAGCATGCACAATGAATTTTAATCACCAAAATCTGCATAATTCAAGCTTGCTGCCCCAAAATTTGACGTTTTATTTGTATGCAAAGCAAACATGAATTTTACCAACATCACCTGAGCACCTGTATCACTTCTACAAACAATTATGTAGACACAAATCAGCCTTCTTCAAAGCATGCGCCAAAACTAGAAGCTTTTAGCATCAAATCCACCTTCCTCTGAGCAAAATCCTTCTCCAAATGGGGTGCACTTTTCCTCTGGGCTGCACTTCTTCACCTGTGAATTAATTAATTCATCCTTATGGCAGCCCATGCTTATATAACCCTCATAATTATTTAATTAATAATTGCCCCTTCTATTCCTGGCAATTAATTAATTAAAAATCATGCTTTTCTCTTTAACTGATGTGTTAAAATAGCATGTTTAAGGACAACCATCCAATTAATTAAATTAATCCAATTTAAACATCCACTCTTCACTCAACTGAAGCTTCACAGTGTGCCTTAACCTTAGCCACTGAAAATAGGAATTTATTTAATCATTTAATACTTCAAAAAGTATTAAATCCTTCCTAAAAGGGGCGCACTTTTTCACAAGAGAGGGGTTGCCTTTAAATAAATTAATTTATTTAATTTTAGACAATCTATTTCCAATTGATTTATTCCCCTTTGCTTTTGTTGACTTTTCTCCATACCTGGGTGCCAAAATTAGAAGAGTAAATTAATTAAAATAATCACATTAAAGGCTGCCTTTCTCTCTCCAAAGGGGGCGCACTTTTTAGCATAATAGAATTCTATTTTTAAAAACACATGGCAATGGGAATTTTTACCCTGCAAGGCAGCCCCGGAAATCCCATGATCCACTTAAGTGATTTGACTTTGACAATGGGATTATTTACCCTGCATGGCAGGCAATAAAATCCCATGATTTCACTTAAGTCACTTTTCTTTTATTTCACCATGGAAATTTTTACCCTGCAAGGCAGGCAATAAATTCCCGCCTGCCTGTTGCCTCTAATTTTCCCACTGCAACTTAAGTGACTTTTCTATCATGGGAAAAAGTACCCTGCAAGGCAGGCAATAAAATCCCACCTGCCTGCTGCTTCTATTTTTCCCATGATCCACTTAAATCCTTTGTTTTCCAAAAATGCGCCCAACCCCGCAGGGGCTTTTTAGTGCACGACTTCACCTTTTCCCAGTGAACCGGACCTCCGATGGTGACTTCCTTCTGGCACAATGTGCGTATGTGATCTCCGAATACTCCAGGCCAAGAATCGGGCTAACCCAACAAAGGAATTGATCTAGAGAAATTTCACAGAAAATGAAATGGGAAAACACAAAAACACGAAAAATTGCCAAAAGTCACAAATAAAGCCCAAAACTTATTCCTAGTTAAAACCCTTCTGGTATATAGGAATAATGATATGTTCAATCACAACAGGGTTAAATCAGAGCGCAAATTGCCTCAAACGGGGCTCAAAATAATTAAATACAAATTTCCCGCAGACAAATCCTCGATGACAGAATATAACAATTTTGGGCATCTGGGTATTTGGCGAAAATGGCTAATATGGCTCTTTGGGAATATCTTGATGTAATACAAGAACTTTCTGGCAATAAAAACACAAAACGACCCATTATTTTAAAAGTACGAAATTTTTTCGGATAGGGTAGTCACAGATTTCAAGATGAAATATGGATGTAATGAACCAAAAGCACATCAAGGTAGTGGAAGACTTATTTATGGGAAATGCAACTTTTATTCATTAATGGTGAATAGGGAAATAGAGGTGTAAAAAATAGTTAACAAGACTAAGAGAGTGGAGTTATTTTTATTAGAAGGGGAATGCACCCTTACCGATGTCAAGATTACTATGAAGAGTGTTACAAACAAATGAATGTTGGAGCAAAACCAAGGAAAACCCCTCTAGTGTGTCTGAAGTGAGTGCAAACTCAATCCTTAGAAGATCTCACCTATCGATCGTATCTTACAATACACATATAGACAACTGACAATGGCAGTTACAACTGATGACGGTTGTTGGAGAGATTGGTACAACTGATGACGGTTGTTGGAGAGATTGCTACAACTATTCCATCTTCCTGTTGGCAAGGTAGTTGGAATCAACATGTGGCATGTTGCGATGATACTTTGACATGCCTTGGTGCAGGATGTGCCATTTGGCATGCTACTTGGAAACAAGGCACTGACAAGCAAATGCTAAAGTATAGCGGTACAATGCAAATCTGGGATTAGAATTGGCATGCAATGAAGCAAGCCGCAAGTGTGATGATGCATAAGATAGTTTTTGGGTGTCATAGACACTAAAGTAGGCTATATAGATGCCATGAGGGCTTGTGTGGCATTGCTGAAGCTACAAATGCAACACGAAATGATTTGCACAAGATTATGGGAGTTGCATCTTTTGTGAGGTGCTGGCACAAGAATGTAGGAGTTGCACATGTTATGAAGCATGAGCACGAGACTCAAAGGATTATGACAGGGAAAGCACCATGGTACCATGGGACTCAGCGAATGGTTTTAAGTGTTTAGCAAAATGAGGAAGAATGGAAATTTGTCCAAAATGGTGCAAAAGGGTTTGTGCGATTTTGTACTTGCCACGATATGCTGTGAAGGTAAGGCAGACTATGCAAAAGGAATAAGTTGCTAGGGATGGAATGAATAATTGGGTCATCGTTGCACACTATTGTGAGGTTGTGGTCTTGCCGCAAGATGTATAGTCTGGATTCTACAAGATAAGTGAGAATGCTTTTGCGGTTGCGAGCTGTTGCGAGGTAGGCTACAAGGCTACGTACGAATCAACAATAGTTGAAGAACGCGATTTTGAGGAAGAGTATGCTCTTGGGGCATCATGCTCAAATAAGAGTGGTACCAATCGATGTTTCCATAGTTACCAAGTTTAGATATCCTGATCTGTTTAGGAAGGAAAAAAATCAGGAATTCCTGATAAAGATTGGAAAATATGGTTTGGTATAAATATACGTTTTTAAATCCATATTTAAAAATATATACATAAATATTTTAAAAATTAAATCATATTTTTTTTTTTAACAAAATCTATAAAAAAATTCAAAACTATAAAAATAAAATATTAATATGACTAAAATAAACTGTTATAAGTAATTTTTTTAAAATTACAAATACATCGTAACTTTAATTTCTAATAGTTTATTAAATTTATTTTTTATAGTCTATTATATTTGTAATATATAATAACTTTAAAATAAAAAACATTATATAATTAAAAAAAACTATATGTGAAGATATAAATAATATCTTTTTTTAAATTCTAAATACTATATTAATATATCTTTTAAAGATATCATGTAAAACATATTATTTGTCTACTACACGATTTGTGTATCTTGTCTCAACTGTAGCCTTCAACACACCAATGCATGCTTTGCAAGCCGCAACCATGAATGTGTGATTGCAATACAAGAGTTATATTGTATACAAGAACTGTAAATGTTTTCTTGCAACATGTTTGCTTCTTCACCGAAAGTTACAATTTTTTTTGCAACAAATTTTCCTTCATGAGAACGTGCAAATTTGTCTTCGTGTCTTCCTTGCTCTTTCCAAAAATCTTCTTTCCTCCTCTACTCTTTGTCTGCCATGGCCAACCTCCTTCATAGCTATCACAGGGAATCACTAATAAATGCTCGTATTTATTTAGGGTTTTCCCTTGTTTTTAACATTAAAAATACTATCAAACTATATTGAATTAATAAGGATGGTTCAAAAAATTCAAATTGGACTGAATTTGTTGTAGATGTGACTGAACTTGGTAACTATTGTTGGTTCATTTATTCTAATGCATCCAAACATTTTTCATGTCATACAGACTAGTATGTACAATTTATTGCAAATACAATTTCCTAATTTTGTTTTATTAGTTAATGGGGAGTCACTTACAATAGATGGGGTAAGAGATATACATATTGTGTTGAATAATGCTTATAAAATCTTTGTAAGGATTGTTCAATATTTTCCTAACATAAAAATCTCTTATATATTCGTCAATTGTTAGAAATTCCCAATATTGCTATAAATTTCTCCACACAAGTGAATTGTGTTTGATGTGGATCAGGAAAAGGTAGTTTCCATATGCATTGGGAAAGGAGTTGTGTATAGGATTGTTGATCCTGTTACAATCATCTTAAATGCACACATGGAGGGTGGCTCCACCATAGAGGATGTTCTAGAGGATGAAATTCCGCATAGGCTGTTTGACATTGCTTAAGTCAACTTATATGCATTACTTGTAGATGTAATACCGACTATATAAGATGTGTGGGAGGATGGAGTGCCGAAATCAAAAGCACGGTTCATTTTGGAGGGAGACTCCACTGTCCATGATGCATAGGAGGCACATGGTGAGTTGGCAAGAAAAACCACTCAAACAATTGTGGTTGAAGACTTCACTATCCAAGATGCGCATGGTGAGACGGGAGGAAAAGCCACTGAAAGAAAGGCCCTAGCTCTGAGCATGGGAAAAAAAGGTTGTTAACCAAAAGAGCATGTTAACTTTTTTCTTGCATTTGATCTTTTTATGAATGTTGTTAATCCAATAGAGCATGTTCACTTTGCTCTCGCATTTGACCTCCTTACGGTACTTGAATTGTAGGGATATTTTGAAGGAGAGGGCATACGTGAGCAGGAGACTAGCTTGTAAATACAATATGACGCCTTTCTGATGAATCATATGTGGGGAGTTGGTGGAATTAACCATTGGATACGAATGGGTGGATAAATTCAAAATAAAAGTCACTAGTACTTTGGACAAGTATGAGGCTCATCTTGTTGTGAAAGTCTTTTTACAACAGGAGGGAATAGATTATGACTACTTTGCTCCTATTGTGAATATTGCAAAGATGGCTACATTTTGGTTGTTTCTTTTCGCAGATTTGGATGGACTTGGTGTAACCTGAAGGTTGTTAGGTACTTGGTCTTGATCATTTGGTTTATAGATTGGTTAAGTCCCTATATGGACTTAAGCTAGCTTCACACGCTTAGTATATATTGAATTTTTTTAGAATTTCTAAGATTCTAGATTCACAACTATGGAGGTTGAGCTAAAGTTATCAGGTAGTGATGAATCATCCTTTGTCGATGAATTGTGCTACAAAAAATTGGTGGAAAGCTTGATATATCTTGCCCACATGACTGGATCTATGTGTCATTGGTAGCGATCTTTCTCAGCTTTGTCTCGACCAAATCTCATACATTGGACATTAGCAAACTGTCAAAGGACTGCAGATTTCAAAATGAATGGCTAAGGAGCAGTGTGTTGATTTAATGACTAAATCCTTTGATCCTTGTAATATCAAAACTAGGTTAATCTAATTAAGATATTACAATGTGTATTAAAATTATTTCAGAATAGCACATACAAAAAAACAGTCACAAAATTATGGAAGGATGAAATATTCAATCAACACACTTCTAGAAAGTAGATAATATAATTTAGGGCTAGGGTTTGGAATATATTCACTCCAAATGGGGCTCAGACTATGTGATAGTGATCTAAAACTGGATGATGATGTTTTGTAGGGGTTGCAAATTTGCATGTGAAAATTGGGAGTCTAAAATTGAGTAGAAGATAGGTTCATCCATTTGTGGACTACTTCACCAGACGAAGGTGCTCTAGGGACGATGACTGTGTCCTCTATTATTGTGATCCACAATCTTCATCTGGCATCTGCTTTGCCAGTGACTTCTTTTGTCTCCAAGCTCTAGCTCTCTCCTTTTGACCTACAAACAAGTTAGAACTATTTGAGCTGGTCCGACCTCACTGTGCCCCCAATGAGATGATGAGTGCTACACTATGTACCAATGTGCAGAAGCGCAATCAAACCACAGTTAGTTCTCCAAATCCTATGGTGGTGTGGAGCTTAGAAAGTACGAATAAAGATGGAGCCGTAATTTAGCCTTGAACATTGGGCAATGGCCCTTGGTTTGATTCTAGTGCATAGATGTGATCTAGGGCAGAAATGATATAGTTGTTAAGATTTGATTGTCTCTATTATAATATGCTCCAAGGGAGAGATGCTTCAAAGCTTGGCTCAATGACCTTCTTAGAGTATGCTTGGATATGTGATCCCGAAACACCCCTAATCAGTTAGGGTGTGCATCTTTATATAGATGACTTGTGCAAATGTTTTCTAGCTCAATTGACTCTATTCCGAGTAAGGTAACTTGTGTATTTGAAAATATGACACTTGCAAGTTTAAGGTACAAGTTCGTTGGCCGAACCTATCCTAGGCCCACGAATCTGTCCAAGCTTTGGATGGGATCTGGTCTTAGAAAAGAGATGGATTGTAGTGTCTAAAGTTGCGTTCTGTATAAGTTGCATTGATTCCTAAAGTTCTTAACTAAAGAACAAGTCATGACCTAGTGGATTCAGAGTGTCGGTTTGAGTAGAACACTTTTAGTCACTAAATATGTAAACAAAATAATGCTGGGATAAATGTCTAAATATTAAAGCCAAGTGCCTCAAGACTAAATTTTGTGTGCTACAATCTCATTTTATTTGTAATTTGTTGGGACGAACATGAAGTAGTTTCCAGATTAGTTACTAAAGGGGATATAATAGTTATAAAGTCATTATGTAAACATTAAATATAAATATTAGTGTAATTTAGTTAATGACATAGAACTGCCTCACTTGAATGCAACTATTTTATGATTAATTGAAGAGACACACATGCACGTTGTAAGTGTGTTGTACGCCTTCCATTTCTCTTCACCCTCTCTTTCTTTCTAACTAACACCAACCACGTGGCAGCATATCGCTGCTTCATGACATGCTAGGTGATACTTATTGGGATTGTGCAACGTTAGAGAAACTTTTAGCAAACCGCAACACTAGGACTCCAACCATTACACCTGTAGGAAAAAAAGGAGTCCCAATATAACAGTTGTAATTAATAAAACTTTAGAAAGTAAAAAAAACAAAACAAAACAAATTTAACCTAAAAGCTGTAGAACATAAAGCTTATTTAAATTTTAAAACTAAATAGTTTTCGGTAATGGTGGATGCTAGTGACATTCATGCAATGGTCTTAAACGCTTCACACAACAAGAGACACACGACAAGCCTCTCATGTTGAAGTCAACTGCTTAGTCACATATGTACAAAGTCCAGTGCAACTAGGTGTAGGTTGTAATGTCTCTTTTTTCAAATTAATGGACATTAATAATATTTCTAAGTTGGGCCCGGTCAATTCATTATCTAGGGGCAACTTATTAATATTATTATAAGAATAAAATATATTTTTAAATGCTGGCAGGTGAAACCCCTTTTAGGGTATTTTCCATTGTATTTTGTTGGCTAAAGGGAGAATAAAGGAGGAATTAATAATCTAATTTTAGTACTAAAGTAATTCGTATTACTGGTACTTCAATTAAGATTAAGGTTGCTAGAAAAGTAAAGTAATTTTAAAATAAGAAAATAAAGTTACTTTATCCTTCATGGAACGCCCCACTTGAAAAATAGATACATAAAAATGTATAAAAGGAGGAGAAGGGGGGTTCATTTGGCATATTTAGCTCATTTTGATATCTATTTTCTGGTTTGGGCTGATTGCTCTTCCATTTTTACATCGAAGGATGAAAATCCTTTGATGCATATGCATTAGAGGACGAAAACCCCCTCTTGCCAAGATTGAAGAATGAAAACTTTTCATCCTTTGTGTGAAGATCCACCTTTTCAAGAGTTTCTATTGAGCTTCAAGGAGTATTTCAGATTTTTCAGCAGTGATTGAAGACCCAAATATCGTAGATTTGAGGCATTCCAGCTAGGGTTTGAAGACAAGAGTATTGGGGCAGATTTCTACCTTCATTTTCAGCCATATCTAGGTTTATCTACAGCCTTGTGGTGTTGAGTTTGACACATTCTAGGGCACGGCTGTCCCAAATCTCATCACCAACCCATAATTTTGGAGGCCATATTCAATTTTCTTTCAGTGGATCTTGACTTGGATCATTTCTTTCCAACCACTTTTGTAAGCTGTACTTCTGCAGACTTTTAATAAATTTGTAGCACTTATTTTGGGGTCCAAAAATTATGTATTTTGGTTTTCATACATGTATGATTAATTCTGATTATTTTGGCAAAAATTTGGTTAAGTTTAGATCAGATTTGAGGGTTAATGAGTTCTAAATGAGCTCGCCATTTCTAGGGTAATTTCAGATCTGAAAATTGAGGATAACTTGCATGAGTATCTTAAATTTCTTGAACCAGTTTGCTGCAATAAATTAGGAATTTCAGGTGTTCTCTTTGGGGTTTGAAGATTTTCCATTGGGGACATTATATAGGTTTTTTTCGCCAATACAACTTCCCACTGGTTTATATCTAGAAAACAATGACACACATGTTTTTCCCCAAAATACTGCCACATAAGTTTTTCTCCTCAATACACCACATGCAGCCTGTAGGATTAACTCAAAAGGCGTTTGTAGAATTAGACCCTAGCCTGAATCCTTAAAAAAATGAAACTCAGACCGAATCTTAAAAATTTAAAACCCTAACCCTGGTTGCTGATTTTTCAATATTTAGTTAGTTTTAGGCGGAAATTGCACGATTTGTAGGGTTTCAAATGAAAGCATAGTTTTGGGGCTGTACGAATCAAATATCGTTTTTAACAAATTTTTCACTTACGGATTAATCTTGCAAAATTTGAGTTTTTTCATTCAAATTTGGTGAATTTGGTGACTTAGCTCATATGTACTTTACCCTATTCTTTATCATAGAATAGAAGTACTATTCTACAAATATTCCAGATTTGAATGTGTTCTTGGTTTGCTGCTGTAATAGACTTCCATAGCATGTTCTATTACCAATAATTTGCTATCTAGATTATAGGTTTGTCCTTTGGGCTGTCATCTTGGACCTTGTGGTTTTAATCTCCTTTAAATAACAACAATTGTATCTAGTTCCCTTAACATGTTAGAAAACCAATCCAATGCTTTAACATTTCATCAATGTGGATGGTTATGTCATGGCTTATTATTAATGCTTTTGAGAAAGGCCAAACCCAACATGGGGCAACCACCATATGATAATCATAATAGTCATATAATAAAAAACCAAATCATTTAGATATCCGTCTGGGGTAACGTTATGAGGATAAGTTTAAACGTAGGACGTAGATCACATCCATCAATCTTGTAGTCAACTGTGTTGCAAATGGTGTGCCTGTCAACCTAGCTTGGTCCACCATTGTCGTGTCACTTGCTCCAACAAAATTTATTAGTAGCATGTAATAGAAAAGATAAATTATAATAGGTACATTTATAGTTTGCATACTCGCACTTGGCAAATACTCTATGAACCAATTTATTTTGACTTGGCGAATACTCGACAACTTAAAAAATACAAAATACAATTGCAAAATGTACCAAATGAGTATTTTTTTGATAAGAAATTAAGGGTTGTATGGGTCCCTTTCCATTCATTTAATAATTAGAAAAGTATACAATCAGTACGATATATGATTTCAGTAGGCCTAAAAGCTTGGATCAATCGTTGCCATCCATCATATGCATTTCGAGCCCCAAAACTGTTAAAAACGACATTTGATTCGTACCCAGGATCCCACATATCCAAGCACTTTTAAGCTTAAATATTGATGGAGCCTCACATGATAATTCAGAGATTTAATGTGTTGGTTGTATAATCCGGGATTGTTTAGGATCTCTCATTCACGTTGCCGCCTTTCACTTATCGACAGGGACAAACAATGAAGTTGAAGCTTCAACGGGATTGTGCAAGGAATCAAATTGCAAATTAATGTGGAATCAATGAATTGTTCATTGAGGGGGATTCCCTAATCATTTTTTGGGGAATCAAGGATGGAAATTCTAAGACCTGGAAAATTGATACTATTTTGTGCCTAGCCAGGCATCTCTTAACACAATTTGGTTGTTGGGAAATACATTACTGTTATTGTGAGACTAATAGGGTTGCAATTACTTGGCAAATGTTGGGCAAATCAAAATATTGATTCAAAGGTGGACCAATGTTTTATATGTGGCCAATGGTCTTGCCACCCATTGTGCAATGATCCGTCGTTTGCATAATCTCCATTCAACCTAATCATTCCATGGCCATTTATTTTAGACTTGCTTTGAATCAACACCATCCTCCCTCGATCAAAGATCATCATGACTGCTTAAGCCTTTTTAACACTAAACGTGGAGGTCAAGTATCACGTGTATTTTGGAATCCCACATTTGAGTTGGTCTTTTTTGGGTGTTTCCTTCATGGTTGTCACCACCATTACCATTGGGGGATATATGTGCTCCAATGATCTATCTATGTGGCCTTCACAAGGAGATGGCTTTTGATGGCGCCATTACAGATTCGCGGTTGAAGATTGTTTTCAAACCCCATTTACTAAAAAATTGAGATGTTATTAAGGTGATCCTGGGCTCAAACTACATGGAATTAAGTTGTCGCCCATGGGTGAATTTGGAAATTGTTGTTTTCATTGATAACCTACTAAATGTGAATCCAAATAAGAGGGTTGTGTTGGCAATGGGGATTATACTTGTAAAATCATAGCACCTGGTCAATTTAGATGTGTTAGAGGGCTTGAATTAGGGTGGGCAGGGGTCCTCCCTTCTTTCTATGTCTAGGGAATTCTCTCATGGGTTTGTCACTATTGCGGCCTTCAAGGAGTTGGAAGATCATTTCTTTTCCCTCATGAACATTGTAATAAGATTGTTAGGCATTGGAGCTCTTTAAATGATGCCATTTTTGTGTCGTTGCCTAATCCAGATGCCTTGAAGGCTCTTGATATCCTTGGAAGAACTCTTCAATTCTCACCTTGATGCGGCTAGGATGGCCTATAAACTACTTCTGAAGCAAGCCGGAAGTGTGAGCCGTGAGGGAAAAATGACTCCCCATGCTCCTGTCGAAGATGTTGTAGGGTCCTTTGCTCCACAGGAATGAATTTCGGTAAATAATAATGATTGTAGGGTGTTTTTGCATGATAAACTTTTAATAACACGGTAGTGGTAAATAGCGAGAACTTAGTTCCATGTAGTTCGAGCCCAGGATCACCTTAATAACATCCCAATTTTTTAGTAAATGGGGTTTGAAAACAATCTTCAACTGCGAATCTGTAATGGCGGCATCAAAAGCCATCTCCTTGTGAATGCCACATAAATAGAACATTGGATACATATATCCCCCGATGGGAGTGGTGGTGACAACCATGAAGGAAACACCCAAAAACGACCAACTCAAATGTGGGATATCCAAAAGACACATGATACATAACTTCCACGTTTAGTGTTAAAAAGGCTTAAGTAGTCATGATGATCTTTGATCGAGGGAGGATGGTGCCACCGAGCTCAAAGCAAGTTAAAATAAATGGCCAAAATGATTAGGTTGAATCGGAGATTATGCAAACGAGGATCATTGCACAGGAGGGTGGCAAGACCTGACATATCAACAACATTTTCCACCTTTGAATCGATATTTTGATCTGCCCAACATTTGCCAAGTAATCCACAACCCTATTAGTCTCACAACAGGGCAGCGACGTATTTCCCAACAACCAAATTGTGTTAAGAGATGCCTGGCTAGGTATAAAATAGTATCAATTTTCCAGGTCTTAGAATTTCCATCCTTGATTCCCCAGAAAATGATGAGGGAATCCCCCTCAATGAACAATTCATTGATTCCACATTAATTTGCAATTTGGATTCCTCGCAACAATGTTGAAGCTTCAACTTCATTGTTTGTCCCTGTCGATAAGTGAAAGGAGGCAACGTGAATGAGAGATCCTGAACAATCCCGGATTATACAACCAACACATTAAATCTCTGGATTACCACAAGAGGCTCCATCAATATTTGAGCTTAAAAGTGCTTGGATATGTGGGATCCTCTTGAACTTTTCTTTATGGATGTCCTTCCAACTAGGAAGAGTTATGCCTCACCATTAATGGGCGAAAATGTACCAAATGAGTATTGGCAAGTACTCACCACAAGTATTAGTGAGTTTTTCCAAGTATTGGCGAGTGCTCTCCGCAAGTACTCTTGTAAAACTCGCCAAAAGTTGGGCTTGTGAGTATATGTAAAAAACCTTGCCTAGTTTAAATGTTAATGATTACTTGCAGACACCAATGTTTTAAAATTGGAACTGGATTTGGAACCGGCCTGAACCGGTTTACTAAAAAATACATAAAAATTTATATTTTTAATGAAAACAATATATTTGAAAGATTAAAAACCATGATTCCAACAATTACACACAAAATATGCAAAGCTTGCTCTTGTATATATGTAAGAAAGGTGTTTATAGCAAAATGGCACGAACTCCAAGTCCAATACACAATACATATATCATATATGAGATTCCGAAACAAAATACATAAACAATGAGGCTCTAAATGGCCTCCATAGTCCGAGACTCCAAAAAAAAACATGCTATGATCATTGATACATTACAGATACTACAAGTTACAAAACTCTAGAATAAACTAGATGACATCAATGATCAATCATCAAACTCTGCACCACTACTGAAAATGGGATCCTCAGGGTCATCCTCATCAATATCATCACCGGCCTCTGGCTCTGACTCGGACCCATCCAAATCCTCAGGTACATCTGCAACAACTGTATTGGCACGGGGAGTAGCACGAGTGCGACTAGTGCCTGCTATGTCTCGTGACGGTGGCGGTGGTGCTGCTAATGGCTCATCATCCTGATCCAAACCCATCCACCCCAAGTCATCGGGATCAAACTCTGTTGGTTGACTCTCCTCTACCCAATCTGAGGTTGGATCTATATCATCCAAGACAATGGGATTTGTATCAGGTCTTCGGTTCAGCAACTGGTTGCGCCTTAGCCGAAGGTTGTACTGCACAAAGACAAGATCATTCAACCGTTGTTCCAAACGGTTTCTCTTCTTTGTGTGAATCCGCTCAAAGACGGACCAGTTGCGCTCGCACCCAGAAGCACTGCAAGTTTGGCTCAGGATCCTAATTGCAAACTTTTGCAATTGAGGACATTGACTACCAAATGAATCCCACCAAGGTGCTGTAATAAAAAATGTAAATGTTTAATTATTAAACAATGACGATAAAAACAAAGTTAAAAATTAAAAGTAAAACTTATAACTTAAAGCGTAATTCAACAAATTAGATTGTGTCTTATGCTAAAAATTCATGATTATTCATTAAAAAGTTTAATCAAATGAACTTCAAAAAACTTAGAATTGCTTACCTGGTTGGTCCACATCTCTTGCAATCTTTGCAAGGTTTTTCCCAAAGGTACATGTGGCTCTGCTGAAGAAACTGATCTGTCGGTGAACCTCAAGTTGTTGCATCTCATCAGGGACCATGCGCTCTAGGCACTCGTACAAACCATCTTTTACTTCTCCTGTTTGATCTTCTCCAAGCTGAGCTCTGTAATGATATTTTGGGTTCAAGAAATATCCAGCTGCATGTATAGGGCGATGGAGTTGATTGTTCCATCTATTATCTATAATCTCCCATATAGGCCCATACTTAGTTACTCTGTCTTTGTATGTTGCCCTTATCTGCTCCTTTGCCTGATCCATAGCCTCATAAATATAGCCCATGGCTAATTTTTCCCCATCCACCAACCGCAACACCTTAACAAGAGGCTCGACAATTTTCACAATCTCTGCTGTTTTTTTCCAAAATAAATTGTCAAAAACTTTCTTCTTTGTGTCTTTCCCATCTTGTTTGCGGCTCCACTTTGATGCATTCCATTCATCACTTGAAAACATCTTTTTCAAGTTTTGTGCTTGGGAAAGAAGAGATTGCAACGTGAGGAAGTTTGTTGCAAATCTCGTGATGGCTGGCCTAACAAGTTCTTGCCCTCAGTGTTTTTCCTCATTAGGTTCAATACCCATGAGTGATTGTAGATGTATTTTGTGATGCTTTTGGCATGCTCTACAATGTTCTTGATCCAATCTTTTTTTCCTATATCCTCAAGCATGAGGTCTATGCAATGTGCAGCACATGGAGTCCAAAATATTGTTTTGTGTTTAGCCTCTAACATCTTACCAGCAAGAACATAGTTAGAGGCATTATCTGTTATGATTTGTACAACATTTTCCACCCCCACCTCTACAACAATCTCATCCAAAAGCTCAAACAACAAATTTGCATCTTTCACCCTATCAGATGCATCAACTGATTTCAAAAACATAGTACCTTGTGGACAAGAGGCAAGAAAATTTATTATGGTGCAGTTCTTGCCATCACTCCACCCATCTGACATAATAGTACATCTTGTTTTGGCCCATGATGTTTTACAACTCTTCAAATATTCATCTATGGATGCAACTTCTTTCTTCAAAAGTGATCCTCTCAAGTCATGCATACTAGGGCCTTTGAAGCCCTTACCAACAGCAACAATGGAATCAAACATAGGCTGGTAATAAGGTGAGCGGGCAACATTGAAAGGGATATCTGCATCATACCACCATCTAGCAATGTATTCAAAAGCTGCTTCTTTGTATTGCTTCTTCCAATGGTTATCCAAGGTGGGCTGATTTTCTGTTGGCATGGAGGCACTAGCAGGTGTGGAAGATGGAAAAAAACTTTGAATGTTCTTTCTTTTTTGAGGCTAGTTTTCTTGACTATGAGTGGATGGGGGAGGCATATACTGAAAGGGGTCTCTAACATGGACAGAAGGGTCAGAGCAAGATCCTTCAACACTCAAGGCATGTTCCCTCCTCCCTATTTCAGCTTCCATCTCTTTTTGCCTAGCCTTCTCTTCTTTATGTTTCTCAAGCAAGTTTTTCATTTCCAACCTAATGGCATCAATATCAGGTGCATCACATGGGGAAACTTGGCCTCTTTGACCAGCCAAGTGTTGTTTCAACCTATGAATTCCCCCCCTTGATGTGTTTCTTACAATATTTACAAAAAACTTGATTATCAACTATGTCTACATGGTTCCATGGGGTAGGGTGCTTTGTTCCATGTAGGGTCCAAGTTTTGGGGCCATTGCAAATGCAAAGAAATCTGAAAATGCAAATAAAAACAAAATAAATTTCAGATTTCCTATTTAATAAAATTTACAAATAGGGGCAAGTTTAAAATTTAACATACCTTTCAATGTGCACACAAATGAGGTGAAGAAACACTCCAAGCTTGTATATGGGCTGCACCCTCCAAATGTAGATGTGAAGACCACCACAAAGAGCCCACACTTGATGCCAAACAACCCCCAAACTCACTCCAAATCAACACTCTTCAATGCTGCCCCAAGCCTCCAAATCCTTCCAAATAAGAGAGGTGCTCACAAATAGAGGTGAGGAAGTCTCTATATGGATGCCAATATCACCACAAAGAGCCCACAAGCAATGCCAAACAAGCTCCAAGCCTCCAACTTCCAAGCTCACTCCAAAACTAAACTCTTCAATCTTATGCTCACAAATGCTCAATGAGAGAGGTGTGAAGTGAATAGAGGGGGGGTGTATTTATAACACCAAATTAGGGTTTAAGAGTTTTAAAAAATATAAAAAGTAAGTAAAAATGCGATTTTTTTATTAAAAAATCCATATACATCTGCGCAAGGCCACGACCGGTCTGGTTTGGGTCGAAACCGGACCGGTTTGATCAGTTTGGCCCAAACCGGTCAACCGATCCGATTTTTTGGCCAGTCGGTGCATTAAAACATCAAACCTGTCGATCCGGCCGGTTCTGGTTCCGTTCGACCGGTTTTTAAAACACTGGAATCCGTGCATTAGAAAAATAGAATCAATAGAGTATCAATGTGTCATTCCCAATAACCAAACACAGCTCAACAATAATGAAAGAGTCGAAGTAAAAGACTCCAAGAAGGGGATTTTACAGACTCATCATCTCTAAGTTCTGTCAATGGTTTAAAACTGAAAGAAACTTGAAGCTTGAGCATATGTCATGATTTTCAAAACTGTTTCTTGTATGGACATTGTGAGAAAATGTGGAAATAAAACATTGACCATATTCTCAACTATTAAAATAGGATAGCCTGTTTTTCACTTATGTTTGTATTGTGCTTGACATTGGATAATGACAAACCTTCATTACAGTCTCATATTTTTGCCAAGTGTCTTTCTGCAGTTGATTCCTTAATGTAGCCATTCAATCCCTTATCTTGGCATCCATCTTATTTTCTGTTTGTTATTATCAAAGTCTCTAATTCCACTGATGGATAGTAAATACATAATTCCTCATCTGAGCTTTTATTCATGCATGCTAATCCTACTTATTGTGCTCATATTTAATTTTCAAAAACAGGAAAAGGTCTTGAAGAACTATTTAAATTTCAAGTTTCAGCAGCCATATCAGCAAGCTTTGTATTATTGTTCATTACTATTAGAGCATCGCATGTGGCAAAGAAATGAATTCCTTGAGGTAATTCCTCAGATTGAAGCAGATGACCTAATGAAATTCGCTCCCCGGATAACCTCGCGAACTTTCTTTGAATGTTATGTTGCAGGTTTGGCTTCTTATCCTTAGTATGTGAGTCTTACTCATGTAGAAACGTATGAAACATGAACCATATGCAAGGCATGATTATTGATTATGTACTACGTCTATATTCAGGTAATATGACATCAAAAGAAGCAGAGTCCCTGGTTGAGCATATTGAAGACTCTTTGTTCAATGGTCCCGTCGCTCCATGCAAACCACTTTTTCCATCGCAGCATTTGGAAAGGAGAATTATCAAACTGGATTCTGGCACAAATTACTATTATCCTGTCGAGGGACTAAATGAACAAGATGAAAATTCTGCACTACATCATTACATTCAAGTAGAGCATTATTTTACACTGCATTATTTTTGGCTTTGTTTTAATGAGTTCACATGTCACCAGTAAATGCGTTGTTTTATATTTTGCATGTGTGCTGATTAGATTTTTATTTTCTTGTAAATTTCAATTCATAGATGGTCAGTTTCCATTAGCTATTCAGTTGTAAGTGCTTGGGTGAAAAGTAAGTTTTAAAATAGTGTTTTCGTACCTCTTACAGTTCAAATTTTCTTTTGCGTTATTTGGCTTCAGTTTACGTAACTATTACATCACACAATGTTTACATATTGGTTTTATTTACTACTTGACTGGTATTGGTTACGTTTATCAATGCATATTTGTCGCTGTTCTAAAAATCGTGATTTATCGAAATACAAAAGGAAAACAATAAATTGCCTGAAAAATTGTGCTTTATTTTCTGGCGATAAATCAATGATTTTTTATGATAAAATTCATGAAAAATCACCTTGAAAATCATGTAAAAGCACCAGGCAGGGTATAAAACATTCAGACCAGAAAAAAAGGCCATTTCAAAGTGTTTTTCAGGGATTTTTTCCCTCTGCAATTTGACCTGTGAATTTATGCGATGTTGCCCCCACATTTTCTTGGGGTTTCGACCCTTCAAGCCTGCCAGTGTTTTAAATATTGTGTTTTGCCTAAAACACTTAGTGGCACTGTGCACAGCCAGCAGGAGTAAGGTTACAAATCCACCTTTATTTTAATTTCTCATGATTCGAGTACTCAGATTTATACACAATTAAAGTTTCAATACATACCTTTATGCAGATTGCAGAGCACTCAGAGTCACAACACACAAAAATTTAAATTTTAAACTAAAAATTCTTGTGTATTGCATTTATTAAGGCACTCTAGTGCTAAAGCATACCATAATTGGCTGCCAACACTGGTTGATCATTTTGGTACTTTTATGATGGGTTATAACTGGTTATTTATGATGCAGGCACCTAGAGATCAGTTCTGGTCAAGTTTTGCACACTTGACATCTATCGACCATTTTGTTTATATCATGGTTGTGCTCTCTTTCAAATGTCATGTTATGTGTGAGTCATGAGTCACTGTGTGTAAGTCTCAAAGTCAAGACTTAGTGTTTGGAAAGTCATCATTGCTCCATAACTATTTCAGATCTGTGTGATAAGTTGGTAACCTTATTCAATACTAATAATGTACAATAAACAAGCTTTAGCAGTGCTGGCAGCTACATATTGTAGTCTAGTAGCAATTTAGCAGTCTATAGCTCCCAAACAAATTTCATAACATTGTGATAACCTTATGGCATTCTATACATTCACTTCTCGTATCATTTAACAATATTTTACATTTAATTTAAGTTTATTTTATGAAATTAAATGTTTTTTGAAGTAGCGATAAAGTCGCTGATTAATGCTGAGAAATTACTGATTCCCGATTTCCAAGTCAAATTTTTGCCTGCTGATTAATTGCCGATAATGATTTTTTGAACTATGATCTTTATTCATTTTGTATTACCATTTTCAATGACAGAGTCCGATTTCCCCTTAGTGTTTTTCTTGCTCACTAATAATTGATTATATGTTGTCCACAAAAATTACTGACCTTCTGATAGCATATGGTATAAACCAGTAATGCAAAACAAATGCAAGAAAATGAGCACCATAAACCATAGATTTCTATTTGAAAAGCAACAAGGTATATGCATCATGTCATCCATCAACATGTTCAATATCTTTGTGCATACATTTATACTACACGTCTAATATTTCCTATGGGCACTCCTATTCTGGTGGTGGAAGACAATGCAGTCAGTTCTTCTTCAGGTCCTAGCTATGCTAAAAAAAAGGTGAGAAGTGTTGATTTCCATTTTTTGGTCTTCACCAGCTCTTTGTTTTCTTGAGGGGATTCCCCCCATCACATGGAGATTTGTAATTGTACTTCAATCATGCACTTCGAATTTATCTGCTTTGGGTTTCCACCCTCCAGTTACTTTGGCATTGATTTAGTGTTTTATTGTCACCATGACCTAGTTCGTCTTTTGTGGAGCAAATGCCAAAAGCTAACAACACAACATACAACACCAGAACAAACAAGTAGTTGCACATTACACAAAATATTTTGACAAATAACTGCACGGGATTGCAAGTATCAATGAAGTTCTCCACCATATCCTTGACATGATGGAAGATAATTTTTAGACTAGAAACTAAGAATATTTTTTAACTGAAATAAAGAAGACAATGATGTCATCTTTGCATCACTTGTAAGATCATTCAAATATTTTCAAATATTTTTGTACTTCACGACTTGTACTTGATTTGATGATATGTAATAGGATGGCATCATCAAATTCAAAGTCCCATTACACTCAGTGAAAACCCAGTGTTTTTCCTCATGGCCAACTTACATGGAAATTTTCTAAATTTTTCTTGACCATGCTTTACCATGTCAACGAACATGACATCACCCTCGTTTGACATGCATTGATTTTTAGCTTTGATCATCCTTGGCTTCTTGCAGAAAATGTTTGACCAAGGATAGTGCCATATTTACTAAATTGAGGTGCTTTGAGTGTCGAAGTGACTCCTTTGAGAGGTATGACAAATCCCATGGCTTTGCTTTGACTAGATATTTAATGATAATCCTTGTGCATGAGTGGTCAATCTTGTACTTATGAAATTGATCTGAGGGAGATACTATTAGGTACTCATTTTCAAAAAGGGAGAGAGTGTGATCGTTGTGAGATCGGTTAAAACTCTTGAATGGTCATGATAATTAGGTGATTGAGTAAAACTCATGATTGCCCGTGATAATTTGGTGATTGGTAATACACAAGAATGCCCAACATAGTTGGGTGAAACTCAGGAATGCTCAGGAGTGATTAGGTAAAACCTATGACAACCTATGGTAGTCAGGTGATTGTGAATCTTTGGAAACTAATGAGAGCTAGTGATATCTTCGCTATCACGTAGCTAACTGTCCCATGGAGGATAATAGCCAAAATAAAATATTGTTTTATAAAATGAAATAGAATAAATGATCAAATAGAGAAAGTACAATATACATACCAATTGAAATAATTTTTTGCTGTTAAGGGCACAGCTCACTGGTCAAGGCATGTGGTTAAAACACCAACCCAGGTTCAAGTCTCAGTAGAAACTTTCAGTGATTGCTTCAAGTGTACCTGCTGAAGGGACATACCTTCCTCTTTAAGTCGGTGTTACGTGGAAATTACTTCGAAGGCCTTTTGTTTCAGGGCTCTCAATGATCTTGTGTGGGCTTGATTGCAATCCCAAGGGTCAATACCAGAGTAGTACGTCAGCCTTTGACCTCAATACCCAAGGATGGGGTCCCCTTTTTGTGATTTCAATGATTGGGCCTGGTTAATGCCTAAGTTTACCAACAAAATAAACAATTGAAATTTTTTTATTGCTGTCTTGATTTTTTTGGGTGATGGAGATAGCGTTGATTGGACTCCCAAATTAGCTATGCCACCTGACAATGAATGTCAAGGTATGCCCTTGCGCTAGACACGGTTTTGTGATAGTCTCCAACTATACAAGACCTTATGCAAAATGTATAAGGATTTGTGCTCTGTGTGTGTGTGTGTGTGTGTGTGTGTGTGTGCCTATGCCATTTTTGTTAGCCTTTATCTTTTTCCTTGGCGTAGGTACTGGTGGAGTGGTGTTATGCCCCATTTTCACCAATGGGTATAACATACCCAATCACATCCTTTCAAAGAAATTGGTGTCCCCTTTCCTCATAGTTTTTATTTTCCATTTTGGATTAACTCACATAAACTGAAGACACTGGGTTATCTCACTGCAACATCGACTCATGCATGTTCTCAAAGATTTCTCAAGTGATCAGCATCCTTAACCAATTCCATCATAGGAGATCGATCTAATAATCATACAGGTGATGGATTTAGGAGCGATGCAAGTGTACAACATACTGGAGCCCTGTGTTCATAGAGTCCATTTCCCAATAGATAAGGCATTGCAGATCCAACAATGTTTTATTATTTGTAATTTGGAACTTGTAATTAATTCATTAAGTGAATTAATGATATTAAAAGCGCAATCATCGAGTTATGTAATCAGAGATAGCTGCAGCTTTAAGTCACATGGTGCATTAAAGTACAAACATTAGCTATTCATGTATTAAGAATATCTCATGTATGTCAAAGGGGATAAGTATCATTTTTGCAATGTGGGTCCATGGGCAAGTCACTTTCATTATTGAATGACTTAAGCAAATGTTTCCATAGTCATGTGGAACAATCACTATGCAAAGGAGGAGGTGAAATGGAGTTTGCAAGGAGTTAGATGGTCGAGTTAGGGTTAGAGGTAGTTCTGCAACTACATGTGCAATGCATTATAATGTATAAAATACATCAAAAGTAGTATAAAAGGGTTTTGTCTACCCATTCTTTATGGCTGCAACTTTATGTCTAATTTAGCATATAGGAAATAACAATTCTTTATGATGATTTTTTCATTCTTTTATTCTCAGAATTTGTTTTACGATTTGGTAAAGAAGGTAAATTAGATTTCTGCAATCACTTCCAGATGTATGTATTTCTGTCATGTTCTAGTAGAACTTGTGCTTTTAGGACTTGAACGGTGGGGTTTGCATTGCAAACGTGTAGTAAGTTTTGATTGGGAGACTTTGAGCTTCCATGGTTTTCAACCGTTTCCATCACATGCCCAAGAACAGCTTATTCCATTTGCAAATTGATCGAGGAAGAATCTTCTCACTCTTGTACTATTTCCCTGGGTTTCTTGAGCAGTTCTTTGTGTTTCCCATCCATCTTTTTCTCTTTTCATTTCGAGAATTTGATCTTTAGTACATTCAGGTCAAAAGCATAGAAAATCCCAATTTGTACATGATACGAGGAAGCTGCAGCTCTCAAATGCATAGGGAAATCTCTAGTCTTATTTCTCATTCCTACTTTTGTGGTACGTCTTATGATTTCCCATTGGGCCCGAGTCAATAAAAATCATAAAAGGCTTCTGTGACAAGAATCTGTGCTAACAGATTATCCATACCAAAATTCAACTTTATAACCATTCCAATAAATTTAGTTTTCGTAAAGAAAATACGTGAAATACGTCACTGACACACTATTCTCTCACACCTTCAAATATATAAAAATTCCATTGCCAAATGATAAAACAGACAATCTAATTAAATTGATTCAATAACGGAGAGCTTCTTATACAGGGGTCTTCTCCTATAAAATAGGAGTCCAGACTTATCATTTTCCACTCATTTCTCACTCTCTCATCCAAATCCCTATTCTACCTCAACTGATCCTAACATAAGGTGAGTTGTTACTCATGTACACACACTTTGATATTATGAGTCATGACTAGTATATCTATGTTTGTACTAACTATAAAATATCTAACATTCCTCCCCTTAGTTTGGACATAGGGAGAGGAACCACACAACACGAGCTGGAAAGTGACATATATGTCAACACATACAGGTGTGCACTTTGCCACTCATGACAACTACTGTTTGTGATCACCAACATACTTGAACTCAACTATTCACACTTTCACTTCCAGTGAGTGCAGGGCTTCTCAACGACAAATTACTTCCAGTAACAACCTACATATGCAAACACAATTGTTCACGTTTTCATTTCTAGTGAGTCTTGGGCTTCTCACCGCCCTATCTCTTAGAAGCACTTAGTAGAGGATACATTGTAGATTATTGCTCTCCTATATATGTGTTTACAATATTTTATTTTCGTCACAAACAAGAAAATGAAGATCGAGTACTGAGTCCTCACTGTCACATTTGTAGCCACCATTATTGATCGCCCTTCGTTAGAGGTGAACCTGAGGTTTTTGATGGGCCTCCTACCTTTGTTGCCTCCGTCCTCTAGTGGATTACTGCTTACTCAGCAAGATTGCTCTTGAAGCTCAATTCCCCCACAGTATTGACTCATTCATTTCAAATTGGACGCCAGGTTCGCCTGAGAATGCATCCATTACAAGGAAAAGTTTTGATATTTTTACTTTGACCTGACTTTGACGACATACACACTATATTTGAAAAGGGCGACAATTGATAACTAAGGACCTACAAAATGTCAGTTTATTACCTTTGTGACTTATAAAGTGGCAAACCTTTTCTTAATTTACAAAATAGACTTATAAAACCAATTTGCTTAAAACATTACTTTGATACTTAACCAATTGACATGGTATAAAACTATAACAATTCACTAAACATTAGCATTATAAATCTACTTAGGCGTTTGCTCACCCCCCGACACAAATTGCACCCTTACCCAAGCACATTAAAATCTTTAAAAAGAAACTACAAGCTATCTTTATCAATTTTTGGTATGGAGATTCCAGAACTCAAACAAAAAAAGAACCCGTTCTGCTATCCTTATCAATTCTTGCTGGGCATATTTCCCAAAACATTCTAGTGTATTAATGGATCAAGAGGCCTTCCACAATTATGTTGTGTACGAACTTCAATTGTTTGCCACATATTAGCTTAAACATATCCATGAGCCACTGCTATGTTAGCATGTTGAAAAGGAATGGACAGAGGCGATATGTATAAATGGAATGATTAGACTGCTGCACATTGTCAGAATCTTCAGAATCTCAAGAGTCAGGACTGCTGTGTTGAGATATTTCACAAAGTGGACAGACCCCACAGAATTGTCCGAGGTTCAAACTGAATCCAAGGTGGCACGAGATTATGTGCCATGAACAGCAGGAATAAATACATGGATGGTGTTCAGATATCACAAAGAAAAGTTTGAGAGTGGCTGTAAATGACAAAATTATCAAAAAACTGCGAACGGAAAACGTAGAAATATGCATGATCAGGCTTCCAATTGGAGACAGATGAAGCTTTGACAAGGACAAGGATCTGTGCATATGTGGGTGGATCGATAAAATCCTTACAGGCGCAGTGTGCAAGCGTGGAAGGGTAGGTGGACACAGCCTTATTTGTGGATGTGGAGCCGTAACACCACCATCACACAATCAAAGAAAACTACATAAAGACATAAAGATACAGCAAATTAAAAATTCATAAATCAGGGCAGTAACACAATGGAAGTGCCCCTTCAAAGAATTATCAAATCATATTTATTTCTTGAAATGAATCTCCGCTCGTATACCAAATGATAAACAAGCAATTTAATTGATTTTATTCAATCATTGAGGGCTTCTTATACAAGAGTCTTCTACTATACAATAGGAATGAAGACTTATCTTCCACTCATTTCTCACTTTCTCATTCAAATGCGTATTCTTTCTCATCCTTATCCTAATATAAGGTGAGTTGTTTCTCACGTTCAAACACTTCAATGTTATGGGTAATATATCTATGTTTGTACTAACTATAGAATATCCAACAGGAAACATTTTAATGCTGGATTTATGTGCTCAAAGTCTTCAAAAAAAAACCGCTTATTAAAATCAAAGTTTCCAGGAAAAGGGAACAGAAATGATTCCGAAATGTGGTAACGACAATTTTCCAAAAACCTTGGAAACGAAAAGTTACAAAACGTCCATACAGAAATTATTACAAAATGTAAATATATATAAAAAATTGCTTAATACTCAGTTTTAGTCCACAAAAGATAAAATACTTGGAAATATAGTATTCATGAATGTTCAAAACATTCAACATACTTCAAAAATCTAAACTGCTCCTTGCCCCAAAACTTCTTGTTAGAGGGCCATTAGGATCTAGGCCTCAAGAATATAACATTATGTAATATTTTAAATCTTGTGATACATAAATTTGTAAATCATTTTGTTTGTAATAATCAAGGAACACTGTAATGCTCCCCTATAAAAGATGTAGAGGATCCGCGGAGAAGGAGGTTATTCCTATTACTACTATTGTTATTGCATACCAATTTGGATGAATGCATCCATTCCCTAGTTTGGATACTTTGCTTTGAATATGTGGAGATAACATATTTTATTCATTGTGTATTCTCTATAGAGCAAGTACACACACATATATGCATATCTTGTTTATCTTATGGTCTAATTTTTTCCAGATCGAATGAATAGTCCTAGTAGTTGTTTTTTTTTTCACTTATATATTCTTGTAAACACTGCAACACTAGTATGTCCAGATGAGGAACTCTAGGGATCTTTGTTAAGAATGGCTCCATTGTCGGGACCTAAAATGTTAGGATGGCTGCTAGGCCAGTATGACATGCAAAATTGGCTAGAGGAAAAGACAATTTTTGGAGGAAGCAGCGTGTAAAATATGGATCCTTGCAAGACAAGCGGTGACCAAACATTTCCATTGAGATATCCACGAAATATTTTGGTGAGTTTCTTGAATTAGTAGTTACTTGGTTGTGAAGATTGGAACAGTTGTTTAAGACTAAGGGAAAATGAAGAGTTTGAATGTGACGAAGACAAATTAGAGAAGCCGCAAAATTTGGATACAGAGTGGACTAGAGCACTTGACTATTGCAAGCTACTTTAGATGGTTACGTATCTTAATTTTCTATTCAAGGGTACATTTCTTTTTGATACCGCCAAAACTTGTTTATTAGGGGAATCAAAGACATGTTTATTGAGAAGCTGCGCATGATGATGTTGGTGGTGGAAAAGGCCATGGCGAATATTCCTACCCACATGGAGTGTTTGGCTTTGGTGGTTTGGGAATGTGATTTTATGGGGTGGAAATGTAGGGGAGACGACTTATTATGACAAGGAAACCAAAGAAGCCCAAGAAGAGACTGAATGCGAATCTGATGAAAATAGTGGGGCTTTAACAGGAGTTGAGGCAATTCAAAAGATGGGGAGCACCGAGTCCCATAAGAAGACGTCCTAAGATAACTGCGGATATAAATAGAATAGGGAGATCATAAGATGTGGAAGGTGAACAAACTTTATTTACGATCGAAGGATCAAAGGCACAAGTAGAGGTGAGTGTATACAATGTATAACAACGAGAAGAGGAAGCTGTACCACAAAGCGAAAGAGAACAATTCATCGAAGAGCAAGAGGTAATTGTGAAAGTAGAGCAGTGCAGTGATAGTTTTAGGAGGGAGTTGGTTCTATAAGACGTTTGGAGTTAAAAGGTATAAGAAGTGATTCGTAAGAAAATGCATGAAGAATCTTGTGAAGCAATTGAGAATTTTTTGATCCCCACAAGAAACACATCCTCCATGCCACTACAATTTCAAAATCTACTTGGAGTTACACCAAAGTAGTACCAAATTATTCAGAAAAGTAGCAGAGGAATCACAAAGCTATATGAATTGAATTTGGACCCTAGAGACACCAATTTATAGGAACTAAAGAATTTTGCCAATCCTACTATCAATAGTTTTAGTGCTATTGTTTTAGAAAAAGTTACTGACATCACATACACCAACACAAGTGTTTAGTTTGGTGATAAGATCCTTCCAACCTTGGGACACAACCCAACCACTACACTCATCATAAATATTATAGGCCCCACAAACATTGCAGCCAATCTAGAACTTGCCATTGCTTCAAAAGGCCAAGATATCCCCAAAGCTACTGAGATTCACAAGATTTCCAAGCTTTTCCAATACTATGAGTAAGAACGACAGGATTGGAAGCTCTTCAAGAACTAATCTCAATGCAAGCTACAAAAGCCCTAAAAGTGAGCACCTGAGTACTAGCTCCGCAAGATTTCCCTGTTTTACAAGTTGTGCAAGTACTAGTAGTATTTCTAGTAGTTCCAACATCAACAACCTTGTGGGAATATCCACTAGTAGCAACCAAGCAATTGGAGTCCAAGCAACCCAAGAGATAACAAGTCTTCCATAGGAATAATCACGCACAATCCATAGTCCTTTGTAACATTGCAGCCATACGATGGAGCCACCAAGTTGAAACTTGGTAACGTGCGAGCTGAAGTGGGGAGCCAAGGGAGTCAACGACAATGCCATGAAACATTGGGAGCTCATAGTAGCCTTCCATGACCACTCTTTGGAATTCATTTGTAAATATGATCTTTCAAACTTGGATTTGAAAGGGGTTTTGAAAGAGATTCTGACTTCAAAATTTCAAAGAAAAAATGTGTGAGTCCAACTATTCAAGATTTTAAGGGAATGAAATGAAATCTATGACAGTTCATTTGGAGTATGACCAACGGTTCTTTGATGTCATAAACAAAATGAATTCCAAGTTTGATGATGAAAACAGAGGAACTTGGTTCGGGGAGGGATTCTGCATTAAGATCCACTTGGCAATAGTTCTGACCAAATTCAAGAGCAAGCCATAAGCCATTGTAACGGCCATTAGAGTGGAAAAAATTGAATATTATAGGGAGAGAAAGCCTGGGAATGCAAAGACACACACTAAGTTGGATGCACCATTAAGAAGGAAGGATGAACTTCAAGACAAGAAAAAGCCTAAACTCTCCATATGATGTGTAGATGGTGGAAATGATGGCCATCATCGACACAAATGTCACAAGATTATTAGTTATAAAATCGTAGCACCAATTGATGGAAGGGTTAAATGTTGTGAGATTTGTAATGTATGGGGGCATCCTATCAGAGAACGCCATCTCCTTTAGCACTATGTGCGCTAGTTGCAAAGCTTGTCTTGTATTTTTTCTTAGTCCATCCCACATGACAACAAGAACTGTAGAGCCTTGTAGGCTTTGAAGGATCACATTACTTGCAACATGTTCATACTTCAAGCTCAAGCTCAACAACTGCAACCAACGTTTGTGCAGGATGTGGAGATGCCACAACATGGAGGATGGGCTTCTCCATCCCAACATCGAGGATGAACTCCTCTACAACACATAATGGGATGGGCTCCCCCATCTCCGGAACATCAACCAAATTGGGACTTGCCTTCCCCTCAAAGGCAGTAGTAAGTTGGGATTCTCCTTAAAGGAAAGGCAGGTACAACCATCAAGGGGGTTATTAAGGTGGTTACCAATCGTGTAGGCAAGGGCCAAGGCAACCTTGCTCACCAACCGTGTGCTACCTATGTGGGGAAGGGAACCACATTGCATGAACTTGTCCTCGTAATCCGTGGGAGCCATATTGCACATATTAGAGTGTCTATGTAGCACAACACAAATGATTGCCTTACTTTTGAGAAACAAAGAAAATACAAACAAGTGCACATTGTGAATATGAACACCGTACACAGGGAGTTTGGGAAGCTTCATGTAGTGACAAGGTTGTAGAGAAAAGAACAAGGGCTGCGCTTTTTAGAAATGCCTACAGAATCTCATATTAGGAGGGTGTCGAGAGGTACTTACTTTGTTATATTCAATCAATGATCGAATATCAAGGACACCTAATGCTTCAATAACCAAAGAAAGTGTCTAAGAGTAGATAGTGTGTGCATCTTTGAACAATAAGGCATAGTCTCTGCATTAACCGACGTACTCAAGATGGTAAACATTCTATGCAATGAGGATATTTCACAGAATGTTGCTTACTTTCTTAAAAGCTTGCAGGAAAGCACATCCAATGGCCTATATGTACATATAAATTATAATGGTATGTAAAGTCTAAGAAGCCTTGGCTTGTTGATATTAGTATGTACGTCATACTTGCAGGGTATGAGGTTCAAATCACAATGTTCGACTTTGGCAACGTTGCCAACATGATGTTGTGCTACATTTGGGAAGTCACGGGTAAACCAACATTGCCATATAGCCCTGTCACTCTAAGCCTTGCAGACTATGGTTGTGTTGAATAAATGGCAGATTAGAAGATGGGAAGATTAGAGTTGAAGAAAGTTTGTTTGCGAGGGGATATCAAAATTATTGAAATGTAGGTTGATGAGACCCATTACCTAGTGTTGATTGGGAAAAAGTGGGTGTATGGTGGAAAAATGACCATTAATATTGTAACTAATCAATTGGAATCTCATAAGGATGACATGATTATAGACATTTCTATGAATAAAACAAAGCAAAGGATGTTGCCATTCCTAAGGAGCCAATACGTTGTACTCGCACGTACCAAAAAAAATTGATACAAGGTTGATCATCAACCCAAGGTAGAGGAGCACATAAAAACACTTTTGCAAATAACCTACATTGCTAGGATACGGATACGAGTATCTGTTTGGATACGGATACAATACACGGATACGTCAATTTTAAAAAAACCTTGGATACGATACGTCTTGGATACGTCTGTACATATATATATTTCATGTACATATACTCATTTTACTCATGTTTTAGTCCATAAAAAAACTGAAATAGTAATACAAAACTTGAATCAATGTTCAAAACATTCAATATACTTAAGACTTTGCATTTTTATTGATCATGTGGCTGTCATACATATGATATACGAATATCATGTTAACATGAATACGAACAAAACTTGAAATTTGAAAAATATACTAGTAACTAGATCCATGTTCAAATTTTCAAAACAAACAATATACTTAAGATTTAACATTTCATTGTTCATGTGGATGCCATACATATGATATAGGAATACAAACAAATCTAGAATATATCATTAAAAAAAAATGAAATAGAACTAAAAAGAAACGTATTTAACACTGGTTACGCCCCTGATACGTATGGGGTATGTCAAGGTACGTGACGGATACGTCTGTACGTATCCGTCACGTACCCTAGCGTACCCGTACGTATCAGGGGAGTATCCATATCGGATACGTATCCAGTAGGATTCGGGGGGGGGGGGTTTCAAGTATACGTATCCGTCACGTACCCTGACATACCCCATACGTATCAGGGGAGTATCCATATCGGATACGTATCCAGTAGGATTCGGGGGGGGGGGGTTTCAAGTATCCGTGCAACGTAGCAAATAACTCTCGGGATTAGAGAGGGAGTAACCCAAACAAACATTTCTTAGAGTTCCGAAACCCTTGCAGCCTACGTACTAGTACACAAAGGGATACAAATCACCTTCAATATGATTTACTAGCAGGTCGGAGATAGATAAGTTCTATAGTCTCACATGAAGCCACCAAAATCATCCCCAACCAAATCAAATAGGGAAAGTAGAGTTCCATGGGGGTAAACATCCTCTATCCATGGATATTCGCATGTAGATATGAACCACTCAAAGTGAGCATGAAATATGGCCTATAAGATTAGTTTTTGTGACTGATTGACAAATATTGATTACTTTTGTCACATCCCATTTTGGAGACTAGCGTAATTGAATACCTTAACCCATTTTTCCTCCTCATGGGTTCAAGAAAGGAAGCAAGGGGAAGACTTGGATGACATTTGTGTTATTATCTAAGCATATATTTTTTATCATTATCATGTATTCCTATTGGAGAAGCCTAGCGCTCCAAGAAGAAGAACTTATTTAAGTTACAAAATGAAGTAATTTTGAGCATGTAGATTCTAAATACAAATTAGATAATTAAAAGATACTTTTTAAAAGGGTCGGCCATCATATTGAATTGTAGCACCCCCTTATTGTTATAAAAGGAGGTTGCTTGGCCATTTGATCATTATGTGAATTCTATTATCTCTTGGAAAGATTGCTTGTGAAGCATCTCTCTCCCTCTCCTAAGGACGAAAATCCTTGGAGGGCCTTGTGTGAGGATGAAACCCTTCACCAAGTCTAGGGTAGACTTCAACATAGGAGTCTCCACCCCCTTGAGGGATCTTTTGCTACTATTATATTTTATTTCAGCACTAAGCGGATTGCCCTAAGGTGCCATTTGATCAATGATTGAAGATATTTGTATTACTTCTTGTTGTTAATGCATATGTGGCCTTTTTGAGGTGGAGCGACCTGTTTATGGTGTGTTTTGGCATGCTTATTGACTGTTCTAAGTGGAGCGACCCACGTAGGGGAGCATTTCGGTATTTTCTTGCAACAATTTCATGGTTTTGAGATTGGAATAACATTCTCTTTATTTTTAAGAGCCAAGTTATGAAGTTTCATGAATTTTGGTGGTAATTTGCTATTTTTATAAGCTCGTGGAAGTTAGTTGTAGTTCTAGACTATTTAATTAATTTTTGCAGTTAAGGGTTTGATTATAAAATAAGATCTGTCACTTCCAAGCTTATAAAGACCAGTTTTCTTTCATGTTATGATTGTTGGCAATATATAATGATTTTAGAGACTTAGAGGTTGCTAATTTCAAGGGTTTTGAGGGCACAAAAGTGGGTTTGAAACCCCCAAACATGGGTCGCTGACCTAAAAGGGTGTTTGCTGGCAACATTTAAGGGTTTTTACCTATTTATTTCAGTCACTAACAGCCTACTAAAAATCTGAAAAGTGTTGTTTATCTTCAGCTTTGCATAGTTTCCTGAGAGTCCCCAAAAAAGGACATTATAGTGGTATCAAAGCATCATACTCCTAGCCTGTGAAGCATGGAGAACAAGTCAGAAAGGACCGTGAGAATTCAAGGAAGGCTAGTGGATGCACTAGATAGGCTTACCCTAGCCATCCAAAATATGTAGGGTGGTGGTTTGCTCGAGGAGAAAGGGGTATCAAGGGTTGTTAAATTGACGGAAGAGTACCAAGGCTTTTCAAAAAGGATGCGTGATGCCCTTTCCTTTGAGGAATTCGTGGAATTAGAGAACAAGAGAGTGGGACTTGACACAAGCACTAAGAACCAAACCACACCAAGGAACGACGACAAAAAAGACTCATCCCTAGAAGGGAAAAACCCTTCCCTCATGAAGAAACAAGTCAAAAAATACGTGGCGGATCAGCTACAAAGTGGAGAGGAAGCCATGGTAAAATTCGAAGGTGCAAATAGTGATGAAGATGGCCACTCTTCCTAGACAAAGAAGGAAAAAGATCTATTGCAGTGTCTTGTTACCGAGAAGGAGCAGCCCTTGGGAGTCCTAGAAACCTCCAACACTCTTGCCCAAGTGGAACTCTTGATGGATTTCCCGAACAACACCATAAAGACACAAGGCTTTACAGAAAATCTAGATTTACAAGGTGTTGATGAAGCTCAATTGGCAAGAGACAAGGAGAAGGCTACAACAATATTTCATGAAGACCACCAAAGGTACGAGGGTAATTTAGATTTGTTGCTTTCTATCATACCATTTCAGATTTACCCTCATACCCTATAGGCAATTTGTTGAAAAAGAGGATGTTCGGGCAAATTTGATGCTCCGTAGCAAATCATGGCAAATGGGTAGTCTTCATGATGCTAAGAATAAAGACAAACTGGAATTGCAAAGGCTCAATGGGCGAAGACTTTTGGGTGACCTTGTTGGAGGTCATATATATGAAGAGAGTGCTTTTCCGGGTGCCTATAATCACTTTTAGTCCGCTGCAATTTTCAGGACTGCAACTAAGGGTAAGCAAATTAATTCTTTTCGTGATCATAGCAAGAGTCTATTGCATCACCCTATGTCATTACAATGCTCTGATTCTCATGACAGTTATTTTAACAATGGTGTGAAGATGGAGGATGTAATATCCCCCTTCTGAGTTTCAATAGAAATTAGGCAAATCAACAATCTTCCAATACACCACTCAACTGTAAATAGCTAAACTCAGTCAAACTACTTGTACCAGTTGAGTAGATGACTCAATAAACCCAATAAAAGGGTTTAATGGCCTCTATCAAATAGCTCAAGTAATTACACCAAATACACTGTAATAAACTGAATACAGACTGCTGCAATAAACTCACACAATGATCTCTGCACAAGGGCTTCATTTATCAATCACCTCATACAGTTTGCTGCTATAAAAGACTCCAGAACACCATAGAACCATGCACTAATTAGTTCGTTAATCCTGGGATAGACCAGCCACAAGGAGAAAGTTCAAACAAAGGGAAAATGCACATCAACTCAGATTTAAACCCCTCAGATATGTCGCTGCATTAAGAGCATTTAGAATGTATACTAAACCCCAATCAATTCACTTTATGAGAACTCAGAAATATCTCATAATTTAATCTGCAATAAGAGTCTTTGCATCACCTCAATAGCTTGTAACTACAGTCCACTCAAACTGGGATATATCAGTCACCAAGAAGACATTGGAATCGCTGCTAAATGATTGTTAAATCATGCATATAACTCAGATTATTACCCCTATACAGTTCGCTGTCACTTAGTCCTTCAAAACACCAAACAATCATGCAAAAACCAAGTCGCCAGGCATGGGAATGAGCAGCCAACAGAGAAGAATACTTACTAAGAGAAATTGCTGTCAGTTTGCACACAAATTTACTCTAAAAACTAGTCACCAAACAATGGATGCAATTTGCTAGGGTTTAGCAAGATACATTAAATAGTTTGCTGTAAAAAGAAGATAATATCATGCAACCAGCTGATCGATTCACATCAAATAATGCTCCAAAAATAGTCCACAAAACACCATGAGAAGTTGCTAGGGCGAGGAATGAAACACAACAACCAATTGATTTGCAAAGCACATAGAAAATACTTCAATTTGATCATGAAAACCCAGCTGCTATAGTGACGTTGCTACAGTGATTTGCTATAGTAGAAAAAGGCAGATTTTCACTTGCAAATTTAATCAAATGCTTGCCAAAGCCAAAAACATGGGTCTCACAAATAATTACTGCAATTGAATCTCAGAACCAGCTCAATACCACCTCCAACGCAAGAGAGAGAGAAAACATCAATGGGCATGCATCCCAACTCCAAGCATGGAGCATAAAATAAATATCATCATAACATAATAATAATAATGATCCTAACACTCCTTTTATAAGCAAGGAGGCACAAAATTCAAAATCCCTAGGAGAGGGAAATTACTAAATAAAAACAATTCGTTTTCCCTAGGCATGGCGTCCCCTTTTCGAAGGGTGATTTTATCAATAAAAGCCACCTAAATATTTATTTTATTAATTCCCCATTTAATTTTTATATTTTGGGAATTAAATTAAATAATCTTTATAATTAAATAATTGTTGCTCCAGGCAATAATATTTAATTATTTAATAAAAATGTTCCCCTTGCAACATCCCAAAGCCCACGGGGAAGTATAGGCTAAGGGTCTTCAAAAATGGGGACATTACAAATGATACCAAGGGGAAAGATAAAGAGCTTGAATTGGGAGGTGAAATTAATAACATTCAGCGTGCTGGACTGTTCCTAACAACTGTCAATAACAAGCAAATTAATGCCATTTTCAGCTTGGGAGAGAAGCCCAAAGATGTTCTCTACAAGAGTGTTGTACCTAACATGGAATTTCTAAGTTACAAGATGGTTGGAAGCAACCCAAGGCATGTAAGCATATCAGATTCGCTGCTTACCACTTTGTCATTTCAGATATTGGGGAGTGATCATAATTCATGCTTGTTGTTTCCTATGAGACCGCTAATGGGATATCATTATGCACAACATATGTCAAAGGAAGATGAGGTAAGAAGTACCTCTTGTGGCAAAGAACATATGGATGTTTGGATTCAATCTCAATGTTGTTTTTACATAGGAAATATAAGTGTTGTGTTGAACCCTACAAAAAGAGGGATTGCTGATTTCAAAATCTGTATGGGGAACAATTATATCATGGTATGTTTTGGGCATCAAGGACATGATGAAAATTCTTATTAACCTTTCCAAAGATTTAACCCATGATTACATAGGACTGGAGAGAAGATGGAAAAAGAGGAGCAATCATAATGGAATTGCAGCTGTACATATTTCAGACATAGGGGAAATTGATGGTCCATGTTTATTGAAGAATGCACCATGCACAAAGAAGATGTTCCAGCTGCTTATTCTCATAGAAGCTATGACTTTGAAGGTTGCAAACATTGATTTTTGGGATTCTGAATTTGCTGTTATCAACTATTTCAGTTTGCCCTACAATATGTTTGCTGTCATCAATAAGAGGACAACCATGAGAGGAAATAGTTTCCGAATTCGCAAAGCATTTTCAGCCATTGGAGATTGGTCCCTTTTCACCTCATTCATCATTGCAAGGGCTACAAGGTGTTTGATACAGCATTTGGTTGTTGATCATAACACTGCTGTCATACACACTTCCAGGTTGCACAATGACATTTGTAAGCATACAAGTGGATTCAATCATGGGAAGTGTTGGTTTTCAGCTCATAGCATTGTTGGCAATCAATATAGGATCATTTCCAGCTCCAATATCACTTTTGTTAAGCACAAGATTATACTGAGAGGGGGGGGGGGGGGGAGTGAATCAGTATAATATATATATTTTATTTTCAAGCACTTAATCTTAGGTTCACAATTTAGATATTCAAAGCAATCAAAGAACACATCATAAAGTAATGCAAGAAGACAACAAATTTACGTGTAAACTCTTTCAGGAAAAAACCACAAAGAAAATGTTTCTTAATATATTTCTCAAATGTTTGTAGGCACCAACCTACTAGAGCACCAACCCCTTTCGCCAAGCACCAACTCAGCAAGAGACACCAATCACTTCGAATATGAAGGCACAAAACTCCTTACGAAACTTCCTTACCACCTTTGAACTGTTGTTATCTCAACGAATAATGGAAACATTTCTTTTCAAGTTTAGATCTGCTGCTCTAAAAACTCTGCTCTTATCTGATGTAGTACTCCTAGGATCATCACACTCTCAACAAGAAGTATTAGATAATAAAGTGCAACTTAGTCCATATCTTGCAATTGTACCTTGTTCTCTATGCTTGGAAACATCAAAAATTTGCAATTGTACCTTATGGCTCAAATCAGTGCACACAAGGCTACAAACATGTTTGTTACTCCTCATTCAACCTATCTCTGTCATTTAAACCCTTGGAAGCTCAAAAATTGATCACCTTACTCTACTTAGCAAAAACTGCCTGTCTTAGCTTCTTGAGAACATCATTTATGGAATGGTATAGGTTAAAATGTTTTGCTAGGTCACTGAAGAAAGTGTTAATGTTTTTGATCACCCTTTGTCAAGTTATAGGTGTGGGTAAATTTGTTTGGTTCAGCTCCGAGTGCATAGGTCTATTCCTTCATAACCTCTTCTACTAGATTAGCCACACCTTACCAGGCCTATCCCTATACAAATCTTGATATAACTTTTAATTGCAAAGCTCTTTTCCCTGAAAAAATAGCAATTTAAATACTCATTAGGCCCAAGATTCTACATGCAAAATTTTAGGGCGCATTCCTTTGTAAAAGATGCTTCAAAACACATTTAACTCAAGCCTTAATTAGGTCTTTACAAGCATGCTACATGACTTTGATAGGACTGTCATTGAAATCTCTTAACTAAGGTCGAAACGTGGTAAGATACTTCTTTATTCTGAGTTGCAAGACTGTGTAGATGATTTGTATTAATTTTTAGCTCCTGAATTAGTGTTTCAACCCATCAAGCATCATGATTTTTATGAACCCTAACTGTACATGAATAGTGAGCCCAAGAACACATATTCTACCACCATTTGCTTTGCACTTCCTTTCATCACTCCTAATCTCTTCGAAAAAGTCTGCAATAACATTTAGAAGCTTAATGCCTTACCAGCAAGCTTCAATCTTCCCTATTTCACTTGTACTTCGTTCAAGATATCCTGCTCTGTCACAGAAGTCAGGGTTTTAGCAGTCCAATAGGGTTTTGTTCGAGATAACTAAGGCTTTCATCCTTTAGACAGTTCTTGAAGATAGATTTGGTGTGTGTCCTCTCAGAACTCCTTGTTTGCTCTAATTACTCACCTTCTCATTTGTGGATTCACTCCCTTGCTTTTCATAACTGATCTATGCCTGTCTAATTCACCCTGTCCTAAGCTTCTTAACCCCTGATCTTTGCTTACAGCCACATACAAATGGTATTTCCACATTAATATCACTTTCAAATATCCAACAAGAGCTTGACTTACCTGATATCCCTATGCGTAGTGACAATAACATGCAATACCTGAAACTTAGCAAATTTCAGTCCTAGAACTGTAAGAGAACAATAAAGAACTGAGTCTTTCGAACTTTTGGAGCTCCAAAATATTATGTTGATTGATCAATGAAGATTAAACAGATACAAAGTCTTTTTATACTCCCCCATTCGAGTTGCTCTCATGTAACCACCTCCATGACACATGCACAAGGTCACATGTGGAGTCTTTAGTTGACAAGAATGAACTTACATGAAGCTTTGATAGCTTATTACACCTCTTTAGACCCAATTACACCACCATGAACCTAAGATGAAGCTCCAACATCATAAAAGACAAGGACAACCTATAGATTTGCTTGAAATGCACCTAATGACCCTCTAAACTAGCCTAAAAAGCCAAAATTAGCTTTAGAGAATTCAGATTTTTGAATAAGCCAAAATGAAGGGAAACTCCATGATTCAAATTTTGAACTCTTAAAGCCAAACAAGACATCAAAATTGACTCATAGACATCCCTAAGAACCTAGACAAACCGAAATTTGATCTTTACATGCCATTTTAGTGATGCTCCTGCATCATTATCCTTCTTCTCTCTTCCTATTTTCCCCATAAGATATTCAACTTGAATGCCTGAAAATAAATCTCAAATGATCTTATATAGCTATTCGTACCCTTTTGAAAAGGCATCTTTTTTTCCAATCGACACACCTTTTCATTTAATTTAACTAATCATATTTTATTTTAACAATGCAAATACATATGTCGGCCATAACTATATTAAATGCTTCCCATTAATTAAATAACTATACAAACAATTAATGCTGCCTCCTCAAATGCTAGCGCTAGCCACCATGCAAGATCGTGGGCCCTCCAAGGGCAAATCATGGCTCCAAAGGCAAATCGTAGGTCCTTGGGAGTTGCGCCATTTCTGATCATGACTGCTGTTTTTTCTTTGTTGATTGCTGACTGTTTGTCTTATGTTCATACGCTTATTTACCTTCAATAGAACACTGCCTAATGCTGCTTATAAACAACTGATTAGTCGTACATGAATGTTGATCATTTTCTGCAACATATTGCTGATTATATCCTTCAATAAACATTCCTTCTATTTATTGTTGTTCACATCTCGATCATATCATTGACTTTGTTATGAAAAAAATGATCCTTTTCATATACTTAAACTTCTCTTATCGTGGCTCTAAACACTGCTAGTTATTTCTATTACTTTTTGACATTTTGGTTGCTTTTGACAAATTTCCGTTCATAAGTCCAGCCACTCCTTTGACATCAATGACAATATTTCCAACAATCTCCCCCTTTGTCATTGATGGCAACCTTGCAAAGAATTTACTCTCTCTTTATTGTAATGCACCTTTTTCAAAGAATCTTCTTTTTTTGCAACTCTTCCTTTCTGTAACTCCCCCTATTAGGAATTCTCCCCCTTTGACATCAATGGCAAAGGGATACTCAAGGAGCTTGAATAATGCAATGTTAGCTCCCCCTTAACCAATGCTTCTCTTAGTTTTTCAGTGAGAGGAAGCAAAGGATATTACTCCCAATTTCTGCCGTAGATACTCAAATGTTTCCTTTGGAAGAGGCTTAGTGAAAATGTCTTCTATCTGTTCATTTGTGGCGATGTATTCCAATTTGACCTGTTGTTCTGCAACTTGCTCTCTTAAGAAGTGATATCTGATTGGAATATGTTTTGTTCTTGAATGCATAACAGGATTCTTCGAGATGCTTATTGCACTAGTATTGTCACAGAATATAGAAATTGGATGATCATATTCTACCTTGATATCCTTTAGGGTCTGCTTCATCCAAAGAATTTGTGTGCAACATAGCACTGCTGCTATATATTCTACTTCTATTGTAGATAGCGAAACAAAGTTCTGCTTTTGCTCAACCAAGATACTAAGTGATTTCTAAGGGAGAATGCTCCTCCACTTGTACTTTTTCTATCATCAATGCATCCTAACCAATCTGAGTCTGTGTATGCTACCAACTTGAAATCTTTACCTCTTGGATACCATAAGCCATAATCCAAAGTCCTTTTTATCTATCTTGAGATTCTTTTTACTGCTTGCACGTGAATTTCCTTTGATGTTGCTTGAAAATGTGCTACCATGCCTACTGCTTGCATAATGTCTGGCTTAGATGCTGTTACATATAGTAAACTGCCAATCATTGATATGTAGAATGTTTGATCTGCATTTGAAGATTCATCATCTTTACTAACTTATTCCTTGTAACCATGGGTGTGCTAACAGGTGCATAATCCTCAATTTTGAATTTCTTCATCTCTTTTACATACTTGGTTTGGGAAATAAATATTCCTTTGCTAGACTGAGATATTTGAAAACCAAGGAAAAATGACAACTCACCTAACATAGACATTTCAAACTCCTTTTGCATATCTTCGGCAATTTTTTTGGATATTTGCTCATTATCTCCTCCAAAAATGATGTCATCCACATATACTACAACAATCAATTGATTTTCACCTTCAGTCTTGATGTAGAGGTTGCTATCAACAAATCCTCTTTTAAATCCTTGTTCTTGTAGATATTTGTCAAGCCTTGAATACCATGCTCTGGGGGCTTGCTTTAAACCATACAATGCCTTCTTCAATTTGCACACATGGTCTTTGTTTCTGATAGGAGGAACCCTTTTGGCTGTTCAATGTATACTTCTTCTCCTAACTTGCCATTTAGAAAAGCAGATTTTACATCCATTTGATAAACTTTGAAATCTTGAAAACAACATATGCAAGAAACATTCTGATGGCTTCTAGTCTTGCAACAGGAGAAAAAATTTCTTGAATTCAATACCTTCCACTTGAGCATACCCTTTGCAAACTAACCTTGCTTTGTTTTGTGTCACTTGGTCATCTTCATTGAATTTATTTCTGAATACCCACTTGATGCCGTTTACATTTTGATCCTTGGGTCTAGGTACAAGTTCCCATGTTTCATTCTACTCAATTTGATCCAACTCTTCTTGCATTGCCTTTATCCAATGCTTGTCATGACTGACTTCTAAAAATTTCTTAGGCTTTGTCTTTTAGATAACAAAGAGGCATTTACTTTCTCAGGTGTACTCATAATTCTTCTCCTAGTTTGTACCCCAGTATCAATGTTGCCAATAATTTGACTCTCAGAATGATTCTTTTGAACAAATCGTGATGGTGCCTTCGTATCCTCCCGCTCTTGTTTCATCTAGCTTTTCTACTTCCTCTTCCTTTTCTTCTATGAGATCAGGTATTTTTGAAGGATTCTTTTGCCTTTTGGTTCATGATTTCATCCACTCTAACACTAACACTTTCTACTTGTTTGTAACCTTTTGTTATAGCATTTATAGGCTTTGCTTTTGGTGGAATAACCAAGAAAGATTCCTTCATCAACTCTTGAATCAAATTTGCCCAAGTCTTCTTCATTTCTCTTAATGAAACATCTACTCCCAAACACCTTGAAATACTTGACAGAGGTTGGTCTTCCCTTCCATAACTCGTACGGAGTTTTATCATGATTTACTCTGATTTGTCCTCTATTCAAGATATAGACTTCTGTACTAACCACTTCTCTCCAAAATTCGTCAGATAGCTTAGACTCATTTAACATTGTTCTAGCTATTTCTTGGACAGTTCAATTTTTCCTTTCTACAACTCCATTTTTTTGTAGATTTCTTGCAACTGAGTAGTGCCTTTTTATTCCATGTTCTTCACAAAATTCAATGAATTCATTTGAAGTGAACTCGCCTCCTCGATCTGATCTTAAGCATTTGATCTTCAACCCAGTTTCATTTTCAACTAAGGCTTTAAAGTTTAAACGCTTAAACTTCCCAAATGCCTCATATTTTTCTTTTAAAAAGGCAACCCATGTCATTCTGGGATAATCATAACATGAAATAATGAGTAACAGTGAAATAACTCTCACCTTGTATGCTCTATGTTCTCCGGTGGGTCCGCAAAGATCTGTATGAACCACTTCTAGTGGCTTGGTGGTTGAATGTTCTTTTGTTTTGAATCTTTCTCTTGTTTGCTTTTCATGTTGGCATTGCTTGCAAAGAGTGCTTGAAGGTTTTGTTATCTTCAACATGTCTCTCACAACTTGCTTGTTGCTGATTTTTACAATATTATCAAAGTTTATATGACCCATCCTTCTATGCCATTGCCAACTTTCTTCAATTTGACTCAAGCAACATTTCTCTCCTTTCACATCACTGAGCATGTATAGATTGTTTGTGGTTCTGTGGGCGTCTGCAACTAGTTCTCCTGTGTCTGCTTTTCTGATTTCACATCCTTCGGCATAAAACTTAAGTGTGTCCTTGATCACACATTTGGCTTACACTTAAAAGATTATGCTTTAATCCTTCAACATACAAAACATTTTCTGATTTTGTTTTTCCATTGTCTAGGCTAAGTGTACCTTTTCCTTCTATCTTTGTCGTGGCATTATCACCAAACTTCACAGTACCTTCACTTACTTTCTTCAATGAGATAAACTTCCTTTTATTGCCTAGTTATATGTCTTGAGCATCCACTATTAATGTACCATTTCTTCCCTTCATCCCATGCATGATATGTTGTTTCTACAAGCATGGAATTTTCTTTATATTTCCCAACTTCCTCTTGCTTCTTTTTCCAAATATTATAGGTTCCTTTTTCCTTATATTTGAAGATCTTGTATTTTGATCTTGTCTAGGATTCAAACACACTTCTACAAAACATGTTACATATCCATAATTGTTGCAATTGTATCAGACAATAGCATCCTCGTTATAGTATGATAAGGGAGAAAATGAATTGTAGTTTCTATTCGAAACTCCATGGGCACCTTTGATTTTACTCCTAGCTTCATTATCTTTCATCCGCTTTCTACAATCTATCTTCTTATGACCAAAGAGATTGCAATAAAAACAATAACCATGGAAGGAACTTCCAAACCTGGTCATATTCATATGTCTTGGAACAAATGATCTCTTGGAATTATTCTCTCCATTGCCTTCTTTGTGGACGGTGCTGGTCTTTGTGATGTCCTCTTCCTTCCTGCTTTCATTCTTTGTGGGTTCCTTTAGAATTTCTGCATAGCTCTTGGCCTTTTCTGCACTTGTCTTCTTCAGGAGCTCGGTAGACTTTGAAGCCTTCTCTAGTTCTTCTCCATAGCCAAGACTTGTTGAATAGTGATCTTTGACGCCCTAGAATCTCATCTAGAAGTGCTCTTCTCAAATCTCAAGTTGTTCATCAATTTGGCGTTTGCCTTTTCTAAGTCCTTTCTCAAAGCAACAATCTCAAACTCACGCTTCTCACAATCTTCTTCTTTCGTCTTTAGCTGACTTCTTAAATCTTCCTCAATTCTTTTTGCTTCTTCGATCTAGGGTTTTCAGATCAATGATTATTTTCTCCGACTCTTCAAGACTTTGTGATATCCTTGCCTCTGAAGTTTGATTATCTTCTTCATATTTATGGAGTTGTAGACTTTGTTTCCAATTCTTATTTTTGAGTGCTTTTATCTCTCCTAAAGCATAAATAAGTTCTTCTTTAAGACTTACCTCACCCTCTTCTTCCATGTCTTCATCTTCTAAGTCATCCAAGCATTATCTTCTATAGCCATGAATAATATTTCTTCATTATTGCTATCTGAGTCACTTACCCTGCTTTCTTCAAATAAGCTACTACCCCTCTTGGAGTATAAGTTTTTCTCCTGCTTTCCAAATCTTTTCTTGCCTTTGCTTTGCTTGAATCCTTTCTTGAACTTAGGTTTGCTCTCCTCATCATCGCTATTTTCTGTTTCTGGACACTTAGCTACAAAACGACCAATTTTACCACAATTAAAACATTTGAACAATAACTTACCTTTGTTTTTTTCGGATCCTTTCTTTAGTTGTCGTATGAACAAAGCTTCCTTCTCGTCTTCTTCGTTGCTTGAGCTATCACTAGATTGATGTTCTTTGATTTTCTCTTTCTTCGAGCCTTTGAATGTTGCTTCCTTCTTTGATGGTCTTTCAGACTCGGTCCCCATTTCATACGCCATAAGTATTCCATGTAGTTCGTCCATGTTCAACTTATCTAAGTCCTTCATCTCTTAAATGGCAGAAACCTTAGCATCAAATCTTAATGATAGGGATCTTAGTATCTTTTGGATTATCACAGACTCTTCTACTTTTTGTCCAATCCCTCGAATGATATTAGCAATTTCATCAACATGAAGAAGATATCCCGCAATAGTTTCTTCATCCTTCATCTTTAGACTCTCAAATTTCCTCGTGTGTGTTTCGACCTTTGCTTTTCTCACCTTATTATCACCCTCATAGATAGTCTTAAGCTTCTCCCAAATATCTTTCGCGGATTCACAATTCATGACCTTAACAAATTCAGTCTCTGACAGACCGCATAAGATTGCATTCATAGCTTTTGCATTATTTTCGCTTGCCTTCTTTCCAACTTGATTGGTTGGCGGAGTTTGTGGGGTCGTATAATCATCTAAAATTGATTGCCAAATATCAAAACCAAGAGCCATTAGATAATGTTTGTAGGCACCAACCTATTGGAGACACCAATCCCCAAATTACAATTTTGTAGGCACCAACCTGCTGGAGCACCAACCTCTTTCGCCAAGCACCAACTCAACAAGATACACCAATCTCTTTGAATATGAAGGCACCAACCTCGTTACGAAATTTCATTACCACCTTTGAATAGTTGTTGTCTCAACGAATGATGGAAACTCTTCTTTTCAACTTTAGATCCGTTGCTCTAAAAAATCTACTCTTATGCTTCTCTCTTCTTCTCTTTCCCTTGAGATATTGAACTTGAATGCTTGAAAGTAAATTTCAAATGATCTTCCTTATATAGCCATTCGTACCCTTTTGAAAAGGCATCTTTTCTTCCAACCAACACACCCTTTCATTTAATTTAAATAACCATATTTTATTTTAACAATGCAAATACATATGTTGATAATTTTCTGCAACATATTGCTGATTATATACTTCAATAAACATTGATATCTTCCTTCTATTTATTGCTCATGGAAGTTGGTTGCAATTTCAAACTATTTAGTTAATTTCTGCAGTTGAGGGTTTTATCATAAAAATCAGATCTCTCACTACCAAGCTAATAAAAATCAGTTTTACTGCATGATATGATTGTTGGCAATACATAATAATTTTAGAGACTTAGAGGTAGCCGATTTCAAGGGTTTTGAGGGCACAAAAGTGGCTTTGAAACCCCCAAAAGGGGTCGTTTCCCTAGAAGGGTGTTTGCTGGCAGCAGTTAAGGGTTTTTTACCTATTTATTTCAGTCACTAACAGCCTACTAAAAATCTGAAAAGTGTTGTTTATCATCAGCTTTGCATAGTTTCATGTGAGTCCCCAAAAAGGGACATTACAACTTTGGCACCGGAAGTTTGGATGTGTTCATTGTCAAGCTACAAAGTCATGTACCTCAATGCAAGATGTGGATTAGTGTGCTAAATGATGCCTTGAAACGGATATCAGCCACTTTGTGGGCTGCACATTGAGAAAATGATTTGGATTGCAGTAAAGCCTACGAGATGTTGCTTGCATGTTTGGAGGTGTTCTTATGATAGAGAAAACAATGGCCCAAATTTCTTGCAAAATAATGCCAAAATGTTCATATTCATTCTTGCATGGGCATTTCGAGAGAGCACCATATTGATCCCTGTTACTGGGTACATGTTTTCCAGGGGACCCTAACACCACTACCAAAAACATGATACATGCACGAAGAGCGTAGAAAAGAGATGCACACTTGGCCACAAGTTCAATAAGGCTTCATCCAAACCTTTATGTCTGAAAAAGAGAATTCTTTGGTGCAAGCCTCTCTAAAGAAAATGAAGATCTTCTTATGCTACCGAACGTTGGATATGGTTAGCATCCTAGACATTAATGAACCAAATGAGGTCAAGGATAAGGCCATCATAGAAAACGATAACAAGTGTTGTAAAATTTGGGAAGGTATGAGATTTGTCTTAAAATCATGCAATACAATCTGGAATATTGCAAATGATGCTTCAAGTGCTCACAATGAAGAGGATTTGTAGTTAAAAGCAAGGTTTGAACTTGAGCGCATAGAACCATTACCAATGAAAAAGGCCATTGAAGACCTGGAAGAGGACAAGTTACTGGTATTTTTCCCTTGACTCAAGCAATTAGACAAGAAGTTGCTAGTAAGTTATAATTCTCAATGTAGCTGGATAAAAGGATTCTGCTTCGCTCCTTGCACAACTATGTTGACTTGCTGAGTTCAATCAGTAGCAGACTGCTAGAATGTTTAATGCATCAATTTGAAAATTGTTAAAAACCTGGCAAAAAGGCTATTGGTGTCCTCATATGTTTGGTTTCTATTGCTTTTGAGGAAAATTAATGGCAATCTATCTATCTTGTGTCAAGTCCATGTTGCATTTACATTAGTATCAATTTTTTTTCCATAACATTGTTAAAGACATCCAAACATAGGCACTGCTTATTTAGGTAATATGTCAAAGCATATAACTATGTCCCACTTTTTGGCCATATTTTTTATGCCAACAAAATATTCCCTAGAAACAAAACTTAACCAAACTCATATAAAATGACCAAACATGTATTTTTAAGAGCTTAAATATATAAAGATGAAGTGCAACCGTAATTTTTCTAAAATTTTGAAGTTAAATATTTTTTAGGATTTATTTGGTAGTTGGTTTTTAAAATTTCTGGCCACCTAGTGGGACACAAGATTATGTTATTTTTATTAATTTTTAAATTGGAAATGCTAAATATACAAGAATACATCCACAACTTCCTTGTTTTCATATTTTACTGTCTGTATGGTAAAAGATTCTTTCCAACAGGCTGCTTTTGTGTTTCAGTTTATATCTGATGTGGAATTTTGCATGCATATTGCTTATCTGGTAGGGAAAAGATGCTAATCATTGTCTACTGTGGATCTTGAAACTTGTGCAGCTTGAACAAGATGACCTCAAGATAAATGTAGAACTAGAGCTTTTTGTTCTTAGTGCAAAGCAAGCAGCCTTTCATCAACTTCGATCAATTGAGCAACTTGGATATATCGTTGTACTTATGAAAAGGTAAGTGGATGCATGTGGTTTTCCTATGTTTTCTCCAGTGTTCTTTCAAGAAATTTATTTTACCGCATATTTTGCATTATACATGACGGGGTTTCACAATTGTTTGCAATCTGTTAAGAGCTTTTAATGGCACCACCTTTTGCATTATGCTTTTCTGATGCAGAAATGATTCTGGAATTCAAGGAGCACAATTTATCATCCAATCCACAGTGAAGGTATTTTTAGTCACTTCCAACAGTTGGGGTGTCCAAATCATAATCTTCTTGTTCCAAGTGTCTTATTTATTTTCAAATGCTCATCTCATTTTATTTCCCCAACTGATAGGACCCCACGCAACTGGATATTAGAGTGGAGTCATTTCTTAGGATGTTTGAAAGTAAACTTCATGCAATGCCAGATGACGAGTTTAAGGTAAATATCATCATTTATGAGAATTACATCATTTTATAACATGTTGATGGTAAAGATCATCCTCCCTGGCCTTGTTAAAATACCACAAAATTAATATTTTATAATGACTCCGAATTTTCTTTATCATCTTTTACCAAAGTGGATCTCTTATTGACTCTGGCAAAATGTCAGAAGAAGATATATGTGCAAGTATGCATTTTTTAGATGCAACTTTACAAAGTATGATGTTGGCTGCTATACATCTGCTTGGATAAATTTCTTACTTGGTGGTGTTACTGCATCATTTTAGCTGCAGGTATTTGATGTGGCAAGGGATGTTTTCTATGGTTTGTTTAGCAATCAAATGCACCAGGCTGCATATATTTGACTGTAAATGTGACTCATGTTTCCTTGGTTGTTACAAGCAACACGCCTCATTGTAGAAAATACTATTGACAAGTGGTTTATCTGATTGCTTGTGATGGTCAATAATTTGTTATTCTTAGATGACTGATAGTCAAATAATTGTTTCTTCTTTTGGCTTATCATTAACTCCTAAAATTTCTATTTTATCCTTTTATTTCTACCTCTATGGACTTAAAAATTGAGACCAATGTGGACTAGATAATTGGAAAAGATATCATAGCCTCCCATTTCCAATGAAATGGTCCACAATACTTCATCCTCCTACCAATCCTAAAAGTGGAGTATGCTCTCCTTGATGGGATTGATAATTTAATCACTACTTTGTTCACCTAACGTAATCAACTCTTCACCTACTACCTGTGTTGTCAAATCAACACTTATCTGGCTTCCTTTTTGCTACAAAGTAAGGGACAATGTTTCAAATCATGAACGACATTGGTGGTTTCAACAAAGAGACCACCACACTGTCTATAACAACTGACCACTCCTTGAGCAACGAAAATTCACACGGTTTATATTTAAAATTGGTTGGCAATGTGGAGCTTGAAACCTGGTTTCCACAATATCAGCATATTTAGCTTGTGCCAACTCTTCTCTAGTAAAATGCCAGCTTTTAACGGTTATTCAACCATCACATTTGTCAATTTGGAAAAAGATATTTGTATGGACTGGCGGGGATTGATCATCCGTTACAATTAAGTCAATAGGGTTGACTACATGGGTCTCTGTCATCATGGTGTTTTGAACATGAGATGTACGTTTTGTATAGCCTACAAAAATAGAAATTATAGCCTAATAAATCAGAAATTAGAGACATTACCCATAACCATAAAGTATGCATATAAAATATAAAAAACAAAATAACCACAAAAAATAAAAATATTATCCGAATGCCAAATGTCATAATAATCAAATATCTCAAATGTCATGTGCTGATCATAATTAATTACATCAAAATTAATATTCATAGTCATCTTGCTCTTCATCGAGAGCATCAATATCAACATCATGTGGTGCACTAGAACCACAAGGACTACCACTCCCGCTAGCTCCACCACTCTCGCTAGCTCCACCATGCCCGCCAACTATACTATGCCTCCCAAGAGAGTCAATGTCAAACAATGACTGGTGTGAAAGGGAAGAATTCAGGTCAACATCCTCGGGATTTATATCCCAATGCTTTGACAACCCCTCATTGTAATCAGGCTTCTTGTGGGAGATAAGGCACAAGTTCGAGTGTATGTAAACCAAGTCCTCAGCCTTTTTTCTCCGAGCTTGTTGCGCTTCTGTGAGTGGATGAAGTTGTATGTGCTCCAATTCCGCTCACAAGAAGATGAACTTGCAACCTATATTAAAATTTATAAAAAGGTAAAAGTTAAAATTCAAGTTTTAAACAAAAAGAAAGTTAAAAAAATTCAAAAAAATAATAAACTTACTTGTGACAAGACCTTGATTGCAAGATTTTGAACGGTTGGTGTTGCTTGGCCATGGAGGTGCCACCACATATGTGCATCCTTCTTGTATTTGTCCTGCATGGCACCAAGGCTTTGACCTTGGGAGGTGATGAAATTCCCAAACTTGGTCATAAATGTGTCTTCTACCTCAGGATCGGGAAAAATCTTGGCTAATGCCAACTTGAACCCTTCGGCCACTTCCACGTCCCTATATGGTGCCACCCTCCTCGGCAAAGAAAGGATCTTTGTGCTATAAAATCGAGGAGTTAATGCAAAGGCAAGGAGATGTAGCGGGGTGGTCATTTTGTTCCATTGATTGATGAGGATTGAATGCACTTCTTTGAAAAAACCTTCCTCGGGATCTTGCTCTTTTGCACTAACGACAACTTTTATCTTGTCAATCATTGAGTTGATGCTATCATATACTTCTCCCAAACATTGATGATCCATGTCTGTGAAACGAATCATGCTCATGATCTGTGATACTCAACAAATAGTCTACACGGCCCCACCAATCATCATCTAGGACCATATTTTTCAATCTTTGGGCCTGTTCTTTGCTTGACTCTTTCCATACAACCCACATGTTGCTTATGACCATGTGTTGTAGTGCCTCTTTCACCTTCACAAGTCATCTCAAGACGATTGTGTGAGAGGCGAACCTTGTCTCAACAACCTATTAAAAAATAAAACAAAAGAAAATTTAAAAACTTATGAAAATAAAAAATCTACAAGTAGATACTAGGTATTAAACAAATTTAAAAACATAAAAAAGAATTACAATTTACTAAATAAAATAAAAATAAGAAATTTACAAGTACCTTCAGCAGCTCCAAAGAAGAGAAGTTTCTAAACATGGCTTGGGAGAGGTGATGGTTTGTGATGAACATCTAAATCTCCTCTCCCTCGGCATAACTTGGCCTATCCACGGAATTTTTTTGCCAATCTTTTGAAGCATGAGGTTGAGCGAGTGGACAACACAAGGTGTCTAAAAAATGTGTAGATACCTCGCCTCCACCAACATCCCTGCGGCCTTGCAATTTTTTGCGTTATCCGTAATGACTTGGATAACGTTTTGAGGCCCCACCGCCTCAATGGATTCAATGAGGATGTTGGCAATGAACTCCCCATCCTTCACACATCCCTCACAATCAACGACCTTCAAAAACATTGCCCCTTTAGGGCACACTGCAACCACATTGATAAGAGGCCTATTGCTTGCATCTTTCCATCCATCAGAAATGATGGAGACCCTTGTTTCTGCCCATGAATCCCTAATCGGCTTCAATGAATTGTCAACATATTGTTTCTGCTTGGCCAATAGGGTGGTGTGAACTTTTTCATAACCTGGCCCTTGGTAACCTTTTGGGGCCTCATTCACTGCTCTTATCATTTCCTTCCAATATGGTGACCTAACCACATTGAAGGACAATCCGTTGGCGTACAAGCATTGAGCAATATGCTCATCCGCAAGATCTCTCGCCTCATTTTGAAAAGACCTCTCCAATGGTCCTTTTGTTCTCTTGCTTGAAGGAGTATCTTCATCCTGTGTGGGGGGTGATGGCAAAAATGGATGTCTTGGGGCCACCACAGTGGAACCGCTAGCAACAGGTGGGGCCATTGGTGGCTTCCTTGATCCTCTCCCTTTCTTTAACAAAGGGTGACCCATTTTCATGGCGTAGGTTGTGTCTGCTTCCTCTTGCTCCTTGATAAATTCAAGAATTTGTGTTTTTGACATTGGAGCAAGTTGTGTCCCCTTGTATCTTCTGATACCCGTATTAGGTATGTGACATAGGTGGGCCTTCACCTGACTATATGAACTATGGTGCATAACATTACACCAGTTGCATCTCCATTTACTCCCCCACCACCTGGAACCAAACTTAGAATTGTCACATGTCTCCAAAGTGGTGATTGTTCATCATGTTCAAAGTGAAATTGCTCTTGACCCATTGACCAAAACTAGTTGACATTGTGATTGTAAAAATGTAGCCGCAAGTTAAATAAACATGCAAACTATCACCAAAAAAACAAAAAGAAAAAAAAACAAAAACCCTGCAACTTAGGCAAAAACAAATTCAAGATTCAAAAACTTACCTTGGCAGTGAATGGGCTCCTCAATCACCTTAGGAATATGATTGCAATGAAGTTTGATGAAGCTTCAACCCTGGATGAGCAATGGAAAGTAAGTATGCAAAGAGAAAAAGAGGAGAATAGTTTTGCATTTGTGTTTTGCTTTTGTCTTTTGTGGTCTTTTATCTTTGTTTTATACCCGTACCACGTCCCGAGTATGTACCTAGGCTGGGTACGAGGATGGGGGGACGACCAACTACTTGGCAATTTATTGACTCACTTGCGTACACTTGCATTATTATTCTCTCCCATTAGTCTTGTATCATTAGAGTTCCTAAACAAATTTGTGTCCACGGCTGAGATGAGAGGTAATATGTGGTCATTTTCATGGAAAGTTAAATATGTTTCATTTGGTAGAGTTCATTTTTATTATCATACTGTTACAGTAATTTCCTTTTGATTTTGGTGTATCATGTTTTTTCCCGAATTCCATCTAGCATTACACTATTGTGACTTGCAACAAGTTTCAATTGGGGGATATGTGTACACCTTATTTGCACTCTTACTAATGATTTCTCGTTGCAAGTTGTTGGCGCATTAATCTCCCTAAGTTCATGCCTAGAAGGGTGTCATCAGGAGTGCGTTGGGCTGGCTAGTAGTTTTTGATGAGAGAGTAGTCATGTGCTACATCGCCCTAAAATGCCTTCTTATTAACTTCCTTACTACGTCATTATTATCCTCTTGCTACCCTCTTACGACCACTTGATAGTCTCAATTTTATCACCTTCACACCTACTTACAACACCTTCAAATCGCCTTCATACTTGGTTCCAATTATTAGTTCTACCTATATACTCTTTCCTCACCCTACCTTTATGTTGGACTATTTGTGACCAACGACATCGACCTTGGTTGATGCCATCTAGCGAGCCCCTTTTCCAGTCGACAAATTGATGCAATTAGCTAAGAGAGATCCCGACTTCAGGTGGTGTACCTCTATGTAAGGGAGTCATTTTTTTAAATTCTCTAGGATCATTAGCACATAGTTTGCTTGCTTTCACTCGCAAATTTTCCAGGTGGATCTTATACTTAGAGGTCTACTTTGGAGTATTCACTTACTAGGAGCAAGAAGAATAGGAGCTACACTAGTAAGGTCTACTAGTCTTTGAATTCCCCAACTTTGGTTGACTTTGGTCTTTTACATATCCCTCGTGTTCCAACAATGACAACTCTCTCACAAGGTGCTACTAACCCTCAGCGGGTTAATGTGCCAACAATGTCTTCACAAAGGTAACTATCCCTAACCCTTCTCATTTCTTTATGTTGGTATGACTGATTATGTTTGATGTATCATGTATTAGACTAGGATAGAGTAACACATCCTTGTCTATTGCATAATTATTTTATGGACCTTGCCTATTATCCAACACATTGCTTTACAACCCTTAGTGTAGACATCTTATAGCACTTTCTTATTACCTTCATTCTTGCAACCCAAGGATTTCAGTAAGATCACGTCCCCTATCCTAGACACGAGCCTTCAAACCCTACGCCTTCGATAGACTATGGATTGCCATTCTCTATATTGATGACTATTACGCCTATTGGAATTCTTTGGTATGTATGTTGGTTGTAGTATGGTCTTTTACTTATATCCTAATCCATGTTACTGAGAAGAGAAAGAGGATAATCATATTGACCATCTTAACTAATGTACAATAATACTCTTTAATAGTCTAGTAAGGTCAACTAAATAAGGACCATGATCAATGTACATTTTGAAAAACTTGTTATCACTAAAAGGATACATTGTCCACTCAAATATGACAAATGCAAAACTTCTATAATCAAGTTTTAATTTCTCTTCCATCTTCCCAGCATAATCCAATTACCCTTGGACCAAAATCTTGTCACTTGCACTTGCTTGGTTGGCATATTCAAATGGAAATGCAACTCCACAACAATAATTGACTCTTCTTTTGTCAATGTTTTCCACATGGAAATATATTTTGTTGGACCACATTGCCGATTGCTTAGTCACCTACATCATGTCATATCATTTACGAATGTAGTAATACAATTACAAAAAAATGTTATGCACTAATATAAAAGCTATTTTTTTAACCTACCCAATCTTCATATCCTAACACTATGCTCAATGGTTTATTTGTTACAATCGTTGGAATCTAAAAATGAAAAGTCTCTAAATGCGAACTCATATTTTCAACAATAGGTTGCTCCAGCTATGCTTTTTGTAAATCAAGTGGTAGTTGTTTCGGAAGATGGTGTCATTTCCATTCAATCCTAGCTTTCTCTTCATTTTTTCAAGATACTAATCATTTCTGAAGTATTGAAGTGTATGAATTGATCTATGAATTCTTTCTCAATAGGACCTGATAATCAAACATCTTGTTATAAACTAATACTGATCTTAGTTAATATTTGTTTTTTTATGAAAATGAATACACAACAAGTTTCATTTCCATGATCATTTCCCAAAAAAGGTTGCCCTCCAATTTTTCATTACTATGGTCAGCATCCCCAGTGCATGGACTCTATGGAAATTCCTCTCCAAAATATTCTTACATGTAGAAAAATGTTTATAGAATAATGTATCCTGCGACCATAGATCCCTTTTGACATACTAATTGCTTCACAAATCCCTTTGAGGTCTTCATGTACCTCTCTGGCGAAAACATCTATTGCGCATTGACTACACCTGCAATTTCAATATGCACTAATAAATTGACTTGAGAGTCCATGAAGGAGTTAGGCAGCTCCTTTCCCTATTTGCAAACTGTATGTGCAATATTTAGTGTCTGCTGTTTCATCCTTGCTTTAGATATCTCTTGTGAAGATAGCCACCTATTTTACAGTTCAATGTTAGTCATGAAGTTACTCTAATGTTTGTCATGTGCAATTAGTGTTGTCTTTGAAAGGAAAAATTATATTACCTCAGAAATTGTGAGACTCGACACAGTACCCTTAGTAGATCAAGAAAAACATTACTAGATGCCCCCTTAATTGGAAATATATGTTGAATGAATAAAAAAGTTAAATGCAATTTATAAAAAGTACATATGTAATTTAAAAAAAAAACACATGAAATTACCTTTGAAATGTTGCCAATCATGTGTCTTGAGGCCTATTATGTATTCGTTAGCGGTTAATGCACACTTCATAGATGACCCGTAGCCGTCTAATGAGAGTTCACTTCCTTTTCCAGTTCACTTTATTTATTTTCCATGGAAAAGGGGCTGGCAAGAAGGCCAAAATGTGAGGCATGTTCTTCCGTGTTTGATTCTTCTTTCACCCCATCATTGAGGTTGGTGGCATTAAGTGTGATTTGGATACTAATGGTTCATGTATTGAAGGGGGTTAGTTGGTGACACAACACTCATCTTCGCACAAAACTCCTACTAAGGTGCTCCAACACGCTATATCTTGGCGTCGTGGATCTACAACAACTGCTTCCTAGGTTGTGGGGACAAACGCACATTATGAGTTTCTTTGCTGCCACAGGAGTTTCTTTTTTTGTCCTTGTATGTTAGAAGGGATTCTAAGGGGAGTGCTATGCTTCTTCCTAAATTATCCAGCTTGCCCCCTCCCCTCCCCCTCAATGTTAGACACTCACTACTACACAAAGTGTGATTTCTTCTGTGTATAGAGTCGAATTTGTGCCACTAACGGAATTGTTTTTTTGTTTCCTGGATTACTTGATAGCACAAACAACAACGAAAAATTGAAGCTAATTTGCAGCGTAATATGCTTTTTGGCTTTTCGCCGCCAATCTAATGTGAATTTAGGGAAACATAGTTAACCCTAATTTCATAACACAAAAATAGGGCACATCACTTAGTCACTTTATCATCTGTAGCAAAGGGAGTTTGATGAGTTGTGAAAATGATTTTTGTGTAGGCTAAGTGTAATGTGAATAATTTATTATGTTAATTGATTTTATGAATTAATTTTCCCTTTTTTTATTGTATTAATCTAGGTTTGAAAATTTGTGTGGGGAGTTCTAGAATATTACATAGAGTTATCGTTATTGGAAAATGACTCACCAATACCTAGGCCTCAAATAACATCTTTAGACAAAAGTAAGCTTCTACGCACCTTTGGTTTATGGGAAGGCATCCTAGGGTTTTGGAGAAACTTAGCCATAGAAAGCTATCAAGAGTCTACATTTGTTCACTTTGCCATGGAAAAGGGAATGGCAAGAAGTCTAAAATCAGGTCCTTAAGTGGGAAAAAGGGATAGTACAGTCTTCCCTTCCCAAAATTGCTTGTCCCCAAACAATTGCAATTGTGGATGCTCTAATATTGCTGCACTTTCCCATGTAGCATCCTCAAGGGGTAATCCCTTCCAATGAACCAATTATTCCGTGATACTTTGATTCCTTAACTTCTTTTCACGGACCTCCGGGATACTTTTTGGAATTAAAACCAACTTGCCTTCTTCATCCAATGGTGGTAGCTCATGTGAAGGAGTAAGGTGTTGTCCAAGTGCCTTTTTGAGGCATGAGACATGAAAAACATAATGTATTTTGCTATTTTCTAGAAGCTCAAGTTCATATGCAACCTTTCCCACCTTTCTCTTTACCTTATAAGGACCATAAAAGCGAGATTTCAACTTTTTCGCACCTTTTTGTTTAATGGAAGATTGCCTATAGGGCTGTAACCTTAAAAATACCATGTCTCTCATTTCAAATGTTCTCTCTTTCCCATGTTGATATGCATATAACTTCTGCTGATTTTGGGCACATAGAAGGTTTTCCTTGAGCTCTTTTAAGATATCTTGACTTCGCTGAATTAAATCTTGAGCCTTAGGCACTCTACTATCTGTCATAATTAAATCAACAAAAGAAGAAGCATCATACCCATACAAAGCTTTAAAAGGAGACATACCAATGGATGTTTGGAAGGTGGTGTTGTAACAAAACTCATCCATGTATAGCCACTTCATCCATGTTGATTGTCGTCCATCAATATAGTTCCGTAGATATCCTTCCACCCATTTATTCACTATTTCAGTTTTCCCATCCATTTGGGGATGGTAGCTAGTGCTAGGATTGAGTTGAGTGCCCACCAATTGAAACAACTCTTGCTAAAACATGCTGACAAACCTGCTGTCCCTAAAACTCACAATATCCTTGGGCAGGCCATGAAGTCTGAATAGTTCTTTAAAAAACACATCAGCCACTATAGGAGCATTATATTTAGCTAGAAGTGGGCAAAAATGAGCATACTTAGTGAGTCTATCAACCACGACATATAAGCAATTCTTACCTTGTACCATAGGCGGCTCTGTGATGAAGTCCATAGAGATTCTCTTCCATTTTTGAGTGGGAATGGGAAGAGGTTGTAGGAGACCAGCTGAAAATGTGTGTTCTGCCTTATTTTGTTGACATGTAAGGCATTCCAAATGTTTGGAGCACTTCCCCTTTAAGGCCTTTCCAATAGAATCTTTCCCTCGCTTATATGTCTTAAAGTAACCTAGATGACCAGCTGATGGGTCATCATGAACAACCCTCAAAATTTTATTCTTCACCTTCGATTCGGGCACCAAGTAGACTCGGTTTTGTAAAGAATAAGCCCATCCATCACCTTGTATCTTTCATCACTTATTTCTCCTTCAAAAACAACATTATCAAACTTGTTCTTGACATACTCAGCTGTAATTAATGACTTCCAATCTGCTGTAATCTTAGATACCAAGAGCAATTGAATGTGCTTTAATGGAAGAAAGTACCTTCTACCAAGTACAACACCAAGGTGTTTCTAAAAGCCATACATTGCAGATCTCATTTTTTACCCTTGACTGAAGTTTGATTTCCATGCACAAATAACAATGAATAATTGAGTTTCTCCCAATGAATACAACCATTAAGAGCCCAAGCATGATATTCATACCAATTTGATTAATTAGAATAAATAGTGACACATACAGTTCATGTTCTCCCAATGTAAATCTGAGTGGGAACACCTTTTAAAACCATGGCAAAAATTATCAAATTCCGCTTCTTCACCGTGATTCAAAAATGCAGTACTTGGTAAATAATTTTAGACCATGACTCCAAACAGCTCAAAGTCAAAAATTATGAGTCGCTCCACTATCAATGGAAAATATAATAACGGCTGCTGCAATTTATTTCTTCAACACACATTGCATGATAAAAATCTGTGAAGAACAATGGAATGCACCCCTGAGTAGCAAGAGTCCTTCTCAATGCTCTTGGGGTCCTTTCTGGTCACTACAAGAGGGGTTTCATCCAGGGTTTTCGTCCTTGGATTTATTTGCAAAAAGCTTCAGAGATTCCAATGCAAAGAGAAAATATTAATTAAAACACTGGAATGTCCTCTAAGCAGGTCGACCTCTTCTTTTAAAGGGAAGGGGACCCAAAATGACCTCTAATGCATCCAATCAGCTTCATTGCACTTCCCTAGGCCAAGTCACTTTTCTTGGGAGGGAGCTTTGACACACTTTTCTAATTTTTTGACTCCCTAGAGCTAGTTGCATTTTCCCTTAGGAAATACAATTAAATTAAGTGCTTTTATTTTTAATGCATTTTCCTAAGTTCTAATTTGATATTAAGTTTATTAATTTATTATATGTGCTTTTATAATGTTATATTTTAATTTCACACAATATAATAAAATTAATAAAACTTAAGTCACCCTTGATCTCACCCTTTGGCCGTCGGGTACACAAAAATGGGTCAATCTGAAAGTCTTCAATAAAATTATTAAGAAAGAGGGACATTACATTGTACTCTTAGATAAAGAGCAAAAATGTGACTCCCATGAAAAAATATCTTCTACCAAATAATTAACTTGGGGTGTTTTCGGAAGCATACCTTGCAAAGTAATCTTTTTACCTTTGTCCATGAAACTTATTTCCATGCTTTAATAATTGAAAGTGAGCTTTCCCAATGAATGCAACCATTGGACTCCAAGCATGATGCCCATATCAGCCATGTTAATTAAATAGAAATCCGCATATACCTCATACTTCTCTAATGAAATATGGAGTTGGGAACACCTTTCGGTACATGGCATAGAGTGACCATTTGCTATCCTTATAGTGAACCCTTTGAAGTCTTCAACCTTCAATTTTAAGTTGGCCACCAAGCATGCATCTATGAAGTTGTGAGTGCCGCCCCCCATCAATCAAAACGGTGACTTCGTGCCCTTGTAGATTACCCTTCATATGAAATGAATTGTAACTAGGTGCTTCCTTCAAGGTAGCAAGAGTGTTATCAACCCTTTCCGGATCCTCTTCCGGTATACTATCATGCTTAGCTTCATCAACATTGTTTTCATAATCATCACAATCAGAAAATACTTCACTGTAATGCACTTTACCTTTGCCTAAACAACGATGCTCTGGTGTCCATGGATCCTTGCATGAGAAGCGCAAATTCTTCCTTCGAAGCTCGTTTCTAGCTTCTTTTTCATTTCTGGTTTTGGGCAGCTCCATGTGAGTACTTGGCATCTTTTGGTGTGGCCTCCTTGGCTGGTCCAAGGGTGGGTTTCCAGGTTGTCCCTAGTGGGCTGTTCACCACTTGAATTTCCCTTGTGAAGACTGTTGTTCGCTGCTATTTTTGGAGCAGCACCGTCAAGATCTAAAGCCCTCTTGATTGCCTCTTGAAGAATCAAGGGATCAAAAGCTCGAACCAAACCCTTGAGGGGCTCACTTAAACCTTCAATGAAAAGCACTACAAGCCTTCTTTCTGAAACATCCGTGATCATAACGGAAAGCCTCTAAAACTCAGTAACATATTCCTCCTTCGTGCCTTGTTGTCTTAAATGAGCAAGCTAACGAAAGTGAACTTCTGAATCAATTCTATCAAATCGATCAATGAGTCTTTGACAAAAATCATCATAGGAATGAATCTCATTATGTCCTTGTGTCACTAAACTCATGAAACCACCATTCACGAGCAATTCCTTCAAGATGCAAGGGTAACAAACTTGATAGCATTCTCCTCCATCATGGGCTTCAACGACAAATAGGTATCTAGCTTCTGAATCCAAGCCCTAGATGTCCTTTTGGATGATCCAACGAATGTGTAGAAAGTCATCTTCCCCAACACATTTCTTACCTCCTTTTGTGGCATATGATGTTTAGGCTCGGGCCTAGGTCTTCCTCTGATTCACTCCAATGAATTCGAGAAAGTGAAATAGCTTCATGAATCTCTCTTGAAAGAGCCATGTGCTCTTCATAACTTGTGGGAATGTTCCGTCCAGTAGAGGGCCTTGCTTCAACATTCGGAATAGCTGTCTTCCCTTGGAAGAAAAGTAGGCGTTGTAACAGATTCGTGGGCTGATCCCATAGGTCGCTGTGCATTGTTAGCTCCAGATGAGCTGTCATCACCATTTTTGAACCCTAGGTTCAATCATCCTTTGAAGAGATAGGGCAAGGAAGTCCATTGTGTTCGCTAATCCCTCTTGACCTACAATCAACTTATCAAATTTGGCTTCTTGAGGATCTGGGTTAGCCATATTATCTTCACCACTTGGCTCATCTGCTTTCCTTCTTCTTTAGTAGTATAGGAAACCCTTGTTGCCCTCTTCCATGAAAACCTTAGGTTGGGAAGATTTGAGCTATGATACCATTGTAATGTCCCTTTTTGGGGGCAAAACTGAAGAATAAGGAATTAACACAAAGCCCAATTATATCAAATCTGATTTTCAAACAAGCAAACTGAAAATTAAACCCAATTCAAATCAGCGATCAGATTTTCAAAACAACAGTACAAAAATGGATGAAAAACACTTGAAACTCTTCAAATGACCTTGCCAAAATATAAATATGTATTTTAGGCATCAATCAAACCAATTTTCAATATGAATCTGATGGAAAAAACTGTTGGAAATTAAGTAAAGTCAGCGAAGTACAACTCCAATAAAAATTATGAATTGAGGGATTACAAACCCCAAACTTCACAAATAACCCATTGAGTTTCTCTCCCCATCCACCATCTGTGGAACTCGAACCAAAGGCTCTGACACCTAAAACAAAATAATATATAAATTTAAAATCAAAATTAATAAAAAATAATATAACAAATAAATGATAAATAAGCAAATATTCAAGTTTAGGTTACCTTCATGATTTCTTCCATTTGCTTTGCAAACATATCATCAAAAAACGCTCTTCACGACCCTTTCCCCTTTGGTCTTTCTAGCATAGGGAGACTTCAACCATCGCGTGTTCACAAACATTTGCTTAAGGGATGTTAATGAGGCTGTAATGCTCTGCAATGTAATGAAGTTTGTGGCAAATCGTGTGACCCTTGATCGCACAAGCTTCTTTCCATTGGTGTGCTCTCTCATCAAGTTTAGCACCCAAGTGTGATTGTAGATGAACTTTACAATATTTCTTGTGTCTTCAACCACATTTTTCACCCATGAGAGTTTAACTATGTCCTCCAATAAGAGATTCAAGCAATGGGCTGCATAAGGGGTTCAAAAAAGTGTAGGGTGCCTCTACTCAAGAAGTCTTCCTGTTGCTACATGTGCCGCCGCATTGTCTGTCACAACGTGGACGACATTCTCCACACCCACCTCCTTCACCACCTCATCTAACATATCACACAAAGTGTTTATATTTTTCACTTGGTGGGAGGCATCAATTGATTTCAAGAAGACCAACTATCCACTTGATGCCACTAGGAAGTTAATCAATGTGTGGTTTTTCCCATCTATCCACCCATCAGACAAAATGGTGCATCCTTTTTTTTGCCATACCTTTTTTTGCTCTTCTACAAGAGTTTTGGTATGTATGACGAAATCCTCCAACAATGGGCCACTCAAATCATGGGGAGTAGGAGCCTTGAACCCCTTCCCGACAATAGTCAATGCAATGACCAAATTCTCCCAATATGGACTTTTTTGCTACATTGAAAGGAATGTTGTTGAAGTACCAAAAGTTTGCCACATCTATTCTGGCTTCATTGTGCATTTCTTTATTTAAAGCGGTACCTTCGAGTGAAGGTTGTAAACTGAGACTACTTTGAGGATCAAAAAATGTCGCTGAACTACTTTCAGTGGATGAGCCCCGTCCCAATGTCTGACCTCATGGAGTTGGGGCAATAGAAGATGCCCCAATGTCAAAATCCTCTATTGCTGCCCTCCTATTTGCTAGGGCTGCAAGTGCATCAACTTTCCTCTTTTTTTCATCTTTTTTCTCTGCATAAGTTGCAAGGAAAGCAGACAACTCTCTTTGAGCCTCAGGCGGTGCTTGTGTGCACAATGTCACTTCATTCCCTGGTATCCGTGCAATGTGGAACTTAAGGTGATAGACACCTCCACTCATCTTCATTCCACAATAATTGCATACAACACAATTGCCTTCTGCTCGTTCACAATGCTTCCAAGAGGGGTCTTTTGAGTTAGGCTTACTAAGAGCAGCTGAACCTGAACCGGATGCCGATGCCATTCTAAAAAACAAAAAAAAAACAATTGTCTTAGATTTACAAGCCTTAGAGAAATAAAATTGCATGACGAAATTAAGAATAATATTACTATTGCATGAAGAAAAAATTACAACAAAGGTATATATGTTTTGTCCCTAAACAAGATGAAATGCAGTGATGATAAAAATTGAAAACACAAACACGTGTTCTTTAGCAAATTAGCCCAAAAAGGGTTGTGAATACATGCTTCATTCAAGGTTATTTTACATTGCCATGGGATTTATCAACAGTTCAAAACAAACATATTAGTGGGAAAAGTTTGACCAACATTAAAAATACACATATAAATCACAATAAATCACCATACCATAGAGTTTCTTAGTTGAAATATATAACTGAATTTTAGATTTTATCTATTTCTTATATATAAAATTGAATATTCTTTATTTATTTTAATCTATAAAAATACTTACAAGTTACAACACATTTATGAATTTGTAAATATTAAATATTCATTTAATTTTAAAATATTGACATGTAATTAATGTATGTATGGTACAAAGTTAAAACAATTGTAAACTAAAACAATTAAATTTTTTACACATGTATTACTTTTTAGTGTAAATTTACTATTTATGTTAACATGAAAATCCTATTTTCCCCTCTTTAGCTTTGTCACTTTCTAAGTCTACAACTATTTACAAAGCTTTAATAAATTATAATGCTCATTCAAATATTATTTATATTGAAAACGTACAACTATGCACAGCAGGCACATAAAAGTATTGTAATTATGACGGTTTTCAAGAATATAGTTTGTCTCGACTCTACAAGTATGCTAATTTCTGGTAAACCGTAAGATATTCTGGTATGTATTCTTGAAAACATATAACCTGACACGGACATTATAACGGAATTATAAACTTTTAGTTAATGACTGTGAGTCTGTGACTCATAATATTTTAAACAAACTCAGAAACCTGCAAAATCGTAAATAAAAAAATATCGAATAATCAATGAAAATAAATAAAAAGAATAGGAACGAAACCCTGGTCGAAGGTCGAAACACGAATTGCGCAGCACAGGAAAATAGTCACGAAATGCTTCCAAATGGCCACATTTTTTTCGGTTTGGTCGTTTTTTAACTTTTATACCTAACCCTCGCAATTTTCCACGTTTTTTTTGGGTTTTACTCGCCGTAAATCGCTGATTTATCGGCAGGTCAAAAATTGTGATTTTCCAGGCGCTAAATTGTTTGCAAGGCAGGAAACGATAAATCACAATTTCTTGAACAGAGGGTGAGACCTCCTACACAAAACATCCAACAACGAAATTTTCCTCATACCTATAGATCTATAGCTGCTCATGAAAGATATCATCACTCCAAAACATTAATGTATCAAAATGATCAGTAGGAACATAGTACCCTGGCTGCAAAACTAAGTCCGTTTATTCCAAATAAAAAATGTAAAGGCTGGAAACCACCCTGTACTAGTTAAGAACGCTTCAACAATAGTAATGAGCTGAAAAATCCTCCACCATGTGACTGAAAACCCTTCTATGACTGCAAAGAAAGTATGGAAGAGGTTGGAAATATTGAGAACAAAACATCTAAGGTTGGAAATTGTATTCATATGGCCCTTGGATTCATGTTTCTTGCAGCCAACACCTATCCCTACCATGTATAGTTGGTGACTTCTAACATTAATGCTCCATTTTGCAAGTATCTCATTTGGTGACCACCTTAGGGGAGTAATATTATGTCCAAGGCAGACCAAACATTATCATATTGAAGTATCTTACCTAAAGATAAACCCTCAGTTGTCTATATGCATTGAGTGGCTTTGAGCCACTTGGTTTCTCTGAAAATATATCTCCCTTCTTTTTGTTGTAGCCATGCTTGAAACTCCATTCACTATATGCTTAGTCATAAAATCTTGAACATTCAATTGACATCTATCTTGCTTATCATATTTCCACATCAAGCATCTTGTTGACTATTTCAGTCATCACCTAGCGAGTTCTTCAAGAGTGGTACTTAGCCTCCAAGGCAGTGATCCTACGAGCTGATCCTTCACAATGTTTGTTAGAATGCACAACAAACCCTATATGATTTGTCATAAACTTTTTTCCAATCCAAGTGCAAGAGATTGAGAACTCAATAGTGATATTAATGCCTCTATCCACTTTGACCCTCAAAAGATCACCTGGATCCCATATGCAAAAACAATCTTGAACTTGAATCAAAGAGTCCACATGCCCTGTACTGCAAGTTGTACCCTTTCTTCACCCTTTTTAGCATGCTTTCCATGATGACAAAAATTTTGAAGTGACATAGGAGGAAGCAACAAATCTGAAATATGATCATCATTTTCATACCTTAGGCTGCCAACAAGGATTGCTCACCCTCCTTTTCTGATTTCAAAGTAGAAATTGTTGAGATACCTTCAACACCTATTCTTGTGATTCAGAATTTCAGAATTTGGCTTCAAATGCATGTTACCTCCATCAATAGCTACTCTGAAAATCAATCATATGGCTCATGACTCAAACTTCACAAGGGTGGTGCATTGGAAGATTCGCATCCAATAGGTGCTTCTTTGGCCTTGACTTCAACTCCCTATTTGGGCACTTTGACACATGCAATCATTTGCAAGTCAATAAAACATCTTCTATTACCAAGGAGTCGTACCTTTTTATATTGAAGACCCTTCACCTTCAACTTTCATGGTGGATTCCTCTATGTTCTTTGCTCACTAACTTCTTGTGGCTCTGAATTTGACTGTTCTTCTTGCTTCCTGATTACAATGGGAGAAATTCTTTTCCTTAATTTTCTATAGGTATTGCTTTGTTTGAGTGGCTATCAACTTAGCTTCCTTAACTCTTCTTAGCCATTCATCACACCTTTTCTAGGTCCTCATTAAATCCTCTATGCTTGTGCACAATGTGGTTAGTTTTTTTCTTACCACATTCTTTGGTTCTTTTTCTTCCTATAAGAAAAACTCTTTTGGTTTTCACTCTTTGGCAGATTCTTGAGGCTTAGATTTTGACGCTTCCTTCTTTATTTCTATCTCCATCCATGCCTTTAGATCCTTTTGATATTCTTGCAAAGCTTGCAACATTTCTAACATGGATTCTTGCACTGTCCTCATGATTCACAGGCTAGCAAGAACACAACTCTAATACCACTATAATATTCCTAAGTGGACATTTTTAAAATGATCCCGGATTCACCGAAAATCCTTGGGCAGGATTAATAAAAGCTTATTTTTATTGCAAAGCTCTTATGACATAATTTACAAATGATGGAAATAATTGTTAAACTCTAGGACAATTCCAGATTTGTTGTATATAATGACAGCCGTGACATAAATACTGAAATCAGATTTTTATTTTTATTTTTCAACACTAAAAATGAAAAAATATAGCTGATTGTATTGACGAGATTTTTTCCGCATCTGATAGAAATTTTTGGCCTCATTGAAATTGGAATTTAATCCTCTACAAGCTGAAATCTTCCATAATTTACTGTAACAACATTGTAGCAAGCTGAAAATGGCTTCAATCTTCCCTAATTTACTACAGAGGCACTGTAGCGATATTATAACAAGCTGAAAATGACTTCTGAAGCTGATTATTTGATCAAGCTGATTTCTTGTATAGACAGATCTGAATCACATATATAGTCCCTGGATGAAACAACAACATAAAACCTGAGGGTTTTTGTCCTGTGAGGCTGATACCTGAAGCGGAATGCTCAAACTCACAAAATAAGAATAGTTGATTGAAAAGTGATGCCAAAAGAGCCCAAACGTCCCTTTTATAATTTTACTTTCAAGCTTCTCAAGGAAAAGCAACAAAAAACATCCTTTTCTTCTATTTCTAATAGTAACAAAGTAATATTAAGTTGCCAATATTTTTTTGTTAAAATAAAAAAGTAAGTCACTTAGACAACTTAAAATATTAACTCTATTTTAGAAAAGGGACATGGTGTGTTGTGTCTGGTTTCAAAAAATAAGCATGGGCTAGATGCAAGGCCTCCCTACAAATCTTTTATCTGAACTTGGGAAAGAAAGGATTAGTGAAAGTTGGATGGTACACATGGTGTAATTATCGCAAAGGGAAAGACAAAATATAGACAAGATTGGACCGCTTGTATGGACCTAGATATTTTTTTCTTTTCAAGCCCATCTCGTCTAGTAGAGGTATTGATAGGTGAAACCTTAGTCACCGCATTCGAATTCGTGTTCGAATTTGCTGAGTATAAAATTCGTAAGAAATTCATTGCTAAAAAAATTAAGATAAAATTCGTGATTAAATTCGGCTAATAGAAATACAGTTATAATTTTACATTTCGTATAAGTAAACATGTCAAAAACAACTTTCCAAGGCTCGTTTTTAGCTGCAAGGGTCGTTTTTCGTTGTTGCCGCTGCTAAGGCTCAATGATGGTTGTTTTTAGCTGTCGCCGCCGCCGGGAAAGCTCGGGAAATTCGTGAATGGTCGTTTTTAGCTGCCGCCGCTCCTAGCTTTTGCACTCTGCAGTGTGCTTCAGACGAGTAGCGTCTCCTTCCCTTTATAGTTTTTTAACGAAAACCTAAATGCCTTTTTCCAAATACAAATGAAGTCAAAAGGATTTTTTAACTTTTTCTACCCCATTAAATTCGGCGAATAAAATCGAATTTCAAATGTTCGGAAGAGGTTCGGCGATTTTTAAGGGTTTTCCATTAAATCCGCCAAATGCGGTGACTAAGGGTGAAACTGGTTGTGATCATCTCCCTATTTAGACTTCCCTTTCAGTTGGTCATTTTGAAGAAGAGCCACATTCTTCCTTGTTCCAATTGAGTGTGTCACATTTGCAACATCCCGACTTTCATGCATTGATTCATCATGTCTGGAATTTGTTTCCCTGCCCTCATGGTGATCAAGAATGGATCTCATGGTGGGAATATGTTGTTCATAGAACTATTAAATTTATTTGAGATTGTTGATGCATGATATCTTGGCATTGCAAGTGCACTCTTGAGGAAGCCAAACACAAGTTAGAATCTACCCACATTTCTTTAGAGGTTAATTTATTAATGAATCTTTGCAAGAAGAGGTTGCTTACTTAGAAGCTTTAGTTTGCAAGGAAGAGGAATATGTGGCACAGGGAGTGCAAATTCATGCCTGTATTTAGTGGATTTAAGAGGGAGATTCCGTATTCTTCTTTGATTATTTAAAGAAGAAAAAATCTTCTGAAAAGGTTCTCAGAAGAAATACGAAGTTTGTTTCAGCAACATTTTCAGAAGATTTTTTTCACCCTATTCAACCTCGTTTGAAGTCATGGCAACGCATAATACATGCCTCAAAGTGATCCTGAACAAAGTAACATCATATGATCGCAACAAATTCAATTCTTATTTTTCCAAGGAGGAATTGTATACTGCTATTTCGTCAATGGAGAATGTAAAACCACCAAAAATTGATTGGCTGCCTTGTGAATTCTACATAGAGACATGTGATATTGTAGGCGATGATTTGTGTTGCTAAGCAGGTCAAATTTTCTCTTCAATCTCTTTGTCAGAGTTCTTGGATAAGGGTTTAATCAAGCTGATCCTAAATCTTCATCGATTGACACCATAGGTGAATGGAGGCCTATAATTTTGTTCAATGTTGCACTCTGTTACCAGGAAACGCCTAGGCCCCTCCCATTTTGCCCTCGAAACGTTTCTGAAATAGAAACTCCTTTGAAATGTCCTAGAGATAAGTATACATGATAATAATGTACTATTTCAATGACTAAAAGATAGAGTGTTTTATCAGTTATGCTTATCTCTCATGGTCTATGAAGTAGAATTTTAAAATGAGTACTATGCATATATACATACATACATACATGCATACATACATACATACATACATATATATATATATATATATATATATGTATGTATGTATATTATAATATATTGTACAGACGTTTCCCGTAATGCTTCGTACCCTAGGTTTTTAGAAAATTGGCGTTTTAGCGTTTCGTACCCATACCTGTTTCCGTTTCCTAACAACATAGGTTTTGCATATAAGATCCTTGCCAAGCCCCCAACACTTAGAGTAGCGAGCATTGCCAGCCAAATTGTCCATAAAGAGAAAACACGTTTTGTTCAAGGGTTGTTCATTCTGGACACGGTCTTGTCTACTTTGGAAGTTATGAATTGGGCAAGGGATATTGGATAATAGATTCTCTTCCTCAAGGTTGATTTTGATAAAGTGTACGAAAAAATTAATTGGGTTTTCATTTCAGAAATGCCACTAAGATTTGTCTTTGGATCAAAGTTTGTGAAGATGGTGAACACTTTATTATCTTGTGCATCTTCCTTTGTTTCTGTTAACAATGTTCTTTCCCCACGGATTGTGCTTCATCGTTTCATAAGACCAAGCTGCCCAGTTGCACCTTATCTTTATGGACTTACGGCTAATGCTTTGGGTTATTTATTGGAAGTTTTTTGTACTTCGGAAATAGTTAGAGGCATCTATTTTCCTATGGTTCTCAAATGCTTAACAATAACTTTTCTGATGCCACTCTTCTTCTATTCAGGCCACACAAAGCTTAGTTGTGGGAGCTAGGGAGTGCTTGGATACTTTTTGCACTGCATCTAGAGCTTTAGTGAGTTATCATAAATCTGAGTACTGGCTTGCTGGAGGGGACAATTTACCCCCTTGGGTTGCACATGAGTGGTAATTTGTTCAACCTTAAGTTATTGTCAAAAATCTTTGCATCTCATTTGGATTGGATCTTTCCCCGATGAGCATGTGGAACTAGGTTCTTGAACAACTACAAACTAACTTATTTCTTGGTACGACAAGGACCTTTCTTTTTGCAGGTAAATTGATGGTGTGTCAGATACTTCAGGCATCTCATATCTATTACGTCTCATGTTGGCTTCCTTAAAAAACTCAATTTATTTACTTATATCTAGTCCAAATATGGTGGCATTGGGGGTGTTCCTATGGCTATGTGGGTTGTTTGTATTATGCCCAAGGAGGAAGGTGGTTTGGGGTGAGAGATGTTGTCATTCAAGGTTGTATTCTAGCAGCCAAATGGGTAATCCGTTGTAATGTTGCAAATGGAAGATTTTTTAACACAAAGCGAGCACCTAAGAATTTTGATTTATTGCAGTATGTTGGAAATAGAGATATTAGGACAACAATGTATTTTTTTCACAAAAAAGTAGAAATCTGAAACAAACCCTAGGTGTGGCGAGTTGTTATGGAGACAAAAGAGCCATAAAGTACCTTGAATCTGATCTCAAATGACCCCAATCTTATGCCAAAATATCTATACTAAATTATGAATGCAAGAACACCAAAATACTAAATTTTTGGGACCCAAAACAAGAGCTGAAATTTTATTTTTTTGACTGCAGAAATATAGCTTACAGAAATGGCTGGAAAGAGGTGATCCCAAGCCCAAATCCTTTGAAACAAAGCTGAATATGGCCTCCAAAATTATGGCAAAGCAATTGGTGATGAGATCCGAAATAGCCGTGCCCTAGAATGCATCAAAATCCACCCGCAAGGGTGTAGATAGCCCTAGATATGGCTGCTAATCGTGCCCTAGCTGTCCCTATTTGAAGTCTTGGCAGATGTCTCTCGACTGGTTGAATTTCTTCATTTGATATGCAAATCTGAAGTGGGAAATGTAGATAAAGATAAGATAAGATAAAGATAAATATATTAATGTTTAACGAATGACCACAAAAATAGGTCAATGGGACTGCAGCCCAAACAATATACAAAGTGCGAGCGGGGACAACTCAAAACGAGTTCCCAAAAAATAGAAAAACTGAGAAAAGACAAAGCAAAAAGGAAACCTAAAGCCAAAACTCCCATAGACGGGGGCAATGGAGCAAGCGGGGGAGAAAGACGAGAGAAGGAAAGAAGGGAATGAATGGGGGGGCAAACGAGGACCAATGGTCTACTTAGGAATGGTAGCCACACCCCTCCTAACATTAGAGGCCGGCAAAAAGAAGCTCCTGGACTGACAACTTGAAGAGGGGGGCGAAAACCTCCTCCCCTGCTGAGATCTGAGACTGAAGTGACGACCAGGGGGACGAATGGAGCTGGGCTGCCCTCTGGTACGTGTGTGCATCCGATTCTGCTGGTGGTGATTGAAGGAAGTGTGAAGGTCCAACCGGGGACGAACTGATCTATGCACTATATCTGGGTCAGAAAGGCTCTGTCGTTTAGTTTCTCCACCTACGGGTAGAATTGGAAAGAAGGTTGTAATTCGTCTTGTGGGGATGACTCTTGGAGGGGGATGAAAAATCTGGTCCCGGAACAACAAAGACTCACGGATGTAGAGGGCAAGACACCGCTGGTCAATATATATGAAGGAGACTGGGAGAGTCTGAATCCCTCTGAAGAGACAATGAATCGTCCTCTGATCTCATAGTAAATGGGGCAGCGGAAGATGAAATGAGTCTCGGTCTCCACGTCTTTAAGGCTACAGAGCCTACAAAGTCTGTCCTCCCGATCAATGTGGTTATCAATCTCGCACCGAAGTCTGTGGGAGCCGACACGAAATTGACCCAGAGGTATACAAAGGGCATGCACCCAGTGACGAGAGGTGTGCTGAGGGCGGATGATGAGTCCATATTTGATTTCAAGAAAGTGCTCTGCATAAAAGGACATCTTAGGGTGCAAACCCCCAGGAGGGTTCACCCAAGTAGTCTAAATGAAGCTCCTGTAGATATCCTCCCGGATGGACCTGCTCAACACTTGCTTGGTGGGGAAGAGATGACTGGGAGCATTCAGGGAATACTGGAAAGGGGGGAGATGATCGATCTTGACACCAACTGAATCCAACAAGGCAGAAGTCTCAGAAAACCAACAACGGCCCACAACTTGGGCAATACTCACAGAGGAACAGTAAGGGAGATACAGATACCTATCTTGCGCATTGGAGAGATCACCAAACCTCCTGACACGGTGAAGAAAGGTTGATATGTGAAATATAGTCTCCAGACGGAAAGGTCGGGCTGTGAACTCTGCCAAAATAATCTGATATAGAAAAAGTGCCCGGAAAGTGTGCTCTAGCTCTGAAAATCTGATCTTTTGCTTTGAGAATCTGATATAAGCTCAAGTGTGATCTCCGTATGAGACCACCAAGGAGAAATTGAGGGTTTTCGTCCCCAAAATCTGAGTACTAATGGGGTTTTTTGTCCTCAACAGCTAGCCAATGAGGGTTTTCATCCCCAATAATTGAAAGTAGGAGCAACAAGCCCAAACTCTCCAAAATGAAATGTAGAAATGCCAAAAAGTGTGTCAAATGAAACCCCAACTCCTTTGATAATTTTCCATTGCCTTTTCCCAAGTTGTGCACTGCATGTGGGATTACTAAAGTGACTTTCCATATTATAATTTATTGTTTGCTTTTAATTTATTTGGAAAGTCACCTTTGTTTTTATTTTAATAACAAAGTTATATTAAGTTGTCACCCTTTTAATAAAAACTAAGTGACTTGACAACTTAAAAGCATTAACTTTATTAATTTTGCTTATTTGAAAAAGGGGACATGACATCCGTTGCTTGGAGGGTTCTTCATCTTGGAAGATTCTTACGAGGCATTGGTTATTAGAAGCCCGTCATTTGAGCAAGATCAAAGGCTCTTTGGGACTTTGTGACATCATCAATGAAGCAACTAATTTTCAGATTGCAGGATCTTTTGTTCTTAGAAATATTTGGGCTGCATGGAAAAACATGTAGGTTTTCTCACTCGGCTATTTTATGGTAGCCATAGTAGGTGGGATTTGGTCAATAGATCCATATGGACCTGGAAAGTATAGGGCATGGCTATAGGAATATCTATGTTGTAGTGTGAACATAGAATATTATGTAAGTGATTATATTATCTAGGATAATATAATATGTGTTGTAATAATTAATTACATTATTGTAAATGTAATTATGAGTGGGTGAGTAAATATTGTTATGAGTTGTTGAGTAAACAAATCATTAACAATATTAGTTTTGTGAGAAAACAAAATCTCACGTATAATAGCATGGAGTTGTTTTAGGAGTTATGTGTGGAGATATTTATGGAGATTATATCTCCTTAAATATAGGAACAACATCTCCTATTTAAATGGATGTAATACTTCCTATGTATTGAGCAAGAATAAAGAGTAAGATTTCGAATTTTCTTTATGCAATTATGATATTAACTTTTCATTTGGTAACAGAGCAGGTTTGATGCAAGAAATTTCAGTGCTTTCATGATCAGATCCGTCTCAAAGAATATATTATAGTTTTCGTTTCCAGATGTGGGTTTTTCTATAATTTTGTGTGCAGAATCACGTGCTGGTCAAGAAACTACAGAAGAAATTTCAGAAGAACCCAGAACGTAGTTTGGAAGAAATACGGATTTTACTATGCAGCTATCAAATTAAGCACATCAATTCTTCTACTGAAAGTTTTCTCCAATTTTCAATAATGTTGAATTGTTAATACAAGTTCTTGACTTGCTTGGAGGTTAAAAGGTATTCAATATAAAATTTTAAAGTACTTGATTCAATTTTGTATTTTTTTATCAGTATTGTACAAAATAATGGAGAAACTAAATCTGATTGAAAAGTTTGAAGGACAAGATTTCCATACATGGCAACTACAGATGCAATTACATTTAATAGAAAAGGATCTATGGGATGTGGTGAAGTCTAATTCAACTCCACCCACTGGAGGAAATGAATTGGCAAAATGGAATGCAAAAGATCAGAGAGCATTGGGTACCATTGGTCTGGGCTTATCAAAAGCCTATCTACATCATGTGGATTTCACAAAATCTGCAAAAGAAATTTGGGAGTCTCTTAACAAATTGTTTGGTTCTGAAGCTGAAATGGCAAAGACTACATTGAAGCAACGCTTGTACGGGTTGAAAATGGAAGAGAACTCAAAAATGGCAGATCATATAAGTAAGTTTCGTTCTTTGCTAAATCAACTAGCTGGAATTAAAGAACATGTAAAAGATGATGATGCTAAAGCTATTCTTCTTAATAGCATGCCTAAGAGTTACTCAAATATTGTATTTACTTTGAGTAAAATTACTATTAGTCTAGAAGGAGTGATTTCTACATTGTTAGAACAAAGCAATCATGAAGAACATGAAGAAGTACTATATGTAGGAAACAAACCGAGCTCCTCATCTAAGAAGGAAAAACATAAACCAAAGAAGGTTCCTTCACATGGAAAAATAAAATGCTTTTATTGTAATGAGATTGGGCATGTAATACTGAACTGTAAAAAGAGAGCTCAGGATCTTCTTGATGACAAGATAGATCAGAAAGCCCTTCTAGCTGAAGTAGAAACTGATTGGGAAGTCTACTCAACTGATGAAGAACTTTCATGTCCTAGTGATGAGGATTTCCTATGGTAGACTCTTTTCTTGTTGGAGGAAGGAGGCAATGGAGGAAGGAGGAAAATCAGCGTCCTCTCGTCATTCACCAACGATGGGGTCGCAGACAGATGTGGTGATATTTTATTTCAGTTATGTGGTGTGTTTATACACAAGGGGGTGAAACTAGTTTCATGTTTTGATTTTAATGTGTTCACATAGACTAACAACAGTTCCTGAGTGTCTATTTGGTGTGGAAGAAGCAAACTGCATGACTCAGCTTACAGGGGAAAATCATCTACGTACGGTCCTCTGACTGTCGTACGGTCCTCTGACTGCCATACTTCGGTGGAAGGTACTTCGGTGGAAGGTGATCAGTCGATGAAGATGTTCATACGACAAGGATGATCATTAGCAGCAAGATCCAGATAGCAAGATCCAGTAGCAATGAATACTCCGACAAGGTTGATGTTTCCAGGAGCTCTTACCCCATGTTCACACTAAGGGGGCGAATGTTAGGAATATCTATGTTGTAGTGTGAACATAGAATATTATGTAAGTGATTATATTATCTAGGATAATATAATATGTGTTGTAATAATTAATTACATTATTGTAAATGTAATTATGAGTGGGTGAGTAAATATTGTTATGAGTTGTTGAGTAAACAAATCATTAACAATATTAGTTTTGTGAGAAAACAAAATCTCACGTATAATAGCATGGAGTTGTTTTAGGAGTTATGTGTGGAGATATTTATGGAGATTATATCTCCTTAAATATAGGAACAACATCTCCTATTTAAATGGATGTAATACTTCCTATGTATTGAGAAAGAATAAAGAGTAAGATTTCGAATTTTCTTTATGCAATTATGATATTAACTTTTCATGGTTGGAGATGGGTCTATGGTCACCCCATATCTTAGTATGACATGCATTGACTTTATCATTTGTTATGTCAGAAATGCACTCTTGCACCCATTCTCAATGTGAGATGGATTAGGTGAGATACAAAAACTTTATGGGTACATAGACTTCATAATGTGTCGATAGTAAGATTTTCATACAGACTTCAAGTTTTTTGATAGCTTGTGATATATTGGGGGCTTGTTACAAAGGCTTGTTTATTAAAAAGTGGACTTATTCATGGTGTATGTCTTTATTGCTCTAAATTAGAAACTATTAAACATATTTGTGGGGATGTCTTTCTGTGAAATTTTGTTGGAAGCTAGTTTAGTCCATTCTACAAGCTATTTTTGAGGGGCTATCATCATTGGAGGGAAGCTTTGCTAGGTGATTCCATTCCCCTTATCCGTCACCCTTTTAGGAGTATTTGGAATTGTGTGTGGCTTTCTCCTTTGTTCATCATTTGGAAGCTTAGATGCAATTATGTCTTTAGAGGTGTGGTCTACAATCTGGATGAGATTCGTCCCTCTTGGAAAAGTGAAGTTTAAATGCAATTACTTACAAAAGGTTTTCTTTTTCTCGGGGAAGCTAAAATGTTTGAGCATAGGTATTATTCAAATTTCATTACTGTTTAGGTTTCTTTGAGGACTAAGTTATAATATTCCTTGTAAATACATTGTACAATTCTTTATTCTTTGGTATAGCTCCTGTTGTAAATATTGTTTTCTATTAGTATATGAAGCATCTATTTAAAATGAAAAAAAAGATGCATACATCTTCAGATGGAAATTTTTGTAGCATGTACATGTGGGTATGACAATGTATTGTAACGTGTATGTTCTAGTATGGCAAGTCATGTAGTAGGAAGATTCAAATTTGATGTGAACATGGCAACCATCGTAGTATGTTTGTTTTCTTTACTTTGGGTTGCAAATTGAATATTTCTACAGAACAATGAAAATTTCAACATCCCCCTTTTGGCCTACCCTCCATGGTAGAAATTGTTTCAAGGATGAGTAGCACTCCACTCTTTCTTTCCAATAGAAAAAGAGGAAAGTGCGAGCATACCAGGGATACACCATTGAGCCTTATCATTGTGAACTAAGACTAAGCAATTGACACTAAGAGTGGAAGTACATCTTGAAGCAATCAGCCAAGGCATAAGACACCAAAATCAGCATGGGATTCAGCCATGCTACCAAAGTGCCCAAGAACAACTATGTTGAATGACAGGGATGGACATCACTCGAGGGAACTCACTTCAAGGACATGATAAAAGTCCATGACCGATTGGATTTTGCAATTGCAGCAGATTTAAGCAACTATCCACTTCTCGTTAAGTAGGAAAGATGGAAGAATCACTTGAAGAATGAAGATATTATTGTATTTTTTTTCTTCTATGTTAGTCGCTTTTGCAGGACCAAAATCTTCCCACGTGGGAGCTATCATATGGGAAATAACAAAAATAAAAAAATGAAAAAAACAACCCAAAGTAAGGAAAAGGCAAACAACATTCTAGCAAAAGAACAAGACAAAAGTTATAGCCCAACCAACACCATTGTTGAAAAGGAAATTTTGAAGCCCAACCAACACCGAGGTGCATTAAAGACACATCTGCCCCAGCATATTGGGGAAGGAGAAATAGCAGGTGCAGCAGAAAAGGTCGGCATTCTATAGTGAGTGAGAGCCACAGTCTATAGAAGGAGAGACATGAATTTATACCATAGAGGATATGCACTTTTATCTTGCTCCATTGGAGCCATGCTTGCTTTGTGATTGTATCTAGATCTCCATACCAAGCCCAAGAAGCAGCCATTTCTAAGCTGTAGTTTTCCCACAATAGGGGTTCACCATGGTAAGTTCTTGTGCGTGCATGCACACATGCGAGGGCATGTGTGTATATGTGGGCGTGTGCATGCGAGTGTATGAGTGCGTGTGTGGGCATGTATGTGTGATCAAGTGCATGTGTGTGTGTGTGTGTGTGAGTGTGTGTGTCTGTGTGCAAGCACATCTCTGTGTGTGTGGGCACGCACGCATGTGTCTCTTTGTGTGCGTGCATTTGAACTCATTTCATTTCACGGTGTTCATGTAAGAAATGGTCTCTTAGAATTGAACAACACTTTAAGCATTTACTATTGAAATGATGTTTTTAATTGCTCAACATATGAGTGTGTAGGAACATTCACACATTTGAATTCTGCATAAAGAAAGTATGCAGACTGCAGCTATTAGTTGTATCTCACATCTAAATTCAGCTTTGTATGTTGAATTTGAGTACCAAATTCATTGAATCAGAAACATGGCTTATTTTGTAAATTTGTGGTAACAAAGACTTCTCAACTTTGTAGATCATTTTTTCATTGCTCAACCTTGCATGAAGTTGTCACCCCTTAACCCTGTGGGGAAACAGAAACGTTAGTTGGTTCTTTTGACATTATTGTGTGTTGCATTACAACGGTGTCTAAAACCTCTTAAGTTGAGTTGCCACCTCAATCGGCTATATCTTGAAGGCATTTAGCTAGACGAGGTGTAATTTCTTATGAGTCATAATATCTATATACATTACATATTTTTGACTGGATGGATATTGTATGCTTGTGGCGGAAGAAATGTAGTCACTCACATTTGTTTTAATTATTTTGAGAATTAGGGCTTAAACAAGCTAAAGCATCCATCTCAATCCGACCTTAAGAATATACTAAAATGTATTTAAAAATTACAACATAAATAGTGTATAATTGATTGAAATTGGGGAGAAAGGATGTAAGAGTATGAGTAAGGAAAGATCCAATTCAATTATGCCAATAGGTCACTGTGTTGATGACTGAAAAGCTTAGAACATGGTAAACTTTGCAAATTTGTTCGATTTGGAATTTGTATATGAGACGGATTTGAGCAAGGGTCAAATTTGGTTGGCCGAACTCTACTTGTGCCATTTATTTTGTATCGTGCTATTTGTGAGGGCCACAAATTTAACTTGCACATTCGTCTGATTCTTCTCTGCGATAATGTTGCTTAGATTTTTGCGATCAAACGTGACTCTCCATATTTGTCTTCTCCATGCTTAGAACCCTAGAAAAACTCAAAGGAACGTGAAAAGAAAATACTAGACTAAGTTCGTCCTATCCTTGAATGGAATTCCAATGTAGTGTTGCTCTATATAATCATGTGAATTAGGGTTGATGTAGTTCTATGTAGACCTATTTATTTGAGTGAAGTGGTGGTCCTTTACTTACCCAATATGCTTAATGGCTATGACCCTTTCTTAGCACAAGACACTTGGCAACATGCAAATTGATATTTGGATATGCTTTAGATTTGATAAAAGGCTTTATGACTGCTCTTGTAGACTTTGGAATGGTTTTGGATGTGTACAACTCATGTACCAATTATCTCCAAGTGTTCCTCTCAAGAATGGCCTCTTGTGGTGTCTTGTAGAATGACTTGTAGTTACTTAATCACCAAACAAGTATGTTATGGTAGAACACTCATTTAAGTCTAAACGCAACATTTGTATTGAGAACATGAAGGTTTTGGCCCTGGAAGGTCACTACTTTAAATTTCATCTAAGGGATGTGGTAGAAATTTGTAAATGTGAGAACATGAATAGGAATGGTGGCCTTGACTTAAACAAATCTTGGAAGCCCATTTTAATTTAATTTAAAAGCCCAAGAGAGACTCAATATTAAATTTCTCAGACTCTCCTTATTTGGTGGTGTGGTTTTCAAGTTGTTTTTGTTTTCCTGTGCAGTGAATAATGCATCCCAAATGAGCTTCTTAAGTTTTTCATTTTTCCCAATTAGTAGATAGATAGTAATAGCTTAGTTTCCCTTAGATTAGCTAGTAGGTTGTGTATATATATGATTCCTTTTCTTGGATTCCAACATTAACAACACTAGAAGTAAACTCCTTAGAAAAGATAAACAAGTGATGGATCATTTTTAAAATATAAGAAACAAGTGAAGGGACATAACACCCACAGGGGGACAATATCGTCGGTTGCTACTGTACCTTACTAGGAGCTCATGTCCAGAAAGTTTCAAGGATAAATCCTGAAATGCTCATCTGAATAGAACATTGTGTGATGTCCAAAAGTAAAGGGATAATTCTAGAGAAACAGAGGATGGAAGTATGGAAAAAAATAATAATTTCAATATAAATCCAAATAAGTGTTATCCATGTCTAGTTTTCTTTCTTAGGAATCATGCATATAACGACGTACTAGAGGCGTAATGTAATAGTAATGAGTGTATACTTTTGTGTCTACATTTTCCCCACTTTATACTAGTGAATGAATATTTAGTAGGATAAAGTAGATAGGAAGAGTGCACCTTGTGGAGATTCGAAGGAGATTATAGCCGATAACGTATTGAATGGAAATTGTAGGATGTGTATCATGGATTCTAGGAGGGAATAAGAAACCTAGGGGTGACATGTGCATGTAGTGAAATGGATACCTACATTTATAACCGAGTAAGTGTACCAAAATGGGGGCCAAAAAGCGGACAAAAAATCGAAATTAGTAAAATGGGTACGCGTTATTGTTTGTTAAGTTTGGTAATTTCAAAACCTAAAACACGTATGTGTTATAACATGTATGTGTTTTTAGCATTAAGAAATGTGTACGCGTTTTTGGTGTTATGAAACAAATGCATTTTTAATGTTATGAAACGCGTATGCGTTTTTAGTGTTATGAAACACGTACATGTTTTTTAGTTTTATGAATTTTGGAAGGAGAAGTGGGCATATTTACTAAAATAAATGTCAAGTATAAGAAATAATTCTTATACTTTAAATTTATTTTAGTAAATATAAGAAATTAGGGTTACTCTGCACCTGATGGAAGTGGTCTCGTAGCTCCAACAGTTATAATCTAGAAGATAGTTTTTCAAAATCTAATCTGGTCAGTACTTACTCATTTTCAGGATTTCAGCAAGGACCTAAAGCTTTCAGGGCATATATATTGTAGTCGGTCTTTGTTTTGGGAAAACATATAGTCATTTTGTAGGTTTTTTGACCTTCTGGATTGGATTTTGGCCCTACCACTGCTTGAATTGGTACCAAGTTTGAAATTTGGTCCACAATTCACTTTAGTGACCATGAATCAACTCTATGATGCTTGTCTGCTTCTTATTGAAATGAGATCCTCACTTTGTAGATAGAGGATTGCTCCCTGAATGGGATTCCTGTCCTATGGCCAAAATGAGGTGATTGTAATGTGCCTCCTCCTTAAGGTGTGATCACACTACTAGGTGTTGAATGAGTTTTTAAGAACAATACCAAGTGAATTGCATCAAGTGAACTGAGATGATTGTTCATTCTTGGAAACAAGGTGCTCCATATGAAGATCATCCCCTCACCTTTCCTGGCTCTAAAATCATCCTTTCATGGAATCAACTTCATGATGCTCATACATATTTTCTCATATGTCTCTCATGGAGATATATGATGCCTTAATACTTCACACATGATGGTCCTGGATACCTCAGTGACATGACTAGCTCATTTTAGCTTGTTCTTTGGAGAGATTTGGGTACAATGACAAGAGTCAGGATATGATGATCATCAAGTCACTCCTTGAGCTCCACATTTCACCTTTGAACATGATGAATCCTTCAAAATTCAATTTCTTGACCAAGATGACACCTGGGTGGAAGCATGCTTATGGTACCTGGACACCTTTTTTCTCAAGTTGCTCCTCATGGAAATGGGTTTCCTCCTCCAGATAGGGGATGAATCCTTGAATGAAATTTGAGGATGAGTTACATGTTCTTGACCTCCATACTTCACTGAAACACTACAAATAACATTTTATGATCAATGAAACTATTCTAAAAATCTAATTCTTCATGCAACTCAAAATTTAGGTCCTATTTCATTTTAAACTGGGAGGGGTAGCTGCAGAGTTTTGAAGTACCTCAAGAAGTATTTGAGCCTTGAATCAATGTTGATTATTCCACCTTGTAGAGTATTCTAATAGATTTCCAATGCCTTTTTTTTCATCCTAACTCTTTCCAGAACTCCTGGAATCATCTAGAGAAGTCATCTTTCACCATTTTAGCTTTCATTCCCTGCACCTGAAAACTTGGTCTTAAACAGATTGCTCCTGAATGAGATTTTATTTCCTAAACTTTCCTAAATTTACTTAGACATCTTCAATTATCTATGAAATCACCCTTAAATTCTTTATATTTTCTCTAAACTCTTTCGTAGGGTGTTCAATTAGCTACATAATGGCCAAAAATGGCCTTTTAGGCCTTCAGAGGAAGTAGTCTCTCATCAAAACTAAATGAGTTGATCAATCACCTTAGACACTATTCCCTACACACTGAAACACATTGAATGATATTCTTAGGAATTTCCTTTGAGCTAGGGTAAAGGTTAAACTGATGGCAGGCTGGCCAGAGGAAGGATGCACAGTGACTGAGAAGCCTTATTTTCAATTAAGGGCTTAGTTGTCATGCTTCAAAATTTTCAATTTTCATGCTAGTTATTTTGGCCATTCTGGAGCTAATCAAACACCCTCTGGGAGATTTTAGGAAATATATTAAGCATCCAGAGGTGATTTGAGGAATATTGGAAGTGTTGGAGGTAATTTAGGAAGATTTAGGAAAGGTTTTCTCATTCAAGGACTATCTTCTCAACAACGGGTTTTCTAGGTGCAGGGAACAAACACTCTAATGGTGAAACCTGACTTCTCTAGAAGATTCCAAGAGCTCTGTAAGGATTTAGGAGGAAAAAAAATAGGCATTGGAAAGCTATGTGAATCCTCTACATGTTGGAGACATCCATTTTTCTCTAAGGCTTGAAGGTTTCATGAAGAATTTCAAAACAATGCAGCTACCCCTTTTGGTTCCAGATAAAAATGGGCCTAAATTTTTAGGTTCAGGAAAAATCAAGTCTTGAAAGTTGTTCCATTGATCTTAGAATGTGTTGTTCCATTGATATTATGATGTTTCCACTCATGGTCAGGAAAGTGAGTGAAATTTGAGACTCAAGGAGTGAGTTGATGATCTCCATATCCTGACTCCGCCATTATGTTCAAACCTTCTTCAATGAACAAGTCAGGATGAGCTATTCCAAGCTACCAAGACATCCAAGACCATCATATATGATGGAATGAGAAATCCTATAAGGATACTTTTACACACATATTAAAACTTTAGTTTCTTTTTTCCTCTCTACTAAAGGTTTAAAAACCATTCTCGTCATAAAAAATCCCTTTCTACATGGGAACACCAAAACTTCTCACAATACATTTCTAGGACTAAGCCTTATGGTAGAATAGAGATTCAAAATAGGGTTTTATTAAAAAATTAGAGTCTTGGAGTATTTTAAATTAATGTATACATGCTTCAAACCTTCCTAAACATCATCCACACATTGGCTCAAGGAGAGAGGTAGTTTACCCTATTTGAGTCATATGAACTTAATTGAATGATGTGATGAGATTTAGGGATTAGTTGGTCTCAATAACATCATGCACAATAAATAAAATGTGACTCTATGATGTGTTTTTGGGTTTTATGGACCGTAACTACATCATTATCTGAAATAATTAGTTATATGAGTGAAGAAGCCTCCTAGAATGATGAATTTCTGTAGCCCTGTAAGGTACACTGAGAGAAGAAGTGAGAAGCACTTGATGAATGGAACCATTGAGGTCAATGAAGAATAAGCCTCTTTCACTTGAACCAATCCATGAAACACTTCCATTCCTTTCTAACCCTCTTGCACTTGATGAGAACTTGAAACAATTTTCCTGCACACTACAACCATGATGATCCTTCCACTTATGAAACATCATGACTAATGAAATCAATGAGACTGAAAACCTTTCAGTGACCTTCAACCTTTGAAATGATGAGTCTAATATCTACTTTTATACCCCTGATAGACTTCAAAGTGATCTTGGTTAGACTCTGAAGATGCATTATGACTGATGGCCAAAATTTGAAGGTCAATGAATACTTCAAAAAATCGAAGCATTCTGTATGAACTCAAAGGACTGGATGAAGTCTATTTAAACATAGTTTCCCAATGGAAATAGGTTTCCTCCTCCAAATGGAAGGTTTGATCCTGGAAAAAATGACAAGGGGACATCAGAGTGAAATGGGTTTTTGAAAAAAGGGTAAAAAATGAGTTATATGAGTTTCATGTTTCTAACACCTCAAGTGATGCAACTTAAGTGGAAAATGTTTTTAAATATTAACACTTGACTGACCAAATCAATGAAACAAAGTTATCTAGACACTCTTAAATTGTGGAAATAGATAAATGGAAGATTGATCCCATCAATCCATGTTCTTGATTAAATGTTTAAGAAACAACTCTGAATTCAAGAGATGAGCACACATTTTGTGATCTTGAGATAATTTTTTGAGCTTATATAGATCACATCACCACTCATGGTTATCCTTTCTCATCATGCTCATGATGATCATTCCCTTGACTGACTTGAATTTCAATGAGGTCCTTGATGTTTCAGATCCTTCACAGACCTCATGATTCTCCTTGATTGCACACCGTTGTCCAAGTGATTGTATTTTGTACACATTTACACCTTGATCTATTCATTGTCACATTGTGATCCCCATGATGTCCCTTTTTAGGCCTCAAGAGGAAGTTATCTTTCATCGAATCTTACTGAATTAATTTATCACCTTGGGTAATCATCCCTGAACACTAAAAAAACTTGAAAACCTTGTTAGGACTTTCCTCTGACTAGGGTGAAGGTTGAACTGAAGGTAGGTTGGCCAGAGGAAGGATGCACAGTGACTAGGAAGCCTAATTTTCAATTAGGGGCTTAGTTGTCATGCTTAAGATTTTTAATTTTTCATGTTAGATATTTTACATCACAACAATGAATTTGGACTCAATTGTACCCCCTAATTATATCATGCATTACATAGTTGATTTTTTCAATAAGAGAAGAAATGTTGATTAAATTGAGCCATGTGAAACTTATTAGAACTATATGATTTTATTTTTTACTTCATCTAGGACTAATTAAAAATATAGGCATGAATCAATCAGTCAATTCAATTGAAATTGAAGATATAATTTGTGATGCATAAGTATCATGATAGAATTGAATTTCTTATATAAGTTTTACAATATTAGTTAAGTACATGGGCACACACAAGGATGGTGAGAAGGATAATGGAGAAAGGAAAGTGCAACACAAAAGTTGGGTGATGGTGATGATTACATAGGGCTTTCATGAATGCTTTGTGCAATAGTTGAATTGTATAATGCACATTGATTACAAAAGTGAAAGAGCACAATGTGTGCATGAAGTGAGTCAAGTCTACCATTTGAGGGGCTAGAGTGACAAGGAGTAGAGAGATGAGTTGAGTCACACAGAACAAGTGAAACTTTTCAAGGGTCATGAAGAAACACCATTGTAATAGCTTTAGGATTTTTGTTGATTTCTGTAACAACCCCAATAATGGGAGTAGTATTTGTAGATGTTGTCAAGGATTTTCAAATTAATAAAAACATGTACATGTGTTTTGATTTTTATGTATTATAAGGCATTTCATGAGTGCATATATTTGAGAAGTTGTTGTTTCCTTTGAGAGTTGTGAGGTTTGTAAAATCTAATTTTGACACATCTAACACTCCTACAAATGTCAGTAAACAATCCAAAAGGCCCCAAAACCTAAACAATGACTATATTCTTTCCCAAAATAGACATTGATTGTAGAATTTAAATGCTAAAATATTTAGGTTGAATGCTGAAATCCTGAAAATTACCTATGTACTGACCATATTAGATTATAAAAAACTATCTCCTAAACCGTGACTCATGGAGTTGTGAGACTAGTTCCATAAGGTGCAGAGTGACCCTAATTTCTTATATTTACTAAAATAAATTTAAAGTATTTAATTTTTGTAAAATTTATTTTTGTAAATATAATCCTGCCACAAACACATATAATGCCTATACTCTAAGGAACACAAACACATATAATGCATATACGTTAAGGAACGCGTACGCATTCCCTTAATTATGCACCCAAACCAAGATTTTACAGGCTTGGAATTGCTTTGGTTTCCCAAACCCTTGCCTTGGACCTGTAACAACACAACAACCTGTGTTTTTGAAAAAATATGCAAAAAAATCACCTTTCACCATGATAAATCCTACAAAAATGATTGTTATCTTTCTTAAAAATTTCCTACAATGTCAAGAAAACTATCCTCTTTCTAAATATATAATTTTTATATTTTTTTACTATTCTAAGGTTTCCATTTATATTTATTTCAAACTATGTATTTTATACCTCTATTTTTAGTGATTGTAAATGCTTATCTTTTGTCATGTATCTTTTGTTTCACTTCTCCAAATTGAAAAAAAATTATACAGTCACAAACTAGGACTAATTCTATACATATTAAAAAAAAATCTAATTTTTCAATATTTTTTGAGGTAGTTAGGGGGGCACACGGTTGGCTATCCATTATTTTTTAATTTTCAAAATCTTTGTACTTGAAAAATCATAAAAAAAATAAATACTAAAAAAACTAAAAAAATTCTATCACAAACTAGATGCTCCTATCTATCTTTCTACCAAAGGGTTTTCAAAAATACTAAATAGTGCTCAAAAAATGGGAGGCGAGGGGGGCACGACCGACTGTCTACTATGTTTTTTTACAAAAACAGGAGCACCTATTGACATTTTAGATATTTAACCCACTTACACTTAACCATTTTAAAAAAAAATTAGTAGTTTAGAAACTAGACTCGAAATGCTACAATTCATGTTCTTATAACATCTTCAAATTTTGAGTGTAACTATCTCAAATAACTCGTACAAGTTGAAGTTTTTTATTTTTCAGAAAAAAAGTGTCCACTTAAGACCCCCTTTTGGCCCCCCATTTCCATGCACTTAGACAAACCTACAAAAGAAGAAAAGTGTATTCAATGCTCATAGTATATGAAATTGATTTTTGACTTAGAGAAATTAAAATATAAATGTATAAGAAAAACAAGTGAATCAAGGATAGAGTACACATGAATGTTGATAGAGAAAGGTGTGTATTGTTGCTTTTGAGAACTTTGCCTTGGAGATAGTTGGAGGGGTTAGGGGTGATTAATCTCCAAACTGATGTGAATACTCTTAGGATTTAGGCATCCTATTTCCAGAGGAAGAGTTTTGGGAGAGGTCAGATTTTTCCCTTCATCTATGACGCTTCCCCATGGATAAGTGTCATTCCAGATGGTCACCAACCCAATAGTAACTAGCCACGAATGAAACTTCATTTCAGACATTGTTGTCCATGCATATACCCTACGTTCCACTCCTTATTAGATATCAATAGGAAAAATGCGAACCGAGAAAGAAAAGTAGTTATTTCTCTTGTCAAAAGTATGAAACATGCCATTGATTTTGTTCTTTTATTCTGGATAGTAAACCGAAGATAAATATTTGTTGGATTCTGTGAAAACATGTCACTGAGAAATTGTACCATTTGTCAAATATATGTTTTTACCCCCAAGACAAAACCGCTCAGGTGGGACAATAACGTCTAGCCTTACTATATGATATGGGTGCTTTTGTCCCTTTGTTGTTTTTGGCCCATGTCTAATTCTGAACTATTCTCTGAGTCCCTGTTCTACTCAATTATGTTTTATACCATTATATCTTTGATTTTGAACTGAAATAATCACTCAATGATTTCCCCTCTCATTTGGGGTATGTGAGATGAATCAATGTGGGAGTGGCCCAAACGAGACGTCCTAAATCTGATGTCCACATGTGGAGAAGGTTTCCTACAGGGGGGATAATTTATGTGCATGGTAACAACCATGGCACATATAAAACAAGAGAAACAAAACTAGCAAGAAGTGTTAGTGATAAACAATCGTAGTATAATGTAATAGAAACAAGTCAAACACGCAATAACACAACAAGAGGACAACATAGGAGCTAGTATTAAATATGGGACATATTTCAGGATTTCACAAGATAATTGATGCCATTAATGCCATATAAGCAAGTAAACAATCAATCATAGGGCATATCTCGCAGACAATGACAAACAAGTCATAATTATAGAAGAAAAGATACAAAGAAAGTAGATAACCATGGTTGAAAGTAATCCTGCAAGAAAAATGCTACACATGAAGCGCCCATTAGCATGTTAAAATAATGATTATTATGTCATAATGTGTATAAATGAATGAAATAGAAATGGAAGTAGTATATATTGCAATGATATCACCTTAATATGGAAAGGTATGGAAGGTAGATGCGCCCAGATCCTCGGTGAGACTGGTAAAGAATACTGTCAAACATCATAACTTGTGTGATAACTGGTATATATTCTGCATTCACCTCGAAGTACCACGTGAACATGCATGTGTGTATGTAAAAAGGATAGAACATGCTATGAATCAAGCTACCATAATAGGAAAAATAAAAACAAGAAAAGATACATCCAACCAAGATCTAAGCTAATGTTTTTGTATTTTTATAAATGTATGAATGTTTTTTTATTATTAGAATATGACATCTTATGACTAGGGAAGGGAAGCAATGTTTCCCCCTGTGTGCGTGTGCGTGTGCGTGTGCGTGTGCATGGTGTGTGTGTGTGGGTGTGCATGTATGTGTGTGTGCGTGTGCGCATGCGTGCACGTGTGTGTGTGTGTGTGTGTGTGTGTGTGTGCATGTTTGTTTTACTAATTAAAAAAGTAGGTAATCTGTTAATAAGTAGATCATTTAATTCAATCTTACCATTTAATGTTTTTCTCTGTAATTTAATTATTTATTTTGGACACCTTTCTAACATTTTGGCTACTCATGGTTGAATCTCTTTAAAAAGAATCTATGTAAGCTATTATCAGTATATACCCATCCTGATGATGGATGATCTCAAATGTTTTTCTTATTGAGTAAAAAATCTCCTACAATTTTATCTAGATGCATTTTCCTAAATATTATGTACCATGGAAATACTCTATCTTAACAATAACTCTGCTTATAATTCTCATATTAAGGTACATATAAATCCTAAAGAACAAGGAAATCATTTATCTTTAAGAAAAATAAAAATATGCAAAAAATAAAGCCTTGAGATAAAATGCCAAGGCTTGGTGCAAAAGCTTAATATTTGTAAGCAAGTTAAATTCATTTCTCTTGATTAGTAAATGTGGTCGTAGATCTGCTTGAATGGATTTCAATTTGGTACCTTAGCATGAGCACTTCAAGTACATTCAAATCAGCCTTCAATGTTTGGATGATTCCACTGCTATCTATTTTTGCTCAAGTCAGTCTGTTTGAATGAGTGTTACACAGGGACACGTTCCCTAGATTTTGGTGACATGCTGGATGTCCTGTACATTAAACCCTAATCTCCAAAGTACCCTAAAAAGCCCTGAATGTCATAAAACTCGCCAAAATCGGGAAAACTCGCCCAGTTTTAGGGAATACTCGCCCAGTTAACTCGGCGAGTACTCGCCAAAACTCGCGAGCCCGTGCTAAATACTCGCCATACGCTGCTTGTACACGGAAACACGCTTTTCACACGCAAAAAAACGCTTTTTTTTACACGGTTTTGGCTCTTTTTAAGGCCCTCTACTCCCTCATTGTCACTCACACAACCATTTGAGCTTGCATTGCTTGTGTTGAGTGGATTTTGGAGCGAATTCGAGGAGAGAATTTGGAGATTTGCATTTGGAGGTAGGTTTTTTTTTTTTAATTCTTTGAAGTTTTTCCAAATTTTGTGTATATTATTTAGGTTTTATAGATTCCTATTGTGATTCTAAATACATGTAATGTAAAATCGAATGCTTGTAATTTTTTTATACTCATTTGCAGCCAGAGGTATGTATTTTTTTTTTTTTTTAACGCAAATTCATTGTAAATTAGTTAAATTTTATGTATGTGTATTGTAATCGATTCGTTGTGTAATTCTAAATACATGTAATGTAAAATCGAATGCTTGTAATTTTTTTATACTCATTTGCAGCCAGAGGTATGTATTTTTTTTTTTAATTAACGCAAATTCATTGTAAATAGTTAAATTTTATGTATGTGTATTGTAATCGATTCGTTGTGTAATTCTAAATACATGTAATGTAAAATTGAATGCTTGTAATGTATTTTTTTTATTTACGCAAATTTGTTATTCAGGCACGTTTTGTTTTTAAAATTAAATTAAGTTTACGTTTTCTAATTTTTTAAATGTGCATTGTGTTGCAGATTAGAGCTTAACAATGGCATCAGGCTCGGCATCAGGTTCGGCATCTGAATCACTAGCAGGGACCGTTCCTCCGAATGCCCGTTCCATAGCATGGAAGGATGGTGTACGTGGAGCTTGTGCGGGCGAAATTTTTTGCACTTTCTGTAACAAAAAATGAATGGAGGCATCAATCGTTTGAAATATCACCTTTCAACTATTGTTTGCCGAGATGTTACGGTTTGCCCCAACGTGTCGGAAGAGGCAAAGCGAGAGATTAGAGCAGAGCTGGCAGAGTTAGAGGAGAAGAAACTAGAGAAGGCAAGGCTGAAGGCAGCCATAGCACAAGCTATTAGACCTGGGGCTGCAATGGAAGAGGATTTAGACGATGATGCGGCAACAATTGTGGGCTCTACTCGTGGTCCACGCATACGAAGAGGAAGAGCCGGAAGAGGCACATCTTCATCGAGTTCGAGCAAAGGCATACCGAGTTTTTTTGTGGCAAGGAACACACCTGGAGCACAACCTTCATTGGAAGGTACAGTCTGGAACAAAGATATGCACGAGGAAGTGGATAAAGCTTGTGCAAATTTTTGGTACTACAACAACCTGCCGTTCAATGTGGCAAAGAGCCCATACTGGGAGTACTTGGTGACAGCGTTGACAGTTGCAGGGAAAGGGTACAAGGCACCCTCTCCAAAAGATTTGAGTGGGAAATTACTTGAGGGTGCAATTGCAGATGCCACTACCATGCTAGAAGAGCACAAGAAACAATGGAAAAAATTCGGATGCACCATTCTTTCAGATGGGTGGACGGATGGAAGGAACCGCACCCTTGTTAATTTTTTAGCAGCTTCAAACGGTGAGATGGTGTTTTTAAAGTCTATTGATGCCTCTAACATAATAAAAAATGCAGAGAATTTGAGTGTTATGTTAGAGACAGTTGTATTAGAGGTTGGTGTACAGAATGTTGTGCAAGTTGTCACAGACAATGCAGCAGCATATGTGGCGGCTGGGAGACTACTGCAGGAGAGACATCCATCACTCTTTTGGACTCCTTGTGCAGCTCATTGCCTTGACCTTCTTTTGGAGGACATAGGCAAAATTGATTGGGTGAGGCCGGTTGTAGAAGATGCAAGATCATAACGAAGTACATATACAATCACCCTTGGGTTCTGAGCTTGATGAGAGAACACACAAAGGGGAAAGAACTTGTTCGAGCCGGTGTCACAAGGTTTGCAACTAACTTCTTGACGTTGCAAAGTATTTCTAGTTTGTTGACACCTTTGAAACAAATGTTTGTGAGTCAAGCATGGCTAGACTCACAATATTCAAAGAAAGCTGACGGAGAGAGGGTTGCAAAGATAGTTTTTGATGATATCTTTGCAAAGAGAGCTATAGAGATCATCAAGGTAATTTCAAACTTCGATTTATATTTCATTCCTTTATTTTAATTTGTTAAATTATAAATATATTGTTCTACTTTTCACTTTTTTATTTCATTTCTAATATGTATTGTAAGTTTGTAAGTTTGCAATCTTACATTTTAATTTGTGTGTAGGTGTCAGAGCCGTTGGTGAGAGTTTTGCGTTTGGTTGATGGGGAGCAAAACCCCATGGGGTTTATATATGAGGCCATGGATAGGGCCAAAGAGTCTATCCAAAACTATTACAGGGGGGATATCGTCAGATATGGTCCCTTTTGGGAGATTATTGATCGGAGGTGGAACAATCAACTCCACCAACCTATTCATGCAGCGGGGGTACTACCTCAACCCCAAGTATTTCTACTCTGACAGCTTCACAGATGTGAACGGAGAGGTTATGGAGGGCCTTTCAACATGTATTGAGAGGATGATACCGGATGTTGAGACGAGGGACCTCGTCATTTTAGAGCTGCAGAGTTACAAACATGCTAGGGGGAGACTCTTTTCTTCGGTGCTAGCTATTCGAGGGAGAACCACACAGTCACCAGGTAATAAAAATTAGAATGTTTACCAAGTTACTTATTAGTTACAGATTTGATTTTATTAATTAATTATAAATTTTTGATTATCTTGTTTGTAGGTTCTTGGTGGGAGGATTGGGGAGGGAATACCCCAAATCTTCAAAAGTTAGCCCTCAGAATTCTATCTCAACCTTGTAGCGCTTCTGGATGTGAACGCAACTGGAGTTTGTTTGAGGCCATTCACACGAAGAAGCGCAACAAGTTGACTCAAAAAAGGCTCAACGACTTGGTTTTTGTGCAATACAATCTCCGGCTTCGCACAAAAAAAGTTGAGGCCACATCAGAGGAGCTCATTGATTTGGATGAGATAGATCCATACAACGAGTGGACTGGGCAAGAAGAGGAAAACCCTGCGTTCACAGAGGACGAGATTGCTTCTTTTGAGAGGGAGGCTATGGAGGGAGAAGCACTAGCAGGACTCCGAGGAGATATTGGATTGGATGACATCTTTGGAGGTGATCTCCAACATGCAGCAGAGGAGCCACCAGCACCACCATCTAGTTCCAGGATCGAGCCAGATTCGCAGCCTTCTAGGAGGAGCGTGGAGACGCAGCCGAGTGTGGGGACTAGTAGAGGCACTAGACCCTCTCCCCAATATTTCTCTAGATTGGGGAAGAGGAAAATGTAATTTATTGTATATTGTAACTTGCATAGATATGAAATTTATGATGATATTTTTCAATGTCAATCATCATAAATTCATATTACTTATCAGTCGGTTGTTGTATTCGCATGATGATGCGATTTTGTATTGTATTTGTATTCAAATCTAATAGAAAACACTTCTCCAACATTTTATGGGCTCATTTGATACATTTTGTAGCTATGTGTTGCTTAAAATTTATGTTTTTTAAAGAAATTTGAGTATTTTTTAAGTTGTCGAGTATTCCCGAGTATTGGCCGAATATTGGCGAGTTTTTGCCGAGTTTTTTTTTTTGGGGGTCTGGCGAGTTTAGGTAACTATGGTAATTGAATTTGCTCCACTCTCCATTGTTGTGCAAATGATCCCGATTAGCTTGATCATCAAATACCAAGTCATGAAAATGGCTACAAGTAGCAGCAGAAGAACAACAAAGTCACTTTTGATCAGGAGATCAATATCCCAAATTTATTGTGATTCTTAGTATAGCCTCAAATTTCAAGAGGATGCAATTTGAGAATGTACATACATAGAATCCTCAGCCTTCTTGCAATCTAACATGTTATTGTCTGGCTGAGTGGATGAAGGCCATATGTACTCCACTGTCCGTACCATGACTCTGGTTTTGATTTGGCTATGCTCACTTGTTACAAAAAAGAAGTTAGACATTGTTCAATTAGTAATAAAATTAAATTACTGGGAACAGCTGAATTTAAGAACGAAACATGTAAATCTTTTAATCAATAAACAAATTTGATTTCAATAGATTTTATACCTTGAGATTGAGTTTTATATGGCAACAGGTCATTGTGCCTTGGCTCAAAAGCCATGTATCTTATGTGGCTTTTGGTTGTACTCGTCACTTAAAGCGTATTAATTCACCCATGCATAATTAGATGACGCATAAGCATGTATCTTCATCTTCGGATGGAGAATATATAGCTCCTTACAGGGAAAAGATCCAATGAATTTTAGTTCCATTAACCAAGTGCATGGTGATGTATGTGCTTGCCTACCAGGTAGCCCAAGTATTTCATTACTTATATTTGGGTCGGGGTTTATAGGCAAAATGCATGGAGTGAAGTCATTTTATTGCAGCTTCTTGATCATAGTAATGGGCCAATGATAGAAGTTCCTTGAGGATTCTGCTGATGTATTAAGTATGTCTCTATTATTTGAGATAGAATTCTTGCCATCATAACTCCCCTATTAAGCATGGTTGAAAACATTAGCTAGTGGCAATCATACGATAAATGATACTTAGTATTTGTTGATCTATAAGTCTCTAAAGCTTTCCAACCAATTATCATCAATAAATGAATTGATTTTCATGGCTCTCTGTGTTTATTGTCACATGGGAAACATCATCTAATCACCAGTGGGGTAGCCTGGTGTGCATTGAACTTACCTTCAAGTCGTTGGCCTTGTGTGAAAGAGAAGTCTGTTTCAACCTATAAATTAAAACAAATGTAATAAAATATTGGTTATGCGGTTGGAATCATGAAATTCAAATGAGGATTTGATGTTTCATCTTAACAAATAAAAATTTGGCACTAATAAATCACATGGTACATTCAGCCATAGTTTGCATACTCGTACTTGACAAATACTCGAGAAACCAAAAAAAAAACTTTGCAAAAACTCAGCAATATTCGGCCAATACTCGGGAATACTCGGTAACTTAAAAATACTCAAGTTTCTTTAAAAAACATAAATTTTAAGCAACACATAGCTACAAAATGTATCAAATGAGCCCATAAAATGTTGGAGAAGTGTTTTCTATTAGATTTGAATACAAATACAATACAAAATCGCATCATCATGCGAATACAATAGCCGGCTGATAAGTAATATGAATTTATGATGATTGACATTGAAAAATATCATCATAAATTTCATATCTATGCAAGTTACAATATACAATTAGTTACATTTTCCTCTTCCCCAATTTAAAGAAAAATTGGGGAGAGGGTCTAGTGCCTCTACTAGTCCCCACACTCATTCTGTGTCTCCAGCTCCTCCTAGAAAGCCCGCCAAAACTCTTAGCTCAATCTTGGAAGTAGATGGTGGTGACTGGTGGCTCCTCTTGCTGCATGTTGGAGATCACCTCCAAAGATGTCATCCAATCCAATATCTCCTGGCAAAAAGTCCTGCTAGTGCTTCTCCCTCCATAGCTTCCCTCTCAAAAGAAGCAATCTCGTCCTCTGTGAATGCATAGGTGAATTTCCTCTTCTTGCCCAGTCCACTTGCTATATGGATCTATCTCATCCACATCAATGAAGCTCCTCTGATGTGTTCTCCACTTTTCTTGTGCGAAGGCCGAATATTGTATTGCACAAAAACCAAGTGTTGAGCAGTTTTTGACTCAACCTGTTGCACTTATTCATGTGAATGGCCTTAAACAAACTCCAATTGTGTTCACATCCAAAAGCGCCACAAGGTTGAGATAGAATTCTGAGGGCTAGCTTTTGAAGATGTGGGGTATTCCCTCCGCAATCCTCCCACCAAGAACCTACAAACAAGATAATCAAAAATTTATAAGTAATTAATAAAATCAAATGTGTAACTTAAAATCAAATGTGTAACTAATAAGTAACTTGGTAAACATTCTAATTTTTATTACCTGGTGACTGCGTGGCTCTCCCTCGAATAGCTAGCGTTGAAGAAAAGAGCCTCCCCCTAGCATGTTTGTAACTCTGCAACTCTAAAATGACGAGGTCCCTCGTCTCAACATCTGGTATCATCCTCTCAATACATGTTGAAAGGCCCTCCATAACCTCTCTGTTCACATTTGTGAAGTTGTTGGAGAAGAAATACTTGGGGTTGAGGTAGTACCCTGCTACATGAATAGGTTGGTGGAGTTGATTGTTCCACTTCTGATCAATAATCTCCCAAAAGGGACCATATTTGACAATATCCCCCCTGTAATAGTTTTGGATAGAATCTTTGGCCCTATCCATGGCCTCTTATATAAACCCCATGGGGTTTTGCTCCCCATCAACCAAACGCAAAACCCTCACCAACGGCTTTGACACCTACACACAAATTAAAATGTAAGGTTACAAACTTACAATACAAATAAAGTAAAAAAGTAAAACAATATATTTATAATTTAACAAATTAAAATGAAGGAATGAAATATAAATTCGAAGTTTCGAAATTACCTTGATGATCTCTATAGCTCTCTTTGCAAAGATATCATCAAAAACTATCTTTGCAACCCTCTCTCCATCATACTTTCTTTGAATATTGTGAGTCTAGCCATGCTTGACTCACAAACATTTGCTTCAATGATGTCAACAAACTAGAAATACTTTGCAACGTCAAGAAGTTAGTTGCAAACCTTGTGACACCGGCTCGAACAAGCTCTTTCCCCTTTCTGTGTTCTCTCATCAAGCTCAGAACCCAAGGGTGATTGTATATGTACTTTGTTATGTTTCTTGCATCTTCTACAACCGGCCTCACCCAATCAATTTTGCCTATGTCCTCCAGAAGAAGGTCAAGGCAATGATCTACACAAGGAGTTCAAAAGAGTGATGGATGTCTTTCTTGCAGTAGTCTCCGAGCCGCCACATATGCTGTTGCATTGTCTGTGACAACTTGCACAACATTCTGTACACCAACCTCTAATACAACCGTCTCTAACATAACACTCAATTTTTTTGCAGTTTTTACCATGTTAGAGGCATCAATAGACTTCAAAAACACCATCTCACTGTTTGAAGCCGCTAAAAAATTAACGAGGGTGCGATTCCTTCCATCCATCCACCCATCTGAAAGAATGGTGCATCCGAATTTTTGCCATTGTTTCTTTTGTTCTTCTAGAATGGTAGTGGCATCTACAACTGCACCCTCAAGCAATTTCCCACTCAAATCTTTTGGAGAGGGTGTCTTGTACCCTTTCCCTGCAACTGTCAACGTTGTCACCAAGTACTCCTTGTATGGGCTCTTTGCCACATTGAACAACAGGTTGTTATAGTACCAGAAATTTGCACAAGCTTTATCCGCTTCCTCGTGCATATCTTTGTTCCAGACTGTACCTTGCAATGAAGGTTGTGCTCCAGGTGTGTTCCTTGCCACAAAAAAGCTTTGTATGCCTTTGCTCAAACTCGATGAAGATGTGCCTCTTCTGGTTCTTCCGCTTCGTATGCATGGACCACGAGTAGAGCCCACAATTGTTGCCGCATCATCCTCTAAATCCTCTATCATTGCAGCCCCAGGTCTAATAGCTTGTGCTATGGCTTCCTGCACCCTTGCCCTCTCTAGTTTCTTCTCCTCTAGCTCTGCCAGCTCTACTCTCATCTCTCGCTTTGCCTCTTCCGTCACGTTGGGGCAAACCGCAACATCTCGGGAAACAATAGATGCAAGGTGATATTTCAAACGATTGATGCCTCCAAACATTTTTCTACAATAGAAATTGCAAATAAATTCATTTTCAGTAGCTCCACATACACCATACTTAATGCTTTGGTATGAGCATTTGCACATGAATGGTCCCTGCTAGTGATGCTGACCCAGATGAACCTGATACCGAGCCTGATGCCATTGTTAAGCTATAATCTGCAAAAACACAATGCTCATTGACCCCACTTTGGTCAATGTGGGCATGCAGTTTCTCTTTGTAAAACTTTTCTTTCATTATTCAAAATTGGTTACAAAATCCAGTCATTAGCAGTTTAGGGAACTAAATGTTTTCCCCTCTATGTTTTATCAATTTCTGCAGAATTAAATAAATTGGGTCATTGCATTTTTAGATTAACTAACTTAAGCTCTACTTCCAGTCAAATGTGAAGGCTTTAATTGACATGAAGCTTGAGAAACACAAAAATTTGCGGGAAGAATCATCCTTCTATTGGAGGGAAATTAATGATGGTACCCTCAAGTTTGACAGGAAAGAAGTTGAGGTATGCAGTACTATCATATATCGTGTTTCAAGAATGCTTCCTATTAACAGGTGGATTAACATTTGTGTAAATTTTCCTATCTCTTAAATTTGTCAAAGTTGAATTTTGACTCTTTGTTTTTGGGGTTTAGTTTCGTTGTTCAGATATCTTTCTACATACACTCATTATACTTTGGAACAGGTTGCTGTATTGAAGAAATTGAGTAAGGAAGAATTAGTAGATTTTTTTCAATAACCATATCAAACTCGGGGCTCCTGGAAGAAGGAAACTAAGTTTACAAGTATATGGAAGTTCTCACAGTGCAGAATATAAACTTGCAAAGTCTGCCGAAAAATCCTCCAAGGGATATGTTGTGTTTAATGGTAAAGAAGTTACTTCGGATAGTGTGGATTGTGAACCATTAAAGGATGAGAATGTTGAGGTTGTTCCTTCAGATCAGTTGGATTTGAAGAAAGAACTGTGGGGGTATCACTCTCAGAAAATAGAGGACGTATATAACTTTAAAAGGTCTCAAGAATTGTTTGGCTTCATTAAGGAGTGGAGTCAATCAGGCTTACTATTAGTTCAGTTTCCGCATTTCAAAGGATAGCCTGTGTATTCTACTGACTTATTTGTTTGTTCATTTTGGTCAGTTCCTAGTATATACTTGGTGGTGAAAAGCGACAACTGAAAACCAAGTTTTTTAAGATGCAAATGTTTTGGACAAGATGGGGTATTTATGTTCCTTGCTTCCATGAAAGCAAATATTGCTGTCTAATACCGTAAACATTGTTTTTTTCCATCCTTGCCGATACAATGTTTTTAGCTTGCTTTTATTCCTTTGAGCAGTTTAAACCAAAGTAGACAATATACAACAAGATGTAACTAAATACAGATTGTTGTTTTGAACCTCTTAATAAAATGGGGGAAAGCTGGCTGTCATTTTCGTCATGGGCTTCCAAAGAATCCTATATTTGTTTTTCAATCTTTTTTCATCTGAGTAGTCGCTAAACAAATTTTCAGAATTTGCAGGCCACTTGACATTCTTAAACAAGTCCATATTACATCTAAATTTTACGAATAAGTAACCAGGGTAACTTGAGCAAATTCACTGAAAAACTTATAAAATATTTACCCAGTTGCAATAGACTATAGTTTTTCTGGATTTTTTGCATCACATTGCATAAGAAAAGTATTACAAGAATATTGGCAGATGGTCTATGATCCTGTTTGACCATGTAGATCTTTGGGCGGGCTGTTGAACCCTTCTGACAAGTTGGAACAGATTACTATCTATTGTACATCTAGCAAGAATGCAGGAAATTTTACTTTTATAGATATGTAACCTATATTCCATTTACAACACAATGAAACAGTGTGGCAAACGTGTCTATTTTAATTGCATGAGTTTAAAACAGGGAAAACAAGGTAACTTTAAAACCCCATATCGAATGCATAAAAATATGTTAAAAACCGATTTTTTAGTTTCATACCAAATAAAGATTTAGAATGTTTTAAATATGAAAATTACAAGCATGATTAAAATGGCAGTAATCAGGTAAAAACATTCAAAAACATATCAACTTTCAACACCATTGATGTTTCAAATGCCAATCCCATTTTGTTTTTGGCCGTCTATCATAACGTTAAAAAAAAAAGGAACTATGTTTTTTGTTTGTACATGTTTAAAATTCATTTGTTTGAAAACATTGTGGGTTTGATCATCATGTAACACTGCACATCAAAACAATGTAAAAATTCCCAATCCATAATTACGCACATTCTTTTGCCGAGTATTGCTACTATAATTTAACTGAATAGTTTTTCCAAAGTAAGTTATTTTCTTGTTTTGTGTGAGATCATGCTATGAGATATCAAGATGGAATTTTGTGTCCCAAGGAAAAGAGATATTTTAAGATGAAGGGAAGAAATTGACTTTAGTGGAACTCAAATACAATTGGCTAATTGAAAAAACAAAATGAATAACCTTGGGAGTTGAGTTTAACTCAAAGTTTAGGACATGCCCATGTGGTACCATGTCTACGTGGTGAAGCAGTAGGTCAAATGGAGTAGGGTCTCACTAGTGGTGGCAGTGAAAACAAAACTACCCTTAACTTGGGATGTCTTAATGTTCTATTATTCAGTTACTATTATGGTTGGCTTTCAAAAACTGGAATTAAAGATGGGAGCAATTCTCTTTGGACTAAACATTCACATATGGGTTGTAAAATGTGTTAATAATATAGCTTTCGTACCTAATTGAAATTGAGTTTATCATAAACAAAATGTTTGCTGGTACTTGAAGCAAATTTAAATACAATTTGAGTCAAAATAAACAAAAAACTTATTCATTCACATAATATCAATATTTAGAGCAATACATTTTTTCCTCTTCGTAGGAAGACACCTCCTTACCTTAGACAAAGGAAAAACAATTATTTTATCCTAATTATTCTACACCGCTTGCCAAAAAGTTGTTTTTTGGCCCTATACGGCTACATGAGGGGCATGTTAACCTAATTTCAAGTTTATATAGCCTACTTTTTTTTCCTGTGCATAGCAAAAACACCCCTATTGCAAGTGCTATCGGCCTTGGTTGAGCCTGAATCGGCCCTAGCTTCCTCCCCACGACCCTACGTGCACATACGACCTCCTATAAGTGAAACATCCTATTATAAACCTTGATAATCACTGAAAATTGTGTGTTGGGCCTGTACACCTCTATGCTTTGCCTCACCCCTCCATGTAGGCATGTATCTTGATGCAGGGACATCATCAAGAAGCCATTCAACTACAAATGTTCCTAACTATGAGGTCAATGGAGTGTTCTAAGGTATGTAAAGTCATGAGAGAGAGAGAGAGAGAGAGAGAGAGAGAGAGAGAGAGAGAGAGAGAGTTTGAAAATTCAAAATGGAGCTTTTCTCTCCAAAGTGTAATTTAGTTGAAAGGCATATCAAAAAGTCCATGAGGTTGATTAAAGGTTGGTAAGTGTTTAATTAAGTCATAGGGTGTGTAGTGAGTCTTTATGTCAGTGGATAAGACTCATGAATATGTAAAAGATGGTCATAATATGTGAAAGAGACATATAGGAAGTTGAAGAGTCACAAAATGTCAGTTATGATTCATTATGAGACTTGTAGGTTGGGTAAGAAGCCTAAGTAGAAGTTACATGCGTGTGTGAATTGAAATATGTGAGGGATAGGAGTGAGTAGATCATTATTCCTCGTGTGGAGGATGAGGAGAACTATGGAGTAAGGAAGAATTAAGCATTTTGTATGAAGACTCACAGTTGATATATATATATATATATATATATATATATATATATATATATATATATATATATATATATATATATATATATATTTGTTTTGTTGTGTTTATCTTGTCTTCTCAGGGTATTTATGTGATTTGAGTTAAGAAATAAAGGTTCCTTGCTATAATGCTTAGTGGAATCCTTTGTGTGATTGTTGACGAGTCTTGTATACATTTATCTCAGCTAGATGTGGTAATCCAATGCTTTGTTTGGTGAGTAGAATAAATACTTGACTAGCATGATAGTGGATGTGACTGTGAGAAATGTGTGCAGAGGTAAAGGAGGGTGATTCATGTGGAAAGGAGAGGGGAGAGATGTTTTCATAATGGATTTGAAGACATTTGCATAGTTTAGAAGTAAACTTTCATGATATTTCCTTTTACATGTTGAGATATACCAAGGTACTGAGCACTGTGGTTGTGAGTGTAGTTTGAGTAGGAATAAAGTTCATTGTAATAAGTAGTAGCTTGCATGTGAGTGGAAACCTTCAAGAAGGTTGCACATATGCATGTCAAGAGTTCAATACAATCTATCCTTTCAATTAAGATTCAAGAGTTTGGTTTGAAGTTGAGAGTTTAGATACCTTGCCCTTGAACCATGCACAAATTCTCGGTCATGCTTAAATGATGATAATTAGCTTTAAAACCTCTATTGTAACCTTAGATCCCTGGAGGAGGTGATCACGAGTTTGAAGAACCAGTTCCAAGCTTTAAAGGTAAGATTTTGATAGAGATATAACTCTTTATATCTTCTTGGGCTTGTTCAAACACAGTTAGGGTTTCCAAGGAGAAAGTGGGGTGAAAACCCTCTAGATGTCAAATTTCACCTTGAAAATTTGAAGAAATCAGGTTAGCATGTCCTTTAATGGATTGAAGAAGAATTTTGAACTTTCATTGTGACAGTCCTCTAAAAGGAAAGTGACACATACTACAAGGCTAATTCAGGAGGCTAGCTTACAAAGGAAGTAACATTTATCCATTGAGCACAACCCTGAGATTTTAGGGGAAGAAAGGTTTAATGCATATCTAGAAACTCTTGGTTTGGGTGGTGAAACCTTATGATGAAGGAGATAAGCTTGACAACAGGGTGAGATAAGCTAGTTGGGGTTTTGTAAGCCACAAAGAAAGAAAGTAGATTTGCAAGAGGAGCATAAAGAATCAAGTGATGAAATTTAGGGTGTAAACACCTTAAAAATATATACATATTTCTATCCCGCTTCTATCCAATTATAATTAATTAAATTAATTTTATCTCACCGCAGTACACCCCTGTGAAATTTATTAAATTAATCCCAACATTCAAATACTCCTCTTTAGAATTAATTAAAATTAATTCTATTGCCTAAGCTATATTCCTATCCTTTGGAATTAAATAATTTAATTCTAACATGCCTTTGGAATTAATTAAATTAATCCTTACACCCTTTTAGCTAATATATTAAACATTTATTTATTTAAATTGTTAATTATCTCCTCACAATTAAATTAGTTAAATTAATTTAATTCTATCATTCTTTTAGAATTAATTAAATTAATTCAACACCTTCTACCTAATATAATTAAACATTTATTAATTTAAATGGTTAATTATCTCCTCACAATTAAATACTAATTAAATTTAGTTATTTAATTCCACCTATCTTAGTTAATAACCACTTGGACTCCACATCTTCATCCTAGTTAACTACACTTCTAGAATTCTAAAAGGTGGGGGCAATTGAATTGCATGTTTTGGCTTTCTCTTGGGGGAAACTTGACATCTGTTGATTTCTTCATTGTATAAAACACTCGGATATTCTTTGGACATTATTTTTGTGAGCTGTGTTATATTATAGATTGCTTGTTAGTATTTAACATTGGTGTGTTTTGTTCACTAGCTTATTTGTTTTATTTGCTTGTTTAAAGTGTGTACATATTGAATGTTGTCTTGTATATTCTTAGCTTAGTCTCTTATATTTGTTAGTTACAATAACTAATACTTTGTGTATCTGAAATGCGCTTACGGACCAATTACAGACAATTTATTTATATCTTAGTTTACATATAACTTTGGTGTGGATCCTTCTTGTTCATATTAAGTTTGTTTCAATAGCTTGTTTTGTATTTTTTTTTGTCATTTGCATGTGTTGTGTTTTTCTCTTGGTTTATTTAAGCCATGAAACATTTTCCTTTTTGTTGTGTATCCATGTTTGCTTGCATTTTCTTTGCATTTTTCTTTTCAATTCCTTCCAAAATTTGTAAAATTCAAAAAAATCAAATATTTCAAAATCCCAAAAAAATCAGATATTTCAAAACCAAAAATATTACAAAAATTCTAATAAACATTCATTTACCACAGAAATCCTACAATTGGAAAACCCTTGAAGTGAATTATTCAATATTTCAACACAATCTTGATAAATGTTATACCTTTATTTATTTCCCTAGTGATCGTTACGATTTTTCAACTATCACTTTCTTCCCTTTGCATGATATGCTAACTCTGCTTGGGGCAAGTCACACAATTATTTTTCCTTTGTGATAGAACTTACCTGAGGTAATTTCAACTCTGATCATTTGCACAACGGATCTAACAAGAGTGTTATAAGGAGCCGCTTTAACTCCGCTCTTCCAGTCTCATCATATTCCCACTTGGGAGCATTTACATCTACTTAATCATCAGTGTGGCACACATTAGGGGCATAGTTGATTATTTTCTTTTTTCAACTTTTTATTACATTGTTGATGTTTACTTTTTCAGACCACTTGCAAGTAGTGTGATTACATCTTGGTTCCTTTATAACCCTGGTGCCGACACCTACTTTGTATATTATGTTTGTTTTCCTTTTTATCTTTTCTTTGCTGTGTGTTTGTTTACGCACATCCGATTTAACCATTTCGATTCTTTCATAATCATGGTGACAACTCTATTATACAACAACAAAAAAAACAATGTTGCTCTAAAATTACTCTCTAAATGAATGCTCATGCTATGAGCACAGTCATTTCCCATATTTGTTCCAATCCCTTGCTTTCTTCCTATCAAGCAGTTTTCCACCGCTTTGCAAGCGTCACCCACCCTGCTTGAGGGGGGCATTCCTAAGGCATCCAAATGCTTCACTTCTTCTTACTTACTGGGGCATCCTAATGCTTCATTGCTTGCTGGGGCATCCTAATGCTTCACAAGTTTTCGCTCGTTGATATGCATGTGTCTACTATCTTTAAAGCACCATTACTTCGCAATAACACTTTAAAGAGGAGAAAAAAGTAGACACCCTAAAAATACATACATATTTCTATCCCGCTTCTATCCAATTATAATTAATTAAATTAATTCCAACAATCAAATACTCCCCTTTAGAATTAATTAAATTAATTCTATTACCTAAACTATATTCCTACTCTTTGGAATTAAATAATTTAATTCTAATATGCCTTTGGAATTAATTAAATTAATTCCTAACACCTTTTAGTTAATTTAATTAAACATTTATTAATTTAAATGGTTAATTATCTCCTCGTAATTAAATACTAATTAAAATTTAGTTATTTAATTCCACCTATCTCAGTAAACAACCACTTGGACTCCACATCCTCATCCTAGTTAACTACACTTCTAGAATCCTAGAAAGGTGAGGGCAATTGAATTACACGTAAAACCACCTTTCTGGATGCAACTATTACATCTAATTCATTTATTGCCCTTAAATGCCCCAACGCTGCTGCAACCTCCTCAAATGTTATATTTAACATGTGCATTTAACCGTGTTCAACCAATTTCTAACTATTTTAGCTTCTATAAATTGCAAGTTTGTCTTATCCCAAATCCTCCTGAATTATTTGCAAATAAACTCTGTCAATTTGCATTCTCAAGCTCTCCAACTACTCTGTTCGTAGCAATTGCAGTCATCTTTGGAGGTCATTCAAGAGCACCCACAAATCAATCACTTGTAATTACTTATCAACTTTAATCCACTTAAATGCTTTGATATTAAACTGTCAAAGGTCACGGGTCAGGTCACAGGCTGGGTAGGTGGTCTGGAAGTCACAGACAGGGTCTGGGTAAGGCTTGGTACAATTTGGGGCTGATTTGGGTGATTGGGGTGCTTGCTGGTCTGAGGCAGTTTTCCAGACACAGAGACCGATGCTGGTCAGGTGTGACTGATGACGGTTTAGCTATGACCGATACCGGTTAGGGATAACCGATCTCAGTTTCTGTGGGAATGGTAAAGTATCAGAAACAGGTGTCTAGGTTCTCTCTGTGTCTGCACAGAGAGATGGGGAGGTCTGTGGAGAGGCTTCAGGTAGGGTATCTGGCTTGGGTGAGATTTTTTTGAGGCCTTTGGGGTGTTAAGGTCAATTTAGAAAAAAAATCTAGCAGGAGATACAGTAACCGACGTCGGTCTGGTGACCGATGCCGGTGAAGGGGAAACCGACGATGGTTAAGGTAACCGACGTCGGTAGGGGAAATTTGGTGAAAGTTGATTAACATGTGGTTTTGGGATTCTCTGTGATTACACAGAGAATAAAGGGGAAACTGGTTGGGTTCATGATAAGGTGATAAAAACTCAGAAATGTGTAAAAGGTTAGGAATAAAGATCTAGAAGGTTGTGGTGGCTGGATAAGGATATGGGCTGGAAAATGGAGGATGGTGGAATACAGGGAATAACAAGTTCTAATAACAAGAGGATAAAGAACTTAATGAAAAAGTATAGGAATGATACAAAATCAAATGCACTTACTTGTTCCTGTAAGATTGGTGGGTGAAGGAAGGTGATGGTCGATCTGTGAACCTGGTGGTCAGTGCCATGGAAGTGCTTCCCAGAGTGTCACCGTGAATGCCAATGCCTTCATATCAGCCCTGGTACTTGCTTGGGCCTCTGGCTGGATGTATTATGTCATCTTGATGCTTGAGAAAACTCTGGTTCATGCTTGAATTCAGATATCTCTCTCCCAAAACTTGAAGTGACCAACCTGGGAAAAAGGTTTCCAAATTGTATATATGGTGACTGATGATGGTCAAGGTGACTGACGTTGGTTGAGGGTTAACCGGTGTTGGTTAAGGAAAGATATCCTAGGTTTACCAAAAATAACAGATCTTGGCTATTTTTGGTGAGCTATGCCTATTGGTCCAGGTATAAAGTGGTGGTTAATGTTTAGATAAGTGGGCATGTTGTTGGAGAAAGAATATTAATTTAATTTTAGGGTTAGACTAAGTCTTAGGTGGTTAGGATAAGTGGAGACTGAGTCTTAGTTAATTAATAGGCTAAGAACAAGTCCATGGTGAGGTGTCTAGGTGTGCTAGGTGATGTGGGAGGTGTAAATTAATTTAATTAAAGTAATTAAATTAATAAATTATGTGAGGATGGGTATTAATTCAATTGTAAGTAACTAAATTAATATGAATATGCGGTAAAGGGGTCATGGTTAGGTTAACACATTAGGTTGACTACTCGAAAGAGGACACAAGGGAGTGTGACCCAAATTTGGTGTCTACATTTGCCCCTTTTTGTCACGTAGTTTGTATTGATAAGTGATGCTGACAAAAATAGGAAGTGGTTTCCCCAAATATAAGTGAGAGTGGGATTACCCCAAGTAAGGCTAAAGGTGAGGTTGCCCCAAGTGTGGGTGAAGGTGATCCCCCTCAAACCAGGAACTGATGAGGTGTTATACGGAGTCAGTGAGTGGTTTGATAAATGTGTAGTTGGTGAAAGTTAAGGTAGGTGGGGAAGGGTATGGGTACTTTGGGTAAAGGGTAATGGTCAAATTAGGTAATAGGTAATGGGAAAGGGTCAAATTGGGTAATGGGTAATGACAATCAAATGCACGCACATGTATAGACTGCAACATGGTACCAGGTTGAAGAGCTTGCAAACTCTACATCATCCAAGGTCGATAGGTTTATCCAAACAAGGTTGAAGTGATTCAGGTATCCAGGGTATAGGATATGGTCTAGAAACACAACGTAGGTTAGGTGTAGGAATGTTTAGGTATGATCTGGTACACCAAAGGTTTGGTCGGGATAAACATCATGACAATAGGCAAGGTATGGTTGTTAGGCTAAAACAACATATGTAACAACATCACAAGGTATAATGAGTACACAAGTTCAAAGGTCACAAAAAGTGGTTCAGGTCAAGGTATATAGGTCATGGCATGGGTAAGGCCAAGGTATAGGTAAAATAACAAGTCCCTAAATGTAATTAAGGAAATGTATGGGTAATTTAGGCTTGTGGGTAGGGTGTAATGGGTGTTGGTAATGCCAAAAGGTATTTGACAGTAATTAATTTTAGGTCAAAATGGGAAAAATGGAGGAAATGGTACTGGTAGGTGATTGATGCCAGTTATAAGGTAACCGACGTTGGTTTTGGGTGACATGACCGACGTCGGTCATGTCGATTTGGGGTTATAAGGTTGAAATTCTGTATTTTATGGAATCATTGTTGTCTTTTGACTTTGAGAAAATGACAGAGTTGAGTGACTTGTGCATTTTTTGGGGAGGAAAAAACAAGTCATTGTACCAGGTTGAGGTGGAGGTGAATAAATGGTGAGAGGAGCCAGGTAGATGGGTCCATGAGATCAGTTGGAGACGTGTGATTGGTGAAGAGATTTGAGGTATATTTTCATCATGGCAGAGGTGGGAGAGGGTTCGGGTGGACCACTGGTGCATTGGCCAGATGTGCCACCATGTAGATGACATCGAGATGAGGTAGGAGGTGTTTTAAACTTGTTATTTGATTAAATTATGGTTTTAAAATGAAGAAATTTGGGTGGGAATGGATTTTGAATTTTTGAAAAAAATTGATGAAAAAGGGGGAAAAGGTAAATATAGGTTAAGTAGGGTGAGAAATAAATGTGGGGTAAAGGTGGGGGAAAATAGGTTTGTAGGATTTTTGCCAATTAAGTAAAATGGGGGGGGGGTAGATTTTTTTTTAGGTAAATTTTTAAGAAATTTTTAAAAAGGGGGTTTTGGTTTTTGGTTGTTGTGACAGGTTTTTGACGGTCAAGGGTTCAGTCTAGGTGGACTGACCGAGGTCACACTGGTTTAATATTGAACCGATTAGTTGTTGGTTTTTGTCAGTCATTGGTGATGGTCAAGGTGACCGACACCGGTTAAAAGGGTGAATGGTCAGGGAAAACTGGTGATGGTCAAGTGACTGGGCCGGTTAGGGTGAAGAGGAATAGGGGTAAGAAGGGTTAAAAGAAAAATGGGTGGGAAGGGGTAAATAAAGAGTTTTTGTAGAGGGATAAGGGTAAAATATGATCTTTAGTGATATGGGATAGGTGAGTAGGTGAAATAATGTTAAGGTGATGAGTCATGATTGTAAAGGGTAGGAGGTTTGTATGTGAATTAGGTAAATGGGGTAATCATGATTGGTGTGATTGGGTATGGTGTTGGGGTTAATAGGTAATTGGAGGTAGTCAGGTCTTAACAATGTCATGTTTTGTTGGATGCAGGCTAGGGACCAGCTACGTATGTGGGACAGAGTACCACCTCTGTTGGTAGAGATGTGGTCGAGTGTGACTGCAGAGGAGTGGGAGCATATGACTGATGTTGGATTGATTGGGATCTGATGCTATAGGTGTGTAGCTTGAGATCCTAGTTTGATGGTCGCACTCATCGATAGATGGGATTCAATGACCAACACTTTTCATTTACCGATGGGTGAGATTACTGTCACCCTAGAGGATGTATACAGGATCCTATGGCTACCGATTGTGGGTGAGTGAGTGTATTCTATTTCTTTAGAGGCATCAGTGGAGCCTATAGTGGCTGTGTTTGGGGAGGTGATGGGTGAGCTGAGGTACCATAGTGTGAGCCTTAGCTATGGAGAGATGTATGCAGCCCATCCTCAGGAGATGAGGTTGGTTGTTTTGATGATGGAGGTGGTATGTTGTTTCACCTTACCAGATGCTGAGGGTGGGAGATTCCCATGAGCATTGATGGGAGTGCTCTAGGATATGATGGAGGAGTGGATCTATTTTGCATGGGCACCGACATTCCTGGTGCAGCTATATAGGGAGTTGTGGGCCTATGGGAGATTGTGGTAGTTTAGTTTGTGTTGCACCTTTCTTCTACATTGTTGGGCATATGAGCACATCGTATGTGTATGTCTAGTTGGTTTTCCCCGACATGATTGGTTTGGGGGTGGCTTGGTCAGAGTTGGCTATAGATGGTGGGTACCAGTTGGTGGGTAGCACAGGGTGGCTAGGGCCACGCATGATGTTTCATATTACAGGTGGTTGTTGGAGGGATTTTCTGGTGTGGATATTGTTTGGAGGCCATATGTTGGCTATCCCTCATATAGGGACATGGTGGAGGAGTTAGAGGAGTTACAACTGCTGAGGTGGATTCAGGGGCATCGTGCTGGTGAGCACGAGATGATACCTGTAGACAGGGTCAGATGGTAGTTTGGGCTGCCACAGGATGTGCCTCCACCCTTCCCACAGTACAGGAGAGATGACGTGGAGAGACCTATGTCTCCACCATGACCGAGTGTGCCTACAGGGTAGGAGGAGCAGGTGGTGGATAGGTGGATTGATGATGTTGGGGTCACTGATAGATATAGGTAGTGGTGGGCGGCACAACTATGAGTGGCACCACCGAGGCCAGGGAAGCCAGACTTAGCTACCATCACAGTACAGAGGGATACCTTACAGGGTCAGGTGGTTACCCTTCAGGCACAGATTACAGCTTTACAGGGGCAGCTTACTGGGTCAGAGGCACAGGTTTCCATTTTACAGGCTCAGGTAGTGGCCTTACAGGCCCAGGTAGCACAGGGACAGGCACCCGCACAGGGTGGAGATGGAGATGGGGGATAGGTAGCCACTTTACAGGCACAGGTAGTAGGTTTGCAGGGCCAGTTGGCCACTACACAGGCTCAGGTTGTGGCCTTACAGGCCCAGGTTGTAGCACAGGCACCTCCACAGACTCAGGGATAGGGTCCCACACTACAGGAAGCTGCGGTGGGACAGGGTCCCATGGTACAGGGAGGAGGACATGGCTCACAGGTACAGGGTCTGAGGCCAGTGTTAGCAGGTCAGAGCTCACAGGTTGTTGTGAGACCTATGGCACCACCTCAGATGGTGTCGATGGCAAGGTTCAGGGATGCCCTGAATGAGGCATGGTATTACCAGGATCATCTGACAACCACTGGGATAGATGCCCCTTACTATGCTAAGTACAAGGAAAAGTAGACAGTGAGTGAGAGGACTAGATCCCACACTCATAGTTCTGAGAGCACAGGGGGCTGATGAGCCCAGAGGTAGGGTCAGGGTGAGGCTATGAGTTCACAGAGGCCAGTCCCAGGTGAGGGGCATGCAGAGATTAGACCGAGACCCATGCTAGGTGGAGAGATGTAGGCAGGTCATCGGGCTGGAGGTGAGGAGGAGAAGACAGATGAGACAGGCATGGATATCAGATGGAGTGATGATTAGTCACCTGATATGATTGGTGTATTTATTTTTGGTATATACCGGCCTGTGTGCCGATGATAGTGAGGATGTACATGAGAGTTTTGTGATTTTGATTATTATACCGGCCTGTGTGCCGAAGATAGTGAGACTGTATCTGAGCATCTTGAGATACTTGTATTTATTTGTATTGTGTACATATGTATTGATACACATATATTTTTCATTGATATAGATGATGGTGATGTGTATGTATTAATGATGTACTTGGTTTTAATTTCCATTGTTATTGTGTATGTGATGGAAACTAGGTGAATTAGGCATTTTTTAGTCGAGGTCATGTAGGCATGGTTGAGTTAGGTCAGTTAGGCATGGTGGAGTTTAAGTCAGTTAGGCATGGTTGAGTTTAGGTCAGTTAGGCATGGTTGAGTTTAGGTCAGTTAGGCATGGTTGAGTTTAGGTCAGTTAGGCATGTTGAGTTTAGGTCATTTAGGTGAGTTAGGTCAGTTAGGCATGGTTGAGTTAGGTTAGTTAGGCATGGTGGAGTTAAGGTTTGTTGGTTTTGATTTAATTTCCAAGTTATTGGTAACATGGGAAATAAATGATGATGTATATGTATGTTATGGTGTAGATTTCATAGATATTTTATATCATGGAAATGTGAAATGATGGATGTATGATATGATGTTGTAAGAAAATGGTAGGTATTTATGTTTGTTAATTGTTTAATTTCCAAGTGTTGTGAAAAATGGAAACTAAGTAAGGTGAAATGTTAATTGAAAACATGGGGGGGGGGGGAAAATTGGTTAGGGTAAAGAGTGGCGAGCTAACCTCCAAGGGCCCCATGCCCTCAGAGTGCTGCCTACATAGCCCCAGTGAAAAGGGGCCTCAGGCCGATGTAGTTCTCCCATAAGCTAGGGAAGAATATGATGAGGTAGAGAAATGGGTTAGTAGGTTTTAGGCATGGTTGAGTCTAGGTTATTTGGTTTTGAGGTTTAGGTCACTTAGGTCACTTAGGCATGATTGAGTCTAGGTCATGAAGGTCACTTAGGCATATTGAGGGTGAATTGAGGTCATTGAGGTGTGGTTAAATTAGGTGTGAAGGCTTGGTCCTGTATAGGATAATCAACAAGTAATGATGAAGGTGAATGGTAAGAGGTGATAAAAAGAGTCACCTAATTGATAAGAACCAAAACAAGTCTACCATACCAAAGATGGGCTTATGAATGTAAGACCCTAAAGGCATTTGCATGATTGACTATTCTAAGGGTGAAGAAAGTCACATGATCATGAAATGTCACATTTGTGGCACATCCCTTGAGTGGGTGGGAAATTAGGGTGAAAAGGTGATAAGGTGAAAGCAGGTTGGTTTTAGCGTAACCTAGTGTGAGACAGTATGCCGACTTGGCAAGAGACCCAAGATCACAATAGGCAAGTCCATGATGAAAAAGTTAATCTTTTTTTTTTTTCTTTTTTTTTTGATAGACTGATCGATGTGGGAAGTCTATGTGGGATGAGTATATTATCTCCTTGAGGTCTTCGTGAAGTTGATCGATGCGGGAAGCTTCAGAATATTTTTATTTTAGTTTTTGCAAGAATAGTCTTCTTTTGATGATAGACTAAGTACAATATGGCTGGCTTCATATAGCTGTCCTTCGAGGGAGCAGTCTATTTATAGCAGCGAGATAGAAAGCGTAGATGTCCTTTTTGAGGGAGTCATATTTTTGCTGGAAGTTTGACTCAAGGAGTTGAATCCCATTTTACTTTTGAAATTTTTTTCTTTTGGACTTTTAAGTAATGGACAAGATTATAGAGGGAAATAAGATATTGTTTTTGAAGAGAAAACTATAGCACACTGAGGTTAACTATGATAGAGAGGTTTTAAGTGATGAATGACCATGGGATTCCATCTTGAAAAAGATGAAAAGTATCCATGAGAATCATGCCATGAGTAGAGCCATGGTACTCATATTGAAGACAAGGTTGAAAGGTAACGGGTAATCACATGATCCTGGTTTAGTCGTTGATCCTTAAAATAGGTAGAATGGAAGGTGAATGGTGCTCAAGGGATGGGTGTTGAATAGACAAGAGTGATATAGGACTTAATTCAATAGTAGAATGGTCAAAGATGCAAGGCATTGAGGGGTTCAGGTTTGGGTTTACCTTCGAGTGAAGACAAATGATAAGCACCTGATCCATAGGTATGAGTAACGATATAAGGTCCAAGCCAATTAGGAGAAAATTTTCCCCGTTTACTTTTTTCCTCTTTTGTTACATGTTGATTTTCTTTCAGGATGAGGTCACCAACTTGGAAGGTTCATTCATGGACACATTTTTCATAGGCATGTTTGATACATTTTTGGTAGATTTGAAGGTGATCAAGAGCATTAAGATGACGTTCGTCTAATAACTCGAGTTGTGCCAAATGGTCTTGGTGAAAGTCATCATCGTTGAGCATCTCTTTGAGTGAGATACGAAGAGATGGAATCTGGACTTCAAGAGGCAACCTCTGTACCATAGACCAGAGAGAAAGGTGTAGCCACAGTTGAGGTATGAATACTAGTATGGTAAGCCCATAAGGAAAAAGGAATGTGTGTGTGCCAATCCTTTCCAGTATCATCCACAACTTTCATAAGAATTTTGTTTAAGGTTTTGTTGGTGGATTCAGCTTGGCCATTTGTTTGAGGGTAGTAGGGTGAAGAAAAACTGAGTTGAATGCCAAAGGCATCACAAAGCTTCCGTAGAGTTTTGTTTTTGAACTGTTTTCCATTATCAGTGATGAGACGATGGGGAACACCAAAGTGAAAAATGATGTGATGATTGATGAATTCACATATTTTCTCAGCTTTTGTTGAAATAAGAGGTATGGATTCTACCCATTTAGTGTAGTATTCAGTAGTGGTAATAATCCATTGATGGCATTGTGAAGAATGGGGATTGATTTCTCCAACAAGATCCAAACCCCATTGAGAGAAAGGCCAAAGGTCTCGTGTGACCTGTAAGGCATGACTAGGTGTGTGATGAAGATTAGCATGTTGTTGGAACTTCACACAATGTTTGACATAATCACAACAACCACGGTTTAAGGTGGGCCAATAATAGCCTAGGTGAGAGAATGTGTTTAGCGACAGCTAAACCATTGAAGTGACCTCCACAAATTCCATCGTGAACTTCCTTGATGGTGTAGGGAATTTCAGAACTTGTAAGGCATCACAAGAGGATACCATCAAAGCCACATTTATAAAGAAGGCCTCCCATGATGACATACTGAGAGACACTTTTGAGAAAGGAGCATTTGTCCATTACAAGTAAGGTCTGGAGGTAGAATTGAAAGGGAAAGGTAGTCAACAAACTACTTATACCAAAGGTCACGTGGGTCAGGTTGAATGGTTCTGATGAGGTTGACATCTTGAAATAGATAGGAAGGTGATTGCAGCCTTTGTACTGTGACAAATATTTTTGAGTCAGGAGGGCGAGGTGGGTATCTGAGAAGCAAGGCAGGCCATGGTATCTACAAATTTGTTAGTGGAATGTGGAGTGGTTTGAAGTTCATAATGGTCAAAGGTAGTCAAAAGTATGTCTACATGATGCTTATACTTTTGAAGTATTTCATTATGACACTGGTATATACCATTGACTTGATTTACAACCAGTTGAGAGTCACCAAAGATATTAATTGATTTGATGTCTAAGGTGATGGTGGTTTGAAGGCCTAATACGAGTGCTTCATATTCGGTGATATTGTTAGTACATTCAAAATCTAGTTTGAAAGATAATGGTAGGCTCACCATCGAGAGGAATGAGGATAACTCCAGCACCACCCCCATGCTGACATTTGGAACCATCAAAGAATAAGGTCATTGGTAAATGGTATCATCCAATGAGAGGGTAGCAATGGATTCATCTGGGAAATCAAAGTTAGAGGGCTGATCTCCAGAGAGAGGTGCGTCTGCAAGTTGGTCAGTGATAGTTTGGACTTTGATAGATTTTTGATGAGTGAATTTGAGGTCTAGGTCTGTAAGAAGCATGAGCCAAATGTGCAACACACTGATGTTGGTAGGGCTTAGTGTACATGTAATGTAAGGGGTCTGTATTGGTGACAACAAAGGTTTTGTGGTTAAGTAGGTAATGGTGAAGTTTAGTAGTGACAAAAACTAAGGCTAAGAAGATTTTTTTGGTGTGGGTGTATCGGGTTTCATAATCCAAAAGTGTATGACTTATATAATAAACCACTTTCTCCCTGTGTTTCTCATCATGATGAGTGAGCATGGCTCCCAAGGAATGATCCGTAGCAGAAATGTAAAGGTAAAATGGTTGGTCATCCTTAGGAGGAATGAGTACAGGTGGTTGGAGGAGGTACTATTTTAAGGCCTCAAAGGCTTTGTGGCATTCATCATCCCATTTGAAGGAGACATCCTTTTTGAGGAGATGATGAAAGGGGTGGCAGTGGTCAGAAAGCTGTGAAATAAAATGATGGAATAGACTGCAACTTGCCTTGCAAACTACGCAGTTGGTGAAGGTTAGTAGGTGGAGGCATTTTGAGAATAGCCTTGATTTTATGGGATTGACTTCTATGCCATGCAAAGAAATGATAAAACCAAGGAGTTTTCCTGAAAGGATAGCGAAGACAGATTTCTTAGGTTGAAGGTGAATATAATACTTGATGAGACGGTCAAAAATGACCTTAAGGGTTGTAAAGTGTTGGCTTCGATGTTTGGATTTATCAAGAAGGTCATCTACATAATCTTCCCATATGTGATGCATGATTTCATGAAAGATATAAGTCATAGCCCACTGATATGTAGCACCAACATTTTTAAGGCCAAAGGGCATGACTCGATAGCAGAAGGTCCCCCAAGGAGTGATGAAGGTGGTTTTGTGTTGATCTTCTGGGGTGAGTAATATTTGGTTATAACCTGAGAATCCATCCATGAGTGATAACATCTCATGGCTGGTGGTGAGATCAACTAGTTGGTCTATACTAGGTAGAGGAAAGTCATCTTTAGGGAAGGCTAAATTAAGGTCATGGAAATCCATGCATATGTGGAGTCCTCCTGTCACTTTTGTGACAGGAATGATGTTAGAGATCCATTGGGGATAATCAATGGGTAGGATGAAGGAAACCAAGAGAAGGCACTGAAGTTCTTCTTTGACAAGAAGGGCAATGTGAGGATGCATTTTTCACAGCTTCTGTTTTATGGGTTTGGCTTCAGGAATAGTTACGATATTGTGGACCACAATGTTTGGGTCAATACCAGGCATATCAGTGTAGGACCAAGAAAAATCATTGCTATGATCTCATAGGAATGAGGTAAAAGCTTCCTGTTCAGCAGCATCTAAAGATTGACCTATCTTTAGAATGTGCGGGTCATCTTGAGTGTTAATATTGATTTGATGGTCGATTCATTTAACATGGTTTCATCTCAGAAGGAAATGACCTGGTGAATATAAGAATCTTCCACACCAAGGTAGGTGAGAATAGACTCATCATCCTGACATTGAATGATGTTAATAGAAGGTGTATCATCATCGATCATGTCAGGATAGGAAGGGAAGGGAAGAGGGAGCCTCGCCATCATGTTGATAAGTCAGAGGTCCCAGGGAAATGGTGTTTACAAAAAAAAAGTTAGGAGGAATGGATTCTGGATCCATAGACTCCGTGGGTGAAGGTGGTGAAGTTAGTAGATGGGGTGAAGAAGTTTTATCATCCTCAATGAGTTTGACGTGGGATTTCTTGAAAGATGGTTTGGAAAAGCCAATACCACTGTGGTCGTTGTGTTTACGTGTGGTACATGGGATGACAGTATGACGGCCCTGTTTGTAGAACCCAAAGCCAAAGCCTTTCCATGCACAATGGTGGAGGAAAGTGTGGGTGAAGTGGTGGTTGGTGAGGGATTGAAGGTCAGAAGAAAATGGTCACATTTGGGAAGGTGGCTCGGGTGAGTAGGTAGAAGTATCAAGTCCCCCATAGGTTAAGTTTGTATGAAGGTGAGGAGGACCATAAGGGAAAACCTCACCTATGTGGTGATCATAGCGAGGATGTTGGTGAAGGTTACCATACTCTTGAGGAGTAAGGAATGTGTTGATGTTGTACAGGTGGTACTCCCCCAGAGTGAGATGTTGAAAAACACCTTCTAAGGGATCGGTAGTTGGTATATGGGTGGTGGGAATAGATGAATCACTAGGTGATTGGGAAGAAGAAGCATTGGTCAGTTGAGAAGTAGAAGGATTAGCGGATGGGTCAGCTACAGAAGCTATGGCGGTAGTGGGAATGGAGGAGGTAGGTGTGGAAAAGGTAGTAGAAACAACATCAGTGGATGGGGTTGTGGGTGAAGAAGAAGTGGTGACAGTGGTAGATGCCTTAACTGGTATAAGGACATCATTAGGTTGGTATAACATGTTACAGGTTTTGAATGGTGAAGGGTCAGTGGGGATGGTATAGTTATGTCCTTCATGTTCAAATTTTACACAATGATGTAAGGTTGAAGGAACACAACCCATGATGTGGATCCAAGGTCGGCCAAGCAACAGGTTGTACTGGAACTCCCCCTCTAAGACATAGAATAGTTCTGGAATGGTACGGGGGCCCACATGAACGTGGAGGATGATGGTGCTGAGAGTGGAAGTGATGGCATCATTGAATGAATGCAACATAACTGGGTTATTATGCATGTAATTTGAAGGGATGCACATTTGATTATATGTGTGGGAGGAGATGATGTTGATGTTGGCACCACCATCGATCATAATGCATCGAACGTGTATATTATCAATATAGACAGAAATGAAAAGGGAAGAATCAGGATCATCTGATTGGAGAGGTATAATCTCGTCGTTCAGAGAAACTGAGGGCAAGCTACTTGGTGAGTAGTGGCAGGGGGTGTAGAGGAAGGGGATTAATTGGTGAGATAGGCCAAATGGTGAGGGGTGATATTGGAGGCCAAAGGCATAGGGTCATTGGGTAAAACCTCGATGGATTGCAAAACCTCCATGATGGCCTATGTCGATGGGATTCAGAAGTTTGGATGAGGTCGTACAAAGACATTTTTAGAGGGGATTGGTGTAATTGTTTTATCATTGTATGATGGGTGACCCATCAGAAATAGGATATGTGTGTCCCCAAATGGTGATTTTTGTGTGAAGGTGCAGATGGTATGTTGGGCACAGGATTGGTGGATGGGCTAGTTGTTTACTCCTTTCCTTTGTCTTTTTGGGTGCGAGTGGCAACTTGGATCATGTTAATCTGAGGAAGAGAGGTGGATGGAGAAGGTGTGTCAAGAAAAGTATAATGACATGATGGAAAAAAACCTAGTGTGGGGTAAGAACCTTGTGAAATGAGTAGGGCGCACTGGCATTTTGGTGGGGTTTTGGCTAGCTCTCTTATATGGACCATATTGATCTCAAATTTTGGAGGTGGATAAAAGGGTTGTGGAGGTGGTGATAAAGGTCACTGAATAGGTAGTGGGTGAGGATGTGTAGTGATAGGTGGAGGTGGAAATGGGTCCTCGTCTAGAAGATCATCATCATCAATTTTTTGTTCAGGAGGACAAAGTTGGAGAAGAATGGTTTTTAGAGCCTTACAATTTTCTACATCATGTCTTGGCACATGATGGTAGGCACAAATTTTAGTATCGTCAAACCCTTTTGGTTTGGGCTTGAGTGGGTCGTAAGGTCTAAGGGGGGTAATGTGATGACAGAGGTCTCTAAAAGGTTGGCTAGAATGTTGGCGTAAGACCCTGCCAATGGATCACAATGTGAGGTGAGTGTGGGTCTTGGATTGAAGTGTAGGTGATTGTGATGTGTGAGGTACTACAGGAGGTGGAATTGGAGATGGGATAGGTTTGACCACCGATTTGGTAGTTGGTAATTTTTTAGGCTTGGGTTGTACCTTCCTAGGTAAGGGCATGGTAGATGAACTAGCGATGGAAGGTGTTGTAGGCTTGACTACCTCTTTGGAGGGTAGTGGGTTTTTCAATTTTGGTTGCACCTTCTTGGGTAAAGGTGAAGGAGGAGTACGTGATGTAGAAGGGAAAGCAGATGGTGGAAGAGGATGGGTTAGCCATGGTGATAATGGAGGTGTGGTAAAGGTTGTTGGTGGAGGCAAGGTGGAAGGTACAGGTTGAAGAGAAGGAAGTCTCATAGGTAGTGATGAGGTTATTGTAGCTGGTGGGGGTATAGGTGGTAAGAAAGATGTGGGTAATGGTGAAGGTGTATGTTGTTGATAGGTTGGGTGTAATAAAGGATTGTGATGAAGAGGTGGGCTTCTGCACTTTTTATTTTCCTTGGATAGGTGGTTTCTTGGCCAAGGTCGATGGGTGAGGCCCTAGGATAGACGGAAAGGGTGAAGGTGAAAAAGGCGTGGTGGGTGAAACTGGTGTGTGTGTGGCCTAAAGGTTGGGTCTTCCTTTTAGGTGGAGGATTGGTTTTTGTGATCTTGGGAAGATGTGGCTAAGTCCAATTTGATGGGTGGATGGACAAGGCTTGATGTCGGCATGACACCCAGGGTAGTGATAGGTCTAGATATGGGAGAAGATTTAGGTGCAGGTAGGTTCTTAGGCATAGGAATGGGTTTGGTTGTGGGTAAAGGTTTGGATGTAGGAAAGGGTGAGGAAGAAGAAGTCATTTCAATAGGCATGGTCATGGTTGATTTGGTTCACTTGAAATACCTTTGGATAGATCGTGGAGGTATCAGTAAGTGACATTTGCATTTGGGTTGAAAAGGGTAACTGAAGGTGTCCCCAAAGCATGGAATTATCAACGTAATCCAAGTGGTCGGCCAGGCATGAAAATGGTACTATTGTAAGAGGAGATGTCATTGGTTTAGTGGAAATCCCTGTAAAATATGTCTGTGAGATAGGGAACTGGTTAGCCTCAGACTGTGTGGGTAAAAGAGCCAAGAGCAGATCAATGGGATCCTGGAATGCTAATGGGGAATTGTCACCAATAGGAAGTGGCACGTCTAAAGGATCCCCCATGGGTAGGAGAGATGATAGGTGGGGTGAGGTAGATTCTTCTTTTGGTGGAGAAGAAAGTGAGGATGATTCTCCCATGGGTAGGAGAATTAATACCATTGATTTTTCATTAGGTTGTGAGGTAGATGGTGAAATGGCATTGGAAGAAATTGTGGACTCCTCCATGGGTGAAGGGGGAGATGAAGGGGACTCCTCTATGGGTGAAGGAGTAGATGAGGTAGGCTCCTCCATGGGTAGAGGAGCTCATGCTAGAATCTCCTCGATAGAGGGGATAGGAGGAAATTGAGGAATGGTTGGTATGACTTCAAAAACAACATGAACTTCACAGACATTACTGTCATTGGTTGAAGGTTCACCATTTTGATTAGATGATGGTGTATGGTTAGGGAATGACTTCTTAAAGATATGCAAGTTTTGATTTTCCGGTGCATTTGGGTTGTCCAGGATGAGATCTCCATTATCTAACATTTCCTGGACAATGTTTTTGAAGGTTATGCAATTACCATCGCTATGGCCTTTGACGTGATGATAGTTACAATAATCATGTTCCTTATACCATGCAGGCATAGGATGAGTGGGGTCAAAACCAGTATGTGGTTTTATAGGTGGAAGTGCAATGGCTCTAGCCTTAAGAATCTTTTCTAAGACTAAAGAATAGGGCTCTCCAATTGGAGTGTACTTTTGTTACTCCCATCTGAACTGAAAAGTTTGAATGTGAGAAATATTAGAGGAAGGTTTTGCTTGGTTAGATGGGTGAGATGGGCCAGCTTTGAGAACTACCATGTTGGCAGATCCTTTGGCTTTTGAATAATTTTTTGGGGCTTTGAAGATGAAGAGGCATCATTTGATTTGAATGTGGTGTTTTTGTTATGTTATTGAATTTTCTTCTCTTCAATGGCACAAATTTCTAGTTTTTGTGCCATGGTAAATGCTTCATCGAAGGTATGGAAGGTTTGTACTTGCAGAGTTGGTGAGATGTGCCTGCACAAGCTCTAGTGAACAACTCTATAAGCTTGGTTTGAGGCAACTGGAATGTTAGCTGGTTGATGAGGCTCCACCAATGAGTGACAAAATCAGTGATAGACTCGTCGTCGTATTGTCGAGTTGAGTACAAGTCGGTCATAGTGACCTTCTTGACGATATTGATTAAAAAATGGTCCAAGAAGGCTTGAGCCACTTGATTAAATGAGTAAATGGAATGTCGAGGAAAACCACTATACCAGTCTAATGTGGGTCCCATTAAGGACATGGGGAATGTTCGTAGGAGTAAAGCATCATCGTGGGTGATTAGATAACACCCATGTTTGAAAGACTGCAAGTGTTGTTGTGGGTCTTCTTTACTATTGAACCGGTTAAATTTGGGCATTTCCCAATGCACAGGGTATGGGTGAATGGGAATAGATGGATGGATGGGCTCATTGCAGATTTCATCATAGGTTAAGGAGTTGTGAGAGCCAGATACTGATGCTTCTAATGTTTGCATCTTTTCCATCATCATCTTAATAAGGTCGTTGGTGGGTTGTGATGATTGGGCACCCCCTGTAGTATAAGGAGGTTGATGATGGATGTATGATGTGGATGACATCCCAGTATATGGTGGTGCCTGAGTATGAGAACTGTGAAGGGGGAATAGATGCAAGTGGAAGGTATCCTGAATAGGTGATAGATGAGATTAGGGGTTGTTGGTGATATGTATAAGTAGGTGGGGTAGTCGTAACGACTCTTGTGGTAATTGGGGGTAGAGACTGTGGGATGGAAAGGACGAGGTTTTGGAATGGGGTATGGGTTTCGAACACCATGGGTGGTTGCAATGCAACAGGTACATATGAGGTAAAGGGTGCAGATGGGGCTATGCTCAAGGTGGCTGATGAAGGAATAGTTGACACCACGGGTGTGATAGATGTCATAGGTGCAACAGTTATAGAGGATGTGGGGTCTAGTTGAGACACCACAGGTGGTAAGGTGGATGAAGGTAATGTGATCTAGTGGTAGCTGATGTGGAAGTGGGGGTGAGGGTAGAAGGGATAGATATGGGCATGTCATATACCAACTGTCCTGAGGAGTCACGGGTAGATGAGTGGGTGAGATAATATTGTAGGGCAGTGGGATTCTGGTCAAGGAGTCTTGTGAACTCCTCGTCACTGGTACTAATGGTGATGGGATGAGTTGGATCCATAGGTGATAGGATGGAAGGTGGTGATGGGCTAGGTGGGAGTGGCTGAAGGCTAGTGTGAAACACAAGGGTGTTGGCTTGGCTATGAGTCAAAACCATGTGAATTAGCGTAGACCTGGTAAACTGTTCTCTGTAAATGACACAGAAAAACAACAAAAATGGAGGAGAATAGATTTTGGGAGGTGAAACTGGTCGGTGTTTTAATTAAAAATTAAAACAAAGGAACCGATGGTGGTTAGGTTAACCGATGATGGTTATAGGGTGACTGATGATGGTTAGGGTAACCGATACCGGTTACTGTGGGAAATCAACAGTTTTGCAAATGAGGAAAAAACTGATGAAAATGAAATAAAGAAGTTGTATTTGACTGTGATTTTAAAATTTTGGGGGTATGATGATGTCCTGAGAACTTAAAAAAGAACAGAAGATGTGATGAATGTTATTTTTGGTAGAATGACCAAAAAGAGCTGGAAACTGACAATGGTTAGGTAAACCAATGACAATTAGATGTAAACTGATGATGGTCACTTGGACCGATGCCGGTCACTGTGAAATTTGAAAAAGTGAAGAAAAATATGATTTTTATGAATTAAGTCGGATGAAATATAAACCTAGAAGACTGAGTATGATAGTAATGGATCCTGACACACTTAGAAACAGTCAGAATACACCAACTATGATGGTGGAGTGTGAAAGGAAGAAGAAAATGAAGAACGTAACCTCACAACTCAAAACACAACTCAAGAAAAAGCTAAGAAAAACATGCAATCCTATAAGTGAATTTTATGTTTTAGCTTATGCTATTTAAGACTGACTTGTGAATTAGAACAGATTTTTTTGGTTGGGAAGGTGTCCTATGAAGAGGTAAGATCTAAGGGTGGTTTCAGGTTATGTTTTGGTGGGGGTGGTCCTTTCTCTGAGTTAATGACTGGATAGAGAAACCAGTTGGGTGCCCACTGTCAATCCTCTGATCGTGTGATCATTGACAACTTCTTCCAGGTAAGGTGTTGTTTAAGAAGATGTGTGAATTTATATTTGTGTAGTTTGGCAAAGAGAGAGAGAAGAGAAAGTGCTCTATGATTCAATTATGTCAACCATCAGCTGGGCATGACTTCCAGCGTATAGGTTGCCCTCAGTTTTAATGTGAGCTAAAAATGCAAGCATAGAAGTATGAAATGCAAGTATTTTAGAACCCAAATCGAAATGTGATATTCGATGTAAACAGAGAGTGAATAGGAAAGAGAATGAATTTCACTAATGTGGATGCAAGAAGAAAAAGAATGATTCTTTTTAGTCCCAAAATACAAATGTCACTTAGACAAATAGAAGAAAGAGAAGATTCCCAGGGAGAAAATTTAATGTTAACTTCCTTTTTAAAAGAAACAAACATACAACAGTTCCCTAAGAATGAATGAATGCAAGGAACCCTGGATGGGTCCCACCGGGCGTGCCAAAATGTTTCACCAGATTCTTAGCAAATTAATGAAACAGATAAGGGGTGATAGGCCAAGGAGGAATACCTGTTGTGATGTTCGGTTGAAGGTTATGTGCACGTTCTGATTTCCTGATCCAAGTTGACTGCAAGAACTCCCTTTTGTCTAGGAGGAACTACCTGAAATGCAAAGCAAGACCACAAAACATAGTTAATAGCAAAAGGTTAGTGGATTTCCTAGCGCGAGCTAGATCCAGGAAGTATGACACTTCCTCGATGGTTGTCAATCCATATATATATATATATATATATATATATATGTATATATATATATATATATTATAAAACAAATGAACATGAACATGCATATAAATGAATCTAGTGCTAGTAGTCTGATTTAGGTATCTCAGATTACTTATCAACTTTAATCCACTTAAATGCTTTGATATTAAACTGTCAAAGGTCACGGGTCAGGTCACAGGCTGGGCAGGTGGTCTGGAAGTCACAGACAGGGTCTGGGTAAGGCTTGGTACAATTTGGGGCTGATTTGGGTGATTGGGGTGCTTGCTGGTCTGAGGTAGTTTTCCAGACACAGAGACTGATGCCAGTCAGGTGTGACTGATGATGGTTTAGCTATGACCGATACCGGTTAGGGATAACTGATCTTGGTTTCTGTGGGAATGGTAAAGTATCAGAAACAGGTGTCCAGGTTCTCTCTGTGTCTACACAGAGAGATGGGGAGGTCTGTGGAGAGGCTTCAGGTAGGGTATCTGGCTTGGGTGAGATTTTTGTGAGGCCTTTGGGGTGTTAAGGTCAATTTAGAAAAAGTCTGGCAGGAGATACAGTAACCGATGTCGGTCTGGTGACTGATGTCAGTGAAGGGGAAACTGATGATGGTTAAGGTAACTGGTGTTGGTAGGGGAAATTTGGTGAAAGTTGATTAACATGTGGTTTTGGGATTCTCTGTGATTGCACAGAGAATAAAGGGGAAACTAGTTGGGTTCGTGATAAGGTGATAAAAACTCAGAAGTGTGTAAAAGGTTAGGAATAAAGATCTGGAAGGTTATGGTGGCTGGATAAGGATATGGGCTGGAAAATGGAGATGGTGAATACAGGGAATAACAAGTTCCAATAACCAAGGGATAAAGAACTTAATGAATAAGTACATGAATGATACAAAATCAAATGCACTTACTTGTTCCTGTAAGATTGGTGAGTGAAGGAAGGTGATGGTTGATCTGTGAACCTAGTGGTCAGTATCATGACAGTGCTTCCCAGAGTGTCACCGTGAATTCCAATGCCTTCAGATCAGCCCTGGTACTTGCTTGGACCTCTGGCTGGATGTATTATGTCATCTTGATGCTGAGAAAACTCTGGTTCCTGCTTGAATTCAGATATCTCTCTCCCAAAACTTGAAGTGACCAACCTAGGAAAAAGGTTTCCAAATTGTATATATGGTGACTGATGATGGTCAAGGTGACCGGTGTCGGTTGAGGGTTAACCGACGTCGGTTAAGGTGGGATATCCTAGGTTTACCAAAAATAGCAGATCTTGGCTATTTTTGGTGAGCTCTACCTGTTGGTCCGAGTCTAAAGTGGTGGTTAACGCTTAGATAAGTGGGCATGTTTTTGGAGAAAGAATAGGAATTTAATGTTAGGGTTAGACTAAGTCTCAGGTGGTTAGGATAAGTGGAGACTGAGTCTTAGTTAATTAATAGGCTAAGAACAAGTCCATGGTGAGGTGTCTAGGTGATGTCTAGGTGATGTGGCTAGGTGAGGTGTAAATTAATTTAATTAAAGTAATTAAATTAATAAATTATGTGAGGATGGGTATTAATTCAATTGTAAGTAACTAAATTAATATGAATATGTGGTAAAGGGGTCATGGTTAGGTTAACACGTCAGGCTGACTACTCGAAAGAGGACACAAGGGAGTGTGACCCAATTTGAGTAGGAAAGGTTTAGTCCATCCACATTTTCATTAGATCGATCCTTCATTAATATCTAATATTTATTTTATCTTTTATAAGGTATTTGTTAAAATGATTTCATTCTTCAGTCTTTCAATAACATTGGTGTTATTGATAAAATTCAATTATTACTAATTATTTAATTGTAATTAAATTTATGTTTGATGGGTTTCATCTAAATAATATTCACATTCTACATAGGCATGTTTGTTTCAAAATAAAAAATATTGTGATTCAAAAGATAACATTTTAATTGTTAGCATATCACTGTGTTGCTTGATGGGCTTTTAAAAAACTTCACAAAAGGCATTAACATACACTTAAATTATCTATAAAATATTGCAAAACTAACTTGGTGGAGGTGTTTGAGAATCATAAACTTGCAAAGGAAATAAAACATTCGCTAACACATGCCAAGAACATGATCTAACAAACTTCAACAAGCTGCAAATGGAGGAAAATAGTATTTATTGCTTCAACAAGGTGTTTGTAGTACAATCTCTACATCACATAAGCATAATCAAACATAAGTCTCCCTTTATTTCTTGAAAAGAAAGGATACATATAGAAAAATAAAGGAGGATTTGACTCAAGTCCTACTCCAAAAATATCACTCTCAACTCAATTTTAGACCCAGAAAATAAAATTAAGTAGTTGGATACAAATCCAATGCTATCAAAAATAGACTTCCGTGCACAATTCGAATACCTTGAAATGCAATTTTTTAATAACCAAAAACTTGATCAAACCACCAAAGGATTAGGACACAAACCCTAAATACAATTGTAGTTGGGTTTTTGCATTTTGGAGGCTCGGTTGGAGAAATTCTACCAAAATTTTACTTTGGACACCATTTTTGAGCTTCTTGAGATATTTTATGCACAGAGGCTCACTAATCTACATACATCGATGCCATATTTGTTTTTGTGCATTTTTTAAGACCCTATTTTTTTGGATGTCATGGATGTACTTAGATCTCTAGTTTTTTGAGTTGGGTTTTACTATTTTTTTCTAGTGGTCTTGACCTAGCCTCCTTCTCACTGGTTTCACTCTTTGCATAGCTTAGCCATGTCATTCAAGGGATATCCACTATCAAATTTATATCCATGTGTTTTTCATTTGATCTTTGTGTTTTCATTTCCTCTAATAACTGTGCTAATTGTGTAATCAAGCTATCTTTATTTTTGTTGTTCTGCAACATTGGTTTGAGTTTGGCTTGACACCTTTTCTAAGTGTTTTATAATGGCTTGGCCCTAGTTTTCACTTGGCTAGCTCTATTTTGTGATTTCATGGCTTGACATCCGGTTTTTTTATGTTACTCTCTGAGATATTTTTTTTTTGTTAATGGCTTCCATTACTTGGGTTTGATTTTTTCATAGGGATTCTTTTGACCTTACATTCCTTAGCGGGTAGCTCGCTTTTGCATTGAGCTTTGTTATGAAATGAGGAGCTCTCCATCCCTTCATTTATTGAGATTCAAAATTACAGCACCCATGATGTCTTGAAATTTGTGTATGAGGGAAACCATTGCAACCTGCATAACATGGGATTATCCTATAGTGTGGGACACCTTGCAATTAGGAAAATCCTTCAGAGAAAGCCGGCTTCTTCCTCTAACCTAGTGCCAACTTCTCCAAAGTGCAAAGAATGGCAAGCTAAACTAACCCTATTCTAATGTTTTCCAAGGAGACAAGGATAGAAATATGCATGAAATAAAACTACTCTAAGTGAAGGTGATGCACCAAGAAAGGGTGGGATAATCCCAGTGAGTGAAAAATAGGGAGAAACTGAGAAGGAGAGGGCTGATAGAAACACCACAGTCCAAGACAAGAATCAATTCCCTATATTTGTAAAGCACAACAAACTATAGACCCTGCAAAGAGATAGATACATGCACAATATACTCATAAATATAATGGAAGGAAAGAGATGCAACTCATACAAGCTAGGGTGAAAATGGCCACAAAACATGAATTTTATTGCTCAGAGACATGCACAATCCATCACACCATAAGCACAAGACAAAATACTTTACAATAAGCCCAAATTTGAGGCCTTTAGCTCATAATAGCTATGGAACAATTTTTATAGAGTTCCTCTTTCCCTTTTGGAAAACATCCTCCTCAAAATGAGGTGAATTTTACAATATATAGGGAAAATTGGGTCACCAACCAGTAGGATGCATTGAAGAGGTATGGGAAACCATCTATTTTGGTACTTTTCCTGCACGGGTGGTCATGGCTGCCATGCCTCATTAATTATGGTTGTTGGGCTATCATTCATTCACCTACCCTCATGAGGCTTGTAACTTGTCCATTGTAACTCATCCATCCATGCCATCCAACCATGACCCGACCAACCTATGAGTCACGAAAATATGAGGGGTGCGACGGGTGTAAAAAACCATTCGTACACATCAAAAAATGTGACCTGACCAACCCCTAGTCATCCAACCCCCATGACCCATGGCCGTACCTATCCAACCTAGGTGTTTTGCAAGTGTGACCAGTGTGCGATGGGCATCAAAAACCATTCAGGATGTCAAAAAATGTGACCCAACCAACCCCTGGGTGTCCAACCCCCAGCCATCCAACCTTGACCCGTCCAACCCCCATGACCCGTCCAACCTGACCATTGTCCTAACCATAGGTGTCGTGTAAGTGTGACAGATGTGAAAAGTGTCAAAAACCATTGATGCAGTGTCAAAAAATGTGACCCAACCAACACTGGGTGTCCAAAACAATGACCTGACCAACCCCTAGCCGTCCAACCTTCCAACCCGTCCAACCCCCAGCCGTCCAACTAACCAACCTCCTGGAGGCAATAACTTGAGCTCCCGGATGAGTTTTCAGGTGAAATTTTATATGATTTCACATGGAAACAACCCATTGAATCCAATGGTGGTGGTATCAAGTCCAATTTTGAATTTATCACCTCAAAAATGGCTCTTCTTTCTCAGGATTTTTGGTTGTGTGCCAGAAGAATGAAACTGCCTTGGGAAGTGTATGATGCTTCAAGATGTCTCATATTTTCCACCATGTAGGGCATGGAAAATGTATTCCATAGGAAATTTGTTAGAATTATAAATCCTGACACAACTATTATAATCTTCTGTTGAATCTCAGGTCCTCTTTCATGTTGCAAACTCCTTAAGGCTCAAAAGCCTAGTTCTGATGGATGGTCCCAAGACCTCCGAAACTTCCCTGAAACATTCACAATGCTTCCCAAACTTGAAAACCAATTATATCATTCCATATTGATCCATGAATCACTGTCCAGTTCTCAACCCATCCTCCCAAGTTGTCTATTTTACCAAGGGGGTAAAAATAGATAACAATTGGTGACTTACGGGATGATCTTCCTGCTTGATCTTGAAGACCAGTGACCTTAGGGGATCCATTGGGCATGGAGTCATATTGATTTCCAGAACTAGCCTGTCACTTGAAAAAACTATCTTCCAACCTCTGGGGTGCTACTGGATATTTTCATTTCAAAAGAAACCCCTGGTTGAGGACTGGTTGCTTCATCACCAAACTCTTCCTGAAACTGGAAAGTGCAAGAGCAACAAGGGCACAACTATGTACAAACACAAAACATTCATACACATTCCAAATAGAATATGCAGAGAATGCACAAACACTTATTACAAAAGCAACCTAAAATAAAACAAGGTGGTGTGCTACAAACACTTGGAGGAATTACAACTCCTAAACTAATATATACAAGGGTGAAAATTTTCCTTTCAGTAGCAATGTTTAAGATAGATTCTGTTAATCGGAATCGGAAGCTCCTCTCCCTCCAAGGTAGAAAATTGGAAGGAATTGCTACTTTTACATCTTGTGACCATGTAGGGGCCACTCCAAATGGCATCAAACTTGGAATGCCTTCCTAGTTTTTCCCGATCTGCATCCCACTTTAGAACTAAGTCCCCTTCCTGAAAGGTCCTTGCTCTTGCTTTCTTATCAAACCATATTTTGACTAAGGCTTGATCTTTCTCCACTGTTTGAACTACATGTTCTCTAATTTCTTCCAATTCCATCAGTTCTGCATACCTGGCCTCCATTGGTTCGAACTCAGACAACTCCAACTGCTTTATGAGCTCCAATGTAGGTAGTTCTAATGATATAAGCAACACTTCCTCTTTCCCATAGACCAGCTTGTAAGGGGAATTACATGTAGACCTCTTTGGTGTGATCCTGTCAGCCCACAAGGCTGATTTGAGCTTTGTATGCCATGTCCTTTGGTTTTCATCTAGAGTCCTCCTGATGATTCTTAGCAAATTCTTGTTTGTGGACTCTGCCTACCCATTACCCTATGGGTAATAATTTGAAGAGGTGCTCAAGTAGATTCCATTCTTAACAACCCATTCTGTGATCTTGGAACCTAGGAATGCCAATGCATTATCTGATATGATAGTGGCCGGTACTCCAAACCTAGTCACTATTCCTTCATAGAAGTCTAGTATGCTAGACTCGTTTGCTTCTTTGAGTGCTACTGCCTCGGTCCACTTGGTGAAATAGTCTGTTGCTGTCAGAATCCACTTGTGGCCTTGGCTTGAATTTGGATTGATGACCCCGATGAAGTCCAATCCCCATTACATGAATGGTTGGTCAACTAAAATTGGGTGTAATGGGAGCACTACTAATCTTTCTTTTCCTGTGAAGAAAGCACATTTCTTACACTTTTTGATCCATGTGTAGCAGTCACTAAACACCGTGGGCCAATAATAACCCACCTTCATTATCTTGAGAGCTGTTACCCATGGGGAAAAATGACCTTTGGCTTCTCCATCATGAAACTCCTGTAACAATATCTCAATTTTATTTGTTCCAATACACCTCAATAGAACACCATTGATGTCCCTTTTGAACAAAACACCATCAACAAGCACATATGGAATGGCTTGTAATTTGAAGTATCTCCTCTTTTATTTACTCATTTCTGGAGGGCATAGGCCTATTTGTAGGAAGTGTACCATATTCTGAGTCCAACAAGGAGTGGGCACATCATCATTTGTTTGCTCTTGACCATCTTGTAGTACCAAAACAACTTCATTTTCATCACCTGCTTCAACTTGTTGACTCGATGCTAGATGTTCACATAATCCCTTCCCATGGACCAACTTAGTGACTTTAATTTCAATGTCATATTCCATGACACGAGTGATCCATCCTGCACATTTCTCATTCAGATCTTTGTTTAGAAGGAAGTCCTTGACTCCCGCATGAGAGACTAGCAATTGGATCTTGTTGTTTGAAACTAGGTGTTTGAACTTCTTTAAGCTCCTGATCACTGCAAGGACATGATTTTTAATGAAGGAGTATCTCACTTCATAGTCCTCCAAACTTTGACTAAAAAAGGCAACTGGTTGTTCAGAACCCCTCTTTGTTTTGTTGCACTAGGATTGCAGAAATTGTGTCCCCACCACCAAAGGCATAGAGCATGAAGTCCTTAGAGAAGTCTGGATTCATGAGAGTTGGAGCTTCTGATATGGCCTCTTTGATAGCCTCAAAACTTGCTTTACCCTCAGTTGTCCACCTAAATTCCATGCTCTTCTTTAACATCAATGTTATTGGCTTCACAAGAGTGGAAAAGTTTGGTACAAATCTGTGGACAAAATTGATCCTTCCTAAGAAGCTTTGAAGAGCCTTCTTATGACTTGGAAAGGGCAATGCTCGAATTGCTTCAACCCTTTCTAGGTCAATCATCAATCCTTCCTTTGACACAATATGGCCTAGGAGCTTACCTTCATGAGCCAGGAATATGCATTTTTTGGGATTCAATGATACCCCAAATCTCCTACACCTTTGAAATACCTGTCTCAGATGAAAGAGGTGATCTGTTGCAATTTTAGAGAACAAAGTGATATCATCAAGATATATCAGTACTATTTTGTTTATCAACCCCTTGAATGCCATGTCCATCACCCTTTGGAAAGTGGCTCCGGCATTAGACAATCCAAATGACATTTTCCTGTAGGCATAGGTGCCCCACTTGGTGGTGAAATCCATTTTGAACTGATCATCTTCTTTTACCATTATCTGATTATACCCCGAGTAGCCATCCAGGAGAGAAAATATTTCTGATCCGGCTACCACTTGCAATATTTTCTCCATTGAAGGGAGTGGGTAGTGGTCTTTGAGAGATGCCCTATTTAGGTCCCAAAAGTCCACACATAACCTGATTTCTCCATTCTTCTTCCTGACCGGTACCAAGTTTGCAACCCAGCTTGAATGCTTGATTGGAAATATAATGCTTTCCTCTATTAACTTGTTTAGCTCTTTCTTCATTAGAGGCTCAATGTGTGGGTTGATTGGTCTTTGCTTCTTCCTGATGGGCTTAGCATCTGGATCCAGTTCAATTGTATGTTGTGCTAGCTTTGGATTGAATCCTTGCAGGTCCTCATAGCTCTAGGTGAAGACATCTGGAAATTCTTGGAAAAGTTGTGTGAACTCATATCTTTCTTGTTCAGTGGCCACCTTTCCGATTTGGATGTTTTTCCTTTCCCAACCGAAATAGGCTCTGAATCTTCTCCCTTGACCTGTATGTTGGCTTTCTCTTTACGAAATTGATCATTCAGGTTGAAAATGGACCCTAATGTAACTAATCCTTTGGGAATCTTGTTTGTCTATAGCTGCACTACTTGATCCTCGCACTGCTGCTCTAATTTTCTTGATTGCTAGCAGAGAATTTAACCTCTTCTTGTAAGAAATTAATGATCTGTTGATCATTCTCAAACACCTGCCAGCTTGTGTTATTGTCTGGAACTGTTGGCCTTACAATCACATGGATATGTGGTTGCATTTTGTCTCTCTTGATACTATCCACCACATCAAAATTTTCTCCAACTACTGTGAGCCTATCTGCAGCTTCATTTTTCTTCCTGGGTATGGACTCAATGTTGAATGCTTCAAAATCATCAATGAGGTCCCATACCCTATTTTTGTAGCTCCTGAGTAGGTCATTCTTTGTAGCATGTTGCCCCCTAACTTGATTGATGATTAACTCACTATCCCTGAACACCTGCAAGTTCTTTATGCCTCTTTTCCTGGCCCAATGAAGTCCATGAATCAAAGCCTCATATTCAGCTATGTTGTTTGAACAGGTGAACTGGAATCTGAAAGCTTGAATAGTACTTGATGTTTTGTGGTGAAACCAACATTGCACCACCCCCAACACCTTGTTTTCTTCTTGAACCATCAAAAAATAGTTTCCAAACTTCATTTTCATCCTTATTTTTGGGCTTAGTGACATTAGGAATGGGTGAATTTTCTTTGTGTACACAATACATGCCCAATTCAGATTCTTCAATTTCCTTGTATGGGTCAAATGCATGCCTTTTGTTTTCCCATTCATCTAGAGTTAAATCTGGAATACCCTCGACCTTGGTACCTATTTCCAGATCATTTGAACACTCTTCTTGATCAAAGGCTGAGCAATTTGCATTGATAGGACTTGGCACATGAGGCTCAATGTGAAATTTTTGATTGGTTCTGATCTGATGGTCACCTTGGCTCCATACCTCATCCTAAAAATCATGTGTGACCAATCTGCAGATAGATACCCACCAATTTTTGTTGTGAAGTCCCTTGATAGACACAATGCAAAGAGTGGTGGAAGGTCAATTACAGACACATCCTGCAAGACTGTGACATTAGGACAAGCATGTAGTGTGAGACTTAAACCTTTGATGATCCCAACCATTCCCACTGTTGTTCCATCTAGTTGCACCACTCCTTTCAGCACCGGTTCATACTTTAGACCCAATTGATCTGCTATTTGCTTTGGCATCACTGAGCTACTTGCCCCTGAATCGATCATGTAATTATGTACCAAGTGGTTCCCAACAATCAATGACACATAGAATGGTGGAGGCTTTAAATTTTTTCTTAGTTGACCCCCACCCTGTTGCACTGCATTAGTGAGAAACTTTCTCCTGTCCTTGGTTTGATCCATTCGAGACAGACCAATTGGCCATTGCAGCCTGCAACAAATCTCATTGCCCTGGGATTGCCAGTGACTCCCACATGGAAATGTTCACATGTGTTTTCTTCATTTGATCGATGATGTTGAAAGGGGATGAATTATCCTTTTGTTTCCCTTTACTTGGCATGGCCTTTTCTGGAGCTTGAACAGGCACATGTGTTGTTGTGATAGGTGCCTTAGGCTGATTTGATACATTTGGAGCTGCACTTGATCTACCAACTCCTTGTTGTGTAGGGGTGGGCTGAGAAATAACTGGATTAGATGGTTTTCCCTCCTCTATGTTCCTCTTCTTTGATCGTGTATTGATAGCTACACCCTGAAAAGGAGGTTGATTAACTCCACAGAAGTCTTCTGTGTTCCAATTGACCAACATAGTTTCTGTTAGAGGTTCCTCTTGTTGGGTTTCTTGCTGTTGATTTCCTTCTTGACTTGGTTCTTGGGACACACCAATGGTCTGTACCATCAAGGCCTGATTTAGGGCACCATTGAAACATGTTGATTGATTGTGAGGAAGATTGCAGGGGTAACACCAGTCGTACTCCTGTGCCATGTTGTTTTGTGTTGGAACCAAGGCTCTTGATGTTGAAGTTGTGTTTGGATCATATGGTCAGAATGGCCCGACATCTTGAGGTTGTCCTTGGTTCAAATTTTGATTTGCATCCTGATTTGGTGGTCTATTTGCTGGTATGGGGGCCTAGCTTGATACTGGGTTTGAGGCTGATATGGTCTAGAACTCTGAGCTTGTTGTCTCTTGATAGTCACTAGCTCATTTCCTAGGTTCTGTAGTTGCTTCATAACCTCCTGTAATTCTTTTGAAGTGCTTGAAGAAGTAGAAGCCTCACTATTGCTTTGATTCCTAGGGGTGGAATGGGATTCAACTCTGGTGTTTGACTAGCTATAGGAGCTCCCATGTCTAGATAGAGAGGCATTGGTGGCCTTGGTGCTAGCTTACTAGCTTGAATCAAGTAGTTTTCAGCTCTAATAGCAATGTTATAGGCTGTGGGTAAAGTTATACCTCCCATGGATTGTATCATCATTGCAATATCTGAATTTATAGCCTTCAAGAAGTATAAAAAGGCACCTTCAGCTGTTGGTCTCACTGCAACCGGAATTCTATCCCATGTCCTTTGGAAATGGAAATTGAAATCTGTCATTTGCTCATTAGGAGCCCTCTTGATTGTTGTCAATTGTTCCAATAAAGACAAATTATCTCCCTTTTCCCCAAATTGATTATGGAGGGCTGTGCACAAATGGTCCCAATTCTAGATAGACCCTGTTGTTAGGCTCCTAAACCATTGCAAAGCTTTACCTTTAAAAGGATGAAGCTAATAACTTGACCACAATATCCATTTCATTGATTTCATGAATTACACAGACATTTGCAATGTCTTAGATGTGGTCAATTGGAGTTGTTTGGTTCCCTCCAGTGAAATAGGGAATATTCTTTAGTGCTGCAACTGGGACATGATTTTGAGCATTTAGGGCAAGTGGGCTACTTCCCGTGAAGTTGACATAGGGATTGGGTTGCACCATCCTGATTGGTCGGAGAACTCTCGTTGATTGAAGAAAAGGTCTACCAGGTGGAGGTGTAGACAAGGTTCTGTTAGGTGGAGATGGTGATCTTTGAGTCTTCTTCCTTCCTCTTCCTCTTCCTGGTGATAATTGCAAGTAATCAAACATATCCTTCTTCTCTTTCTCTAGACCTGGTTTACACTCTTCTCATGAACTTGATAAACTTGGGCTGCTGAAACCAGTGGATTTGAAAGATGGAGTCACCAGATGTGTTGCTACAAAGCCTCTAGAGGCTGGAAATTCACCAAGACACACACCCAATCTTGATAAAAGTGAAAATATTGACTTCTGTCCCACTAGGCATTCCAAAATTATTAATGCAAAATTACAACACCCCTGATTGCTTGGGATTTATGTATGAGGGAAACCAGTACAACCTGCATAACATGGGATTATCCTATAGTGTGGGACCTTACAAGTAGGATAATCCTTCATAGAAAGTCATCTTCTTCCTCTAACCTAGTGCCAACTTCTCCAAAGTGCAGAGAATGGCAAGCTAAACTAACCCTATTCTAATGTTTTCCAAGGAGACAGGGATAGAAATATGCATGAAATAAAAAACTACTCTAAGTGAAGGTGATGCACCAAGAAAGGGTGAGACAATCCCAGTGAGTGAAAAATAGGGAGAAACTGAGAAGGAGAGGGCTGATAGAAACACCACAGTCCAAGACAACAATCAATTCCCTATATTCGTAAAGCACAACAAACTATAGACCCTACAAAGAGATAGATACATGCACAATATACTCATAAATATAATGGAAGGCAAGAGATGCAACTCATACAAGCTAGGGAGAAAATGGCCACAAAACATGAATTTTATTGCTCAGAGACATGCACAATCCATCACACCATAAGCACAAGACAAAATCCTTTACAATAAGCCCAAATTCGAGGCCTTTAGCTCACAATAGCTCTGGAACAAATTTTACAGAGTTCCTCTACTTTTTGGAAAAATCCCCCTCAAAATGAGGTGAATTTTACAATATATAGGGAAAATTGGGTCACCAACCGGTAGGATGCATTAAAGAGGTATGGGAAACCATCTATTTTGGTACTTTTCCTACATGGGTGGTCATGGGTGCCATGCCTCATTAATTCTGGTTGTTGGGATGTCATTCATTCACCTACCCTTGTGAGGCTTGTAACTCATCCATCCATGTCATCCAACCATGACCCGACCAACCTGTGTGTCGTGTAAATATGAGGGGTGTCATGCATCAAAAAATTCGTTCAAAAAATGTGACCCGACCAACCCCTGGGCAGCCAACCCCCAACTGTCCAACCCTGACCCGTCCAACCCCCATGACCTAGTCCAACATTCATCCAACCATAGGTGTCGTTCAAGTGTGAAATGTGACCATAAAAAAACCATTCAACCATCAAAAAATGTAACCCAACCAACCCTTGGGTGTCCAACCCCCAGCCGTCCAACCTTGACCCATCCAACCCCCATGACCCGTCCAACATGGTCATACCAAACTGGCCGTAATGTCCAACCTAGGTGTTGTGCAAGTGTGATGGGATGAAGGGTGTCAAAAACCATTCAGACATGTCAAAAAATGTGACCTAGGAACCCCCAACCCTTAGGCATCCAACCCCCAGCCATCCAACCTAGGTGTCCAACCTTGACCCGTCCAACCCCCATCAAAAAATGTGACCCGTCCAACCCTAACCCGTCCAACCCGTCTGACCCATGTCCAACCTCCAACCGACCAACTTCTGGAGGTGATAACTTGAGCTCCCGGATGAGTTTTCGGGTGAAATTTTATATGATTTCACATGGAAACAACCCATTGAATCTAATGGTGGTGGTATAAAGATCCAATTTTTAATTTATCACCTCAAAAATTCTCCTTATTTCTCAGGATTGTTGGTTGTGCGCCAGAAGAAATGAACTGCCTTGGGAAGTGTATGATGCTTCAAGATGTCTCATCTTTTCCACCATGTAGGGCATGGAAAATGGATTCCATAGGAAATTTTTTGGACTTATAATTCTTGACATGGCTATCAGAATCTTCTGTTGAATCTCAGGTCCTCTTTCACGCTGCAAACTCCTTAAGGCCCAAAAGCCTACTTCTGATGGATGGCCCCAAGACCTCCGAAACTTCCCTGAAACATTCACAATGCTCCCCAAACTTGAAAACCCAACTGTATCATTCTAGATTGATCCATGAATCACTTTCCAGTTCTCAACCCATATGAAATTTTAATTGATCTCATTCTGAAATAAACACTTATTCTTAGATGTAAACCTCTTATTGTAATTATGCAAAACCATATTATGAAAAATTGTACACTTTGTAATGTATGGCATGTAACAAGTCCATGAGCATGTTGTATTACAAGAAGTGATTGAACTTGTAATATAATTTGACTTAGTAATACAAAAATTCATTCCCAAATATAAAATTACATTTCTCAAACTCAACTTTTTATATATTTGGTGAACATTTTGGAACTCTCTTTTGCAAATCTACATTCATTTTGGGGAAACTATAAAAACTAGAACAGACATTGTGTTTTGTTTTGAACACTTGATGTAAACTTAGATACTCATACTGATAGTTGTAACTTATGAATCTATCATTGATGTTTTGAAAATCATGAGTTGAAATACATTCAAAGATGCATATTTTCTTTGAATATCATGTAAACTTGGTTGAAAACTTGTAATGTCATATCTATGCTTTGAGAATTTGATGAACATGCAACTTCCTGGAAAGCTTGATATATTTTGTAATTTTATGGAAACCTCTTATAAGCTGAAAATGTAATTGATTTTTTTTTTTCATGCTTTGTATTTGAAATTATTTCATTTCCATCTCTTTGAATAATATATTCCTTCTTTTCTACAACACTTGTTCAATTTAAAAGAATGCATATATGTACAAAGTTGATAATCTAACGAAGTAGTGAGACCCTAAGCTCTAACATCATCTATTTTTTCCTCTTTTAGGTATTGAGTAGAATTAGGATCAAACCTGGAGCTGCATCCTGCAAGGAAATGGGTCTCATCTACCAAGAAATTATGGGTCCCCTTCTTCATTACATTCTTAGTTTTTAAATTTATCTTCATTATTGTACATTTAAATTCATATCTCACAGCTTGTGTGAGGAACTTTTACAATTATATTATGAATATAAACAAATTTTTTATGCAATGATTTATATGATACTTCTTTTCATTGCTTTATTAACATTATAAACTAGACATCTGAAACTCAATACTTAACATAATTGTATATAATCATATCGTACTAAATTGAATTTCTTGTACCTTTTCCTGTTAATTTGGAACTAAAAACTGAAAATATGAATGAATGATCCTCCTGTAACTACAAATTTCCTTAACACTTGATAATTTTCCAAAATAAAATCTATTTTTTTTACTTCGTGATGTTGATTGCTGATGTATGGTGCATTTCCCATCTTTTCCAAGACCTTGCAGTAGTCCTAAACTGTTGATGCATGATATTGATGAAGACGACAACTGGAAATGCCTCTTATGTGAGGAATGGGCATCCTAAAACAACATTCCGATTTTTTTTCCTGTGTAATTTCTTAATTATCCTCTAAAACTTAGTGAGATCGATATTTTTTGTACCCCCTAACATTGATGACCAAAAATGGTCAACATATTTGTTGAATTCGCTGGACTGCTTTCCTACTGATTAGCAAGAACCCTCAGACCTAATATCTTCCACTTGTGAAAAAAATATTAAAACTTCATGTAAGCTTAACCAAGAAATCCCAAGGCCAAGAAAACCTGCTCGACACTAAAATTCCTCCAAAAACACAGAAAAAATAGCACTAACAAGATGTGAAAAAGTTCACTTAGAAGAAAGATATAACCTATAACTAAATGGAAAAGGTCATGTAGACTCCAAGGGGAGACATGTAGAGGGTGCACAAGTAATTATTTTATAGTAAATAAACCTACTCTAACCAACTGAAATGAGAAGCTAAAAAGTGCCTGATAAAGTCAGAGAGAAGTTGTTTCCATTTCTTAGGACATGTGACCATGATATCAACTTGACAACTAGATCACATGGAAAAAGTGAAAAAAAAAATTCACCTTTGATTTGCTCAAATATCAGTCCATAAAAAGATGAATACCTCTATTGAAACTGTAATTGGTTATTGGGGGTATTGGGGCTGACTTTTTAGAACATCATGAAGCTCTTGCTTGTGATCTGAGTTAAGCACAACTATTGGTACTACTTAATTTGTCCCTTCTAATATGCCTTATTTTCTTGGTTTCTTCTTCATTCTTGAGCATATTTGGAAGTTGATAAGAATGATGTTCTTCTTAGATTTAAAATACTCAATATTTTTTAATGATGAATGGCTCAACAATGGTGTCATCATTTCCTTCCTCATTCTAATCTATTATGGAGTTTGAAAGATCAAATTCATCCTTGTGAAAATCAGCTTGTTTTTCTTCAAATGTTGTTGATGAATCATTTAAACCTTCTAGAATTCTAGAAATCCCTAAACATGCATAACAATAAGGATCTTTGCATCCAACTATAGAATTCAGATCATGTGGAATCTCCTCTTCATCTTCATTCTTATCATTTTCATGTTGACCATTTTTGGTCAATCATTAGAGGGGGGTACTAAAACTTTTCATTTTCTCAGTTTCAAATAGGTCAAGAGATGACATTCAACAAATCAACGGCTTAAAGTGTTTTCCTAGGATGTAATGCCCGGCATATGCAGCCTCTATAAGATGTTATCTTTAGTAAAATAGTGCAACAGCCTAAAAAACTACCGCAAGGCTTTGATGAAGACTGGAAAGGTTGCAAATGCTAGAGATTACATTTTGAAACAACATTTTCAAATGTTGACTTGCAAAATGGGAAGTTTCAATTTACATTAGTGGTGTTACTTGTGTTATGGAAATTAAATCAAGTAAAGGTACATTTAATTCAGATTATTTCCTTATGCTTAAGTGAAATTATCTTATGTGTTGAGTTGTTTAAGCTCATTCCACATTACGATTACAAAAAAAGAAATGAAAAAAGGAATTAGAAAACTCATAACATAAGTAATTTCATTTATTCATAAAGAAATATTATGTTCCAACATAAGCCGTGGGAAATGACTTGACAAGCACATACAAAAGAAAATACATATGGATGAAACTATAAATGAATGAGAGGGAAGGAAACCCGTCATTTCCTGGAATGAATTGATTTCCTTGGCTTCCATCTACTTCGTCCTCATTCTCTTCTCTTCCAGAGTTGGAAAATCTGTAGTCAAAAGCAGAGGCATGTTAGAGCTCTGGGTTTTAATCCATCTCATGCACTATATACCTTTAGGCATATAAAGTTTATTTCATAGGTACATAAAAATTAAAGCAGAAAAGGATGCGTCACAGGAAGATTAAAAATAGAAAGAAAAGTACAAAACATCATCATCTAGAAGCATTTGAGAAGAAATTTCATAATTGTACTATTAAAAGAAATTGAGAAAAGAATAAAGAAAGACTAGAGGCTCATAGCCTCACCATTTTTTCTAACTATTTTTCTTAATGTGCAAGGATAGGTAGTGAAAATTAAATATAATTTAAGATTTAATCATATTTGAATAGAAAAGAGAAAAGGTACAAATTCAATATACAAGCTTTCATGATGAATCAAAAGAAAATTCATATTTTAAGTGAACCATAAACAGAGAAACTTAACAAAGGTTTATGATTCGGAAAGAATAACCCTCCGTTAACTTTCAAGGAGTTCAGTACAAATGGGATCAGAAGATTGCAACCCAAATCAGTAGGGTCAAGTGAAGTTATTTGCAAAAGATATGTTAACATGTACGATTTTTCAATATTGAAATGTGATTTTCTGATACAAGTCAGCTCATTAAAACCAAAAAATGGAATTACATTACGTAACTGCAAGGAAATGTTTACATTAGCATGCCAGAGGAGTAAAGATCCCATTAAATTCCAACTTTTTTAATGTTTTATCTGAAAAGGATTAAGTTATACAGATTTAAAGTGTAGTTTCAAACTTCAACACAAGATACATGGTTCCCAAATGGTTCATTTCTTGCAAGTTTCCAATCTCGGAGCATCATATATTGACAAAGTTAAGATACAATAAGTGTGGAAATAATACTAGACCAAAATAGTCAAGAGTTCAATGTCACACCAAGCCCATAAAATAAAATGAAGATAAAATAATAATTAGTTTGCATAACAGTGCAACATTTCAGTAAAAAGAGAATGTAAAAGAAGAGAAACATGAAGTAGTATTTTCTGAGCTAGAAAGAGATGGCAGTCAATAACAAGTGGTAAGAACATTTGGTACAGTCAATAAACAAAATCAAATCATGAGTAGATGCACAGAATGGTGAAGTAACTAGTGTCAGATTAAGCTAATAGTATGATGAGGCCACAAATCTAAGTTATAAATGAAAGTAATGAGAGTATAACAGAGCTCAAGTCTTGCAAACAACAACGAATCATGAAGTCATTAGAAAATATTGAAAGATTAGTTGTCTTTATTATGCAACGAACCAAGGACAATCAATGGCTCAATAGAAGCAAACTTACTAGATCAATGCAAATAAATGAAGGACCGACCCAGATCACAATAGCCACAAATCAACCAAAAGATATTTCATCTTAAGGAAAGAAAATAGAGCCCAAGTTTCATACACATATCAACAAAAAATTCAAAAATCAAATCACAATATCAACTAATAGCTCAAAAATGGTACAAAAGTGACATTGTTTACCTTCTGAGACAACTCCAGCAAACCCCAACTCGTGGAAACCGTAGTAACCGAACGAAAATGTAATTTTCAAGAGATGGGTCTGTACAAAACTCGCCCAAGCTAGAAAATGAAGACGTGGGTCAAAACCAAAAAGAAAAAGGTAACCCAAAAGGCTGACTCATGAGGCAAGAAGAACATATGTAAATGGCGAACTATGGCATTGTTAACGCAGAAACGTATCAAATCAGTTGAGAAACTAAAATGGTTAACCCCAATGACATCCAGGTTGGGTAAAAATGCACAACCAAATACAACCCAAAATGTAAAAATACCATACCTTCAACAATGGCATCGAACCATAGGCAGAACGAAAAAGTAGACCCATAAAATGATGATTGTTAAAGAAGAAAAACATAGCTCCTCCTAAATGAAAAACCCCAATGCCAAACTCAGGAGATGCATAAAATACATAATGGAAAGCAAGTCTACAAATTTGGCCCTCCTCAAAGTAGAAAATGCATCTTAAAATACATATCTAGGCAGGGTTCTTCACACCAAATGAGCTCTAAGAAAGATATGTGACAACTATAGCAACCCAAAAACAAACAACAAAGCTTTTTGATTCACATATGGTGGTCCAAAACAAGGTAAAATCTTAGAGATATCAGGAATGGCCACCATTCGCATTTTACAAGAAACCATCCATCCTGAACCTTCGAGAGTGAAAAATACAAATGAATGCCTTAGGGTTTTTTTCCTGACCTTTTTGGTAGCTCAACCCGAGTTTTGTTTTAATCATGGTTAGTTGAATCTATTTTGAGCCCAATCACCTTTATAGGTTACTTGTGGTAAGAGTTTGTTTATATTTTTAATAAGCATTACTTTTGCATGTGGTGGGTTGAGTACTCAAGTCTATTTGAGCTTTCAAATATGTTTAAACCTTACAAAAGGTAGCCAAGCTGCACTAAAATCTAAAAATAGTAGTTTCTTAAAATAAAGTTTGCCAATCATGACCCATGCACATAATGCCAAAAGGCCCTTTTTACAAATAAGAAAAGGTGAGCTTGTGAATTTATAAAATTTCCAAAATTACCTTAACCTTTGCAAAGTTTTCCGTACAATACCTTAAAATTGGCAAAAAAAAAAGAGTCAAAAGCAGTTGACTAGATGAGTTCGAAGTCGTGCACACTATTTTTAACCTTTTATTCATTTAAAATTTTATTTTTGAAGGCTCGAGGTGCATGAAGGAGAGTTATTTTGATGCATGATTGGGATATTATTAGCTATTGTTATTTTTGGAGTGCTTTGGAGGGGATTTTATATTTATACCTTGTTTATGCAAGTGTATAAGGGGCTTAATTATTAGAGACTTATGTTGCATAATTTGTATTGTGCACCTTTGGATAATAAAGATTGAATTAATCCTCCATTTTCAAGCTTTGTGCAGTGTGTAAAAATGGGTTATAGTTGTGTTTTAAGTATCTTTATTCCTTTGCATGTTAATAGTCTCATAACACCTTCATTAAGTGGTTTTGATTGTTTTGCAATCACATAAGTGGGTTTTAATACCTTAGAGTACAGAATCTATTAAACATTGATTAGAGTGAAGCCGTCATCTCTTCATCTTTTGTTAATTTTGTTTCATGCAAGCTTAAGTCCCACACAATTTGGTGTATAACCATTTCAAGATTTAAGTTTCTATAGTTCATTCTGAACCCTCAACCCAGTCAAAGTTAGTAGTTTTAGGTGATTCATCAAGGGAGTCAGCCCTCTCTGGAGGTTCTCCTCAGTCCGAGGCACCCACAACTCAAAGGAGATCCCATTTTATAGGTCGAATTCAAATTCAGATATCCCATCCAACACAGAGGTGAACTTTTGACTGATAACATTTCCTCTTCTAGAAAAAAAATTGTTAGGCTAAAAACATGTTGTTCATTGTCATGAGGCAACTCTAAATTTGTTGATCCTTGTTTATACTTAATCTAAAAATGCTCCTTATGCAAATCTGATTTGTGATCAATTATGGGTGGATTATCATGCATGGTTAACACATTCTTATTCTTAAAATTAGAATCATTTAAATCAACAACTATTTCTAAATCACCTTCCTTGCTAGAAGATGGAATAATCTTAAGATTGTTGATCTAAAATTTAGAATCTTAGACATGCTCATTCAAAAAATATTCTTGGCTTTGTAGCTCAAGAGAATTGAGAAAAAAAATTCTAACCTTTACATGATGATCATGATCTTGTTTCTGCTTTGAAACCTCCACCTCTTTCTTGCACTCTTTCTATAACTATGGAATTTGATTGGACTCAAATCTTAAAACCCAATCATTCAATTTTTTTATAAATTTTTCTGTGGGGGTTTTTTCAGTACGCTTCCCTCCTTAACTCATTTTCTGATTGTCCCCTTCCCAAATTTGACTTGAGAATGAGAGAGGAGAGTTGGATTGGGTCTCAACTTGATTTTGTAATGTTTTTGCAAAGGGTCCAAGGGTGTAAAATATGCATGTGGAGGAGAGGGAGTGAAAATAGTAGCATTGAGAAAGCTTGAAATTTCATAATTATTCTTAGATTTTTGACAAGGAATGAGCATTGGGTGATGATGGGGAAGGCATGTAGGATCTTCCCATTGACATGGTTCCTCAACCTTGTGCTCATTATCCTCTAATACCTACAATTGTTCAAACCATTCCTTAAGAGATTGACGTGTCTTCTCCATCCTCCAAAATTTATCATCAAAATCATTCTTAGGCATGAAATTATTCTCATAACCTACATACCATTGTGCATAATCAACATATCCCTATTCCTGAATAACATATTTATCATAAGGATAACCATACTAATTAGCAATATTTAAATTATGAGGATATTCATTGTGGTAAGGATCATAATATTTATCTGGAGGAAGATATTGGTAAAATGGAGGTGGATTAAAATTATACTGCTATTGAAAGTGTGATAACATGATTGTATGACCTCATAAAATATGGAAAAATGGAGAAAAATTATGTTGCTTTGGAAAATAGATTGTTTGGATCAACAAAGTGACTAGATATGTTTGTAAAATTATGCCTCCAAAGGCTGGAATTTTACTAAGCACACATTAAACTCAGAAAAATTATATGTAGACCAAGATGTTATGGAACATATACAAACATATGAGTTCAATTGTTCCACTGGGAATACCAACAACTATTATCACTCTGAATTGTGCCTTGGATAAAGAAGTGCAAGAAACTCTTCACTTTGGTTGATACAATGGGAACTCCTCTGGGATGTGGATGACTTGGATTGATGATAACCTCCAAAGAAGGCTACTTCCCTAGGATTAATCAACTAAACTAATTATCTAATGGGGATTTATGGAAAGAAAATAAACACAAAATTAACAAAAGTATGTAAAATAGGTGATACATCAACATTTTGGAGACCTATGATTACCAAAAACAAACTTGATTTATTGCTAAATACCTTAGAACATTCAATTCATTTTTTGTTTGATGGGATTTTACACTTCACAAAAGGCATTAAAAAAACTTAAATTATCTACAAAATCTTACAAAACTAACTTAATGGAGGTGTTTGAGGATCATAATCATGAAAAGGAAATAAAACATTCACTAGAGCATACTAATAACACGTTGTAACACATTTCAACAAGATGCAAATGGAGTAAAATGGTCTTATTTCTTCAACAAGGTGGTGTAGTATAAACTTTGCATAGCCTAAGCATAACCATAAATAAGTCTCCCTTTCTTGCTTGAAAAGAAAGGGTACATATAGAAAAATAAATGAGGAGTTGACTTGACTCATGCTCCAAAAATAGCACTTCCAACTCAATTTTAGACCCAAATGCTAAAAATAGCTAGTTGGAGACAAATCCAATGCTAGTAACAATAGACTTCCGTGCACACATTTGACCTCCTTCAATTAAATACAATTTTTTAATAGCAACAAGGCTATAATTAACATGCATGAGGAAAAAAGGGGCTAAAAATAAAAAAATTGCATGGTTTTATAACTCCCTTGAATTTAGTTTACTTCTCCTTTTTGCAAAAGATAAGGTAATGTGTATGGTCTCTTTGAAAATTTTAAGGTAATTTTTCCTTTTCAAGCTTTGTTTGGTTAATGCATGCAAGAGGTAATAACTTATTTGTTTGACTTTTGGGGCACATGATTTATTCCATCTCAATATGCTAAGTTTAATAAAAAAACACAGAGGTGAGCACTTCCTCTATGATAAATCAAAGTAAAACAATTGATCCATTTTAAAAACATCATACCACGATGTAGAGCAAAGTTTATTCTTTGTATAAATAGTAATTTTCTCAAATTTTTCTAACAAATATAAGCTTTCCATAGTATTTATTTTCTAACTATGCCTTTTTTATAGCTATTTTTTGAAGTTTAAACATGTCTATCTTTTTTCATGTATCTTTTTTTTGACTTATCAAAATTTTGAATAAAAACATTATATACTAGCACAAATTAGGCAGTAATTCCATACATATTCCAAAAAAAATCTAATTTTTGATATTTTTTGAGGTAGTTAGGGGGGGGGGCACGGTTGACAGCTCTGTTATTTTTCAAAACATAAGATTTTATGTACTAGAAAAATCATTAATAAAAACATACTCGTTAAAAAAAAGCTATATAAAAAAATTATAGCCACAAACAAGATGCTCATAGCTATCTTTCTACCAAAGGGTTTTCAAAAATACTAAATGGTGCTCGAAAGATGGTGGGGGGCACAAAAGTCACTCTATTATGTTTTTTAACAAAAACAGGAGCACCTTTTGGTATTTTAGTTATTTGACCCACCTAAAATTATCTGTTTTCAATAAAATTTAGTAGCTTAGAAACTAGACTCAAACTTATCCGGCATAGTCGACTTCATATTTCTAAGGCCCAATCACACCATATCTTTGATAGGTTATTTCTCAGACTATTTCGAAAAACTCAGATACAAGTTGTCAGTTTTTTAGACCTTCACGAAAAATGAGTTCACTTAAGAAATCCCCCTTTTGGCCCCTCAACTTGGTGTACTTACCCTGCATTTCCATTTTGCAAACAAAAGCTTGTGGCACCAAAAAAATTGAACAAACATGTTCGGGTGGTCTGGTAAACACTTATGGAGGCTTTGTTTCGGTGCGCGATCATGTCGATGCTTCTGGGATACTTCGTCCGGGCATAGTCCCTTTAGAGCCCTGAGACCAAAAAATGCTATAAGTTCACTGGGTGATTTCTCTAGTCTCCATGGCACCAGTTTTCTGATCCTACACCTCCATGTTGGGACCCTATACAAAATTATATCTTGGTTTTCTCCATCTCAATTCGGTTATCTCATTGTCCTATTGTTTGTAAATGTGCCAAATACTACAGTTTGAGTCAGTGTAAGGTTGTCCAATGCATTATTTTGCAAACAGAAGATCGTGGCACCAAACTGACTGCACCAACACATCAGGATGTCCTGGTAAATGCTTATGGAGGCTTCATTTCGGTACCCAATGACGTCGTTGCTTCTAGGCTACTTTGTCTGGGCGTAGTCCCTTAAGAGCCCTGAGACCAAAAAAGGCTATAAATTCGTCGGGTAATTTCTCGGTCTCTGCACCACCTTGAGAGGTCTCGTTTGATCCTACACCTCTGCATTGAGACCCTCTACAAAATTATGTCTTGGTTTTCTCCATCTCAATTTGGTTATCTCTTTGTCCTATTGTTTACAACACGTATAAAATAGTTATAGTCTGAGTCAGTGTAAGGGCTGCCAATGCATTTTAGTTTTCAAACGGAAGCTCAAGGCACTGAACCGACTACACCAACACGTTTGTGTGGCCATAGTAAACACTTGTGGAGGATTTATTTCAGTTCCGGTGCTTCTGGGCTACTTCATCCAGGCATAGTCCCTTAAGAATCCTGAGATTAAAAAAGGCTATAAGTTCATCAAGTGATTTATCGGTCTCTGTGGCACCTTGAGAGGTCTTATATGATCCTACAGGCCCAAACATGCCATATCTCCATCTCATTTTGATTCTCTTGGTCTTCATTGTTTGCAACTGTGCCGACATACTCAGTCATGAGTCAATGTAAGGTTTTCCTCCCTATTAGGGATCTCTTACAAACACGCACTCCTAGCACAAACTGTCTATGCCCTCACATCAAGGTGGCCTAGTCAAGACTAGGCGGGGATTCATTTCAGTGTACAAAATGCTTCAATTCGGAAAAATCATCTAGGAAACATGTTAATAAAGAGATTGTTCATACAATATAGGCTGGTGAAATGAGAATTTGAAGAAGATATTTTTCATACAATATAGGTGGTGAAATGATAATTTCTTGTTTGATTGTTCCTTTCTAATATTTAATTTTCCTTAGCTTCTCTTGGATTTGAGAAAAATAAATTCTCTACTAACACTGCCAACCTCATGAAGGTGGAAGCTTTTTTGGCACCACTAACCTACATAAACATGTTAGTAAGAAATTAAATAGAATTTTAAATCATACAAAATTTATACAAAATCATTTAAGTAAATATTCAAATTACATTCATGAAGAACATACCTTTGCAAATTCAATCCAATGAACCACAAGGATCAACTATATTCTTAACAGTAGCAATAATTGTTTCATGATCTGATTCACGAACCTTCCACAAATTTTTGTTTGATGGCCGACGTCAATATTTGATCAATTTAATATTTGTTGCATGTACCAAATGTGAATAGTGAAGTATCTTCTGATCTACTTTATAGTCTTCAAACAACCAAATGTTTGATTTTTTGATAGGATATTATCAAAGCCAAGTTCCAGTGGCTACCACTGATCCAATGGGATACTCAAGGTCTTCAACATCAATGACTTTAGAAGTCAAAAAAAATTCCCCTCTACACAACGAGATAAGAAGTAGTCTGTTCCCTCTTCATTAAATTCCATCGCAATAATTACAAAAATGTGCCCTATGTATCACAAAGTAAAACTATTCAGCAATTTATAAATACATTAAGAGTTGACCATTTAATAACTTATAAATCTAAAACATGGCATGTACATATATGTATGTACCTTGTTGTACTAAATTAGAGACTTGGTCAAAGTCAATTGATGATGTCATTTGATTGAAGACCCTGTAAGTTGTAATGCTCATGGAACTTGATGTGTGTCGAGTGGAATTAGAGGTCTACAAGTCCATTAATCCACCCACTTCTGTGACTCACATTCATTCCATGCAAAATCAATGTATGATATACAAAAACATGTCATGCACCTAGTATAAATAGTCCAATCATTTGCATTTGAACTACGGAATGAGTGCATATTACTTGATCCTATAACTGTCATACAATCTTCAAAGTTTGCCAGATGTTGTTTCTTTATCAACCAAAAATATCTATGAACCGTTGATCTCTCTTGATATTCATGGCCCATATTCTTAACACACCAATTAACAATGTTTTTTGCATCTGTAAATTTAGCACAATCCTTGAACTTTAACTCTCCTCTTTCAAGTGATCTTTTCACACATGCTCTTACACCATCATGCTCTCGTTTTCCATGCCTGCCTCAGTAAAACTCCAGATATGTTGACACATTTGTTTCTTTGTGCATCTTGCTTAGCCAATAAAACATCTGTGCATTCTTGAATTGTGATGTGCAGTTGTCTGACCAAATGTAATGTTGATCGAAACTAATGTTCCTCTCTTTCAAGTTCGCATAAAACACCTGGAAACACCCTTGTACATATTTTGTAGAATGTGTCCAATCATCACTGACGTAGAAATTATACTCTCTTAATATTTTTCGATCTTTCTCAATGCTTTCAGGAGAGTGCATGAATGTTATATGCATGAAAATAGAAACTTTCACTGAGTTATAATATTGAGACTAAACCTCCATTTGTGGATGTAATGTGTAATTCTCTGCAAATTCAACCACTAAAATAATAGTACCAAGTGGAAATGTGTCCTTGCTTAACTTGAATTTTTCATCCAACCATCAAGCTTTATGTGTGTGCCTTGCATACTCATAAAAAAATTCCTCTCTAAATTTGACCATATATTCTGATACAGGTAATTTTCTATAACAAGCTCACAACTCTTAGATTATTTTCCATCTTTTAATTGATATGCCACTGATTTATATTCGGTGAAACTCAACTAATTATTTTCCTATTGAATCTGTACTCTCCTCGTGGATACAACTTTTCAATTTTGGCAAGCCACCACATACTATTGCACAAGTTCCATCCAAACATGCTTTGTTATAAAAAAATTGTCATTGTTGATTTTTCAAAAAATATTGTAGGAATGAAATTCCCTTGACAGATTTTGGTGGAACATTTATCATACACTCCTGCAACATGATGTCTCAGTATGAAAAACACAACGTATTTGACAAAAAATATCATAATGCATTGAAAATTCAACATGATGTCTGTAACAACGAGTAGTACATGAGAGATTGATTTTCACATAAAAGGGTTTGTTCATTTAAAAGAATCTTTGGCTAATGTTAATTTGTGGATTTTCATGCTTTAAACTTAAAGAAAAATTGTGTTTGTAGTGATATCCATAAGAAATGTTTAGCACCCGATTCACGATTACAAGAACCTATTCTTCTTTTTATTGCATCTCTTCTATTCGGTGAACACCCTTGTGTTCTCATTCCCAAATTTAACAAGTAATTATTTTAGAATATCAACTATGTCTTTGTCTTTTCATGGGAGTCTGCTAGAGAATGCCCATATAGTCAGTGTTATTGATTAACTCAAGACTCTTTCACATCTCTCTATTGCTTTCGCTAGTGTTTTTCTGTTTAGCTTCAAAGCAATGCTTGTTTTTCTAATCAAGCATTTATTAATTGTTTTATCACTTACTATACAATTAGTAGTGCACGTCATGTAGTATTACTATCTTTTATGCGTGTATGTTGACACCTATAGTTTTGGTATGCTTTATGTATATTTTCAACAATTGACACATTTTGATCATCAACATTAGATGTTCTTAACCCCAAGGTCTTCATTGTATGTCTCTATCTTAATTAATTTCATCAATGTAACAAATAATTGACATCTTTGTGTGTCATTTAAATTCTCAAAGTAATTATCCCAAATTCCCCTAGCTTTTTCTTCTCGCATTTCTTTCAGACATTTTGTTAGGCATTGATTTTATAATATTTTCACCAATTTCAATTAAGTGAATTGGTTTTCTTCGCAAAATGGAAGGAGGTATTCTTAGACGTGAAGATTCATTAATAAGGTCACTTTATTCATTCAGTGTTTCTCATACAAATTTTGAGGATTAACATTTGGATTCTCAAGTAAAGGTTCAACATTTGGATTCATATCAATTTCTTCATCCATACCAACATTATCATTCAATTAAATATTAATATTCATTAAAAAATCATTATTATCTACATTTTCATTATGTATTTCATCCTCAATTTTCTAAAACACTAGGTACATTTCATGTAGTCAGATGTACATTTCCCTACACGAAGTTTTTGCATCCTCTTCACTTTCTTGTATTCTCATCTCTTACAATTACTTTGATATATTGTTCTTGACTTTATTATTGTCCTTACGTCTTCGAGATTTATGTCACCCATGATTGGAACAATATCATACTAGTGGAGTAGGGGACAATATGAACCACTCAAAATTCGTGCAAAGAATGTACAGAAAATCTGTAGACCAAATAGAAAGAAGAAAGAAATTCCCGTGAAAGAGATAGAAAATGACGTTGGAAGGCACATAAGTTATATGTAACAGAGCATAACACGCATAAGAATTATACCTATATCCCCCTTTCCTAAGGCATTCCTCTAGGCTTGGGATCTGGTTTGGATCCCCAAGCCTTGAGGCATGGACTTGCACACAAACACAACAAACAATGTGTTTTTGGAGGAAAATGTAAAAATTTCACTTCCTCTATGATAAATCAAAATAAAACAATCGATCCATTTTTTAAAAATTATACCATGACATAGAGCAGAGTTTCTTCTTTCTAAAAATATAATTTTTCAAATTTTTCTAACTAATATAAGGTTTCCATATTATTTATTTTCTAACTATGCCTTTTTATAGATATTTTTTAAAGTTTAATTATGTCTATCTTTCATCATGTATCTTTTGTTTGGGTCATTGAAATTGAAAAAAAATATACTAGCACAAACTAGGCATAATTCTATACATATTCAAAAAAAATCTAATTTTTGATATTTTTTGAGGTAGTTATGAGGGGGCATGGTTAGAGCTCCATTATTTTTCAAAAGATAAAATTTATGTACTAGAAAAATCATAAATAAAAAAATGCTTCACTAAAAATATCTAAAAAATTGGAACCCAAACTAGATGCTCCTAGCTATTTTTCTACCAAAGGGTTTTCAAAAATATTGAATGGTGTTCAAAAAATGGTGGGGGGCATGAAAGTCAATATATTATGTTATTTAACAAAAACAGGAGCATGTGTTGGTATTTTTTTTTTACCCACTTAAACTTATCCATTTTTAATAAAATTTAGTAGCTTAGAAGCTAGACTCAATATTCTACGATTCATGTTCTCTACAACATCTTCCAATTTTGAGTGTAACTATTTCAAAAAACTCGTACAAGTTGAAGTTTTTTATTTTTCAGAAAAATGTGTCCACTTAAGACCCCTTTTGGCCCCCAAACTTGGTGCACTTACCTAGAGGAGAAGGAAGCTCAGTTCCAATTTTTCAAGAAAGTGCCCAATTGAGGTAGACTGGAGATTGAATTCCAAGCTAACCTAGATAGATTTCTACACTTTTGATTTCCTAGGGTTTTATTAATTTTCAGTACACTCCATTATCTCACTTTTTCTCTAGATTATAAATTCCCTTCTCAGAAGCATTTTATTTCAATATGAAATTTGATCAGTATTAGATGCTCACATGTTAAGAAATGATTTTCTTAACAAGGCCTCAGCATGTTGTACATAACCTACAAACATCATGCCAAAGAAAATTTCCTTGGATGATATCGATAAAGGAGTCTCTCACCAACATGGAAATGAGGGATGTCCCTCACTAAATCCTCTCATAGTTGGATGGTCAATCCATTTTTAAGACTTAGCTTTCAAATATGTACCATATTAATTGATAAATGATTCTACTAATTTTTTTATGTCATCTTTATGGAAAATATCAATCTTCAAAATTTTATACTTTGTTGTAGATTTGGAATTGGTCACCTTGCAAATCTCATCATTTGAGGTTTCTGGTAGCATATAGAAAATAGTTATACTTTGTTGATATTTCATGTTGGAATTCACAAGTCCCACCATGTAGCAGAGTAGTCCTCCTTTCTTATGGGATGCCTACAATTTCTATGTCTAGCCATGAAGTTTCATTTAGGATTTTTTCTCCCAAACTATGGAATCACTTGCCTGAAGCCCTTTTCAGGAAACTTGATGCCTAGTCCACATGTGGATCATTTTAACATTATTCATCTAAAGTTAAACCCATCCACATCCCTACTCATTCACAAGACAAGCATGCATTCATTGGTGTGTATAATCCCAATAAATCATGACATAAGAAGTAGGCCCACAATAATCTTGTTGAACCTTCCTACTTTTCAAGCTTTCCAATTTATAAGTGGAACAACATGATGCAGCAATGAATAACATTCTAGTAGTTAATAATCATCTCTTCCATGGGATTTCAGGTCATCTTTTTGGCCAAAATAATGGAAGATCAAGATAAATTTTTGTTGAATTTAACATATTTTATATAATCAATAAGGGAAGAGACACACAATTTCATATTGAATGAAATTTCTTCCAATAACTCTAAAGGATTTCTTCCTTAAAATGGTTTATGTTCAATCTGGGTAGAGATGTTATCACAAGTTGACATGCCATGAAGAAGTTTAAGTTATTGCTCAAATTTCCCCATAGGATCATTTATCGCAACAATGTAGATACAAGTCTATTATATGATATCTTTCATTTGAAATTAAAATAAGATGATCCATCTGAAAGAACACTATGTGTAAAGATTCTTGTTTACGCATACATAAATCTAGACATAATAGATTGTCACTTTACATTTGAATCTGTTCTTGATGATGCATATAGCATTTTCTTTCAATGAAGATTTCCTACAGATTTGCTTTGGACCTGATTAGAGTAGAAGATATATCATAAGTGTAACCTTTGAATAATTTTTACTCACCTTTTTTAGGACTTATGGTAAAGGTTAACTATGATGAATACTCATAGTAGTAGAACCATAAAAGTAATATCAAAATCCAATAAGAAGGAATCTTGTGATTGAGATTAACACTTGATTAAAGAACATGCCCATAAAGATATCATATAATCAATATCCACTGAATATCTTATACCATGCATGCAAGAGTTGAAAGAAAATTTAGAAGATGCACTTTATTAGTTGAATATCATGTAAACTTGTCAAAGAAACCTAGCTAAGAGTGCATAAAGGATATCTAGTATTATAAATGTAAAAACAATGAATTCATAGAATTTAATCCTACTGGAAGGAGAATACGATCAGATTTTTTTATGTATCACAAAGGAATAAATGGCCACAAAGGAAAGGAGGTATTATCAATTAATATTGGAATTATCTTATAGCATTTAGAAATTAGTCAATTTGGTAATGCACCTGACATCAAGCTTGGGAATCCAAACCAAAGTTGCTGATTCCTCTCGTTGCTAAACTTATCAACAACAATATTGTGGTAACTAAGGTAATAAAAAAATGTAAAGTAGTAATAATCAACCCATGGAATTCTCTAACCACATTAAGGGGAAATAAAGAATGCTCCAACATGCAATGGTGGTTTTCCTCCTATGGGCTACCAATAGATGTCATCAATCCTCATAGTAGCTAGTCAGCTTTGATGTCAAGAATATTCCACTCATAATCCAGGAAAAAAAGCTACTTTCAATTACATTCTCAATTTTAAAATAGGATAGAATACGTGGTCGCACTTAAACATGCTTGACGAGTACCATGCATACATCGTGAATTCCTGAGAAAAATGAACCAAATGCCTAATTGATTACAATAGATGTGGTTCGTCCTTATGGAAACACCAAGTTGCATATGGTTGTCACAACCTTTTCAAATAGGTTACCCTTTATTACACAGAGATTCAAAAAATTTAAAACTCATAGCTCTTAGACTAAACTACAATAGCTCATAAGGTTCCTTGCAAAATGGCCTCTTTCAAGGTTAGGATTGGAATTTAAAAATATTAAAAGAGAGAATATTAATGATTCTCCAAACTAACTGCAATTATATCCTGGATTTAACTTTGAGTAAAATTATCCACATGTGACCAATGTATTTCCTATTTACATAACCATGATGTTGACCTTTCTAATGTGATGATGGATAACGATGATCAATTACTAGAAGAATCAAGAGCAGTCTTAAATGAGGATATGATGCATGATCTTGATGAAGCTGATCATAACACCTAAATTAGGCCTCTTTAGTTGTGCCCAAGCTAGGAATAAAAGTTCATTGTTGCCTTATTCATACTTGCCCAATATATCCCCTCAAACCAATGTGAAAAATGTTAGGCTTATAATGATGACAAAGAAATGTGCAACTCTGACCATTGTGTAATAGGTGTAGTCACCCATAAAGCAGTACCAGGAGATGGACACAACCTCACAAGGTTAATTTTCACATGATACTATACTCTTTAATGAGTATGTTCATTTATAAAGTATTCATTTAAGAAACCACGGTGGACCCAATGGATTAATGTTGATACCCAGAATTGGGTTGGATGCTTCAAAATACTTGTAGATTAATTGAATTCATTTATTTAACGTAAATAAATTGATTGCACACAAAATATGCTTTAGAAAGGGAGCTCGCATGGTTCTTGAATGGATAAATTCATTCATAGTTGGTGAAAAATGTTCAGCCCTCAAACAAATGGATAATACTGCTTACCAGGAAGTCTTGCTAATGAAAATTCTTTTTGCAAAGTGATTATCTGGAGTGTATCTGAATATCAATGAGTGATAGTAGAAATTATCTCTTAACCCATTTGAAAATTCTACTATCCAAAGTCTGACCCAAATTCTAGTTTTTGCAACTAGTTAATTAAGTGACTAACATCAAAGGGGGTTTTTAACAGACATTTAAGGTAATTTCAAGAATCCAAAAATAATTTCTCTACATCAAGCAGGGATCTTCTCTCTGACGTTGAATGATTATCTGATGAATTGGGACCTATTGTAATCAAGTTGAACAATTTAGACATTCTCTGGTTAACTATCAGATAAACAAAGTTGGCAATACCCTTATAGGTGACTACCAAAGGAGTATAAATTGGTACATAGGCAGCCATGGATAATATATTACAAGGATGATAAAATAGAAACAAGGCTTAGCAAACTTGAGATAAAATTCAATGCTAAGATATCGATCTTAGGAGCTTTAGAAGAAACTATTGACCTTCTCAAATGGTTTGACCAATGATCTCTATAGTCATGGCTGTTAGGTCAGTGTTGAACTAACTTCATGTTATATCGAAGGCTAGATATAAGGATTTGGGAAAAGGATGACTAATGTTGATCATTACTGGATAAGTACATATATCCTAACTCAAGATAAAGGAGGATGATTGAAGATGATGTCAACGTTCACAATGATATAGAAGTACAAAAATCATTCATTGACAAGATGTACAAGGTAATGTGAGAAAGAATGCAATAATGGGAGCTAACTCATTGAGGCCTTGACTGAGCTCAAGAAAGTTGATCCTAACGAGTTCTTTGCTTTAGGAAGGGATAATAAGTGACAAAGCATTTTGACTTTTATAAAGCTAATTGACTTACAAGTCAAGTTTTTCAAGAAGCATGTAAAAAGCTATTGAATGTTGAAGGGGAAGGGGTAGATGCCACAAATGGCATTTTTCAATGAGTTCGCTCTAATACTTAGCACATATATTGGATGATGATTCAAACGAGAATACCTTAAAATTGATCTCTTTAGAGAATTCAATGATTCTAACCTAATCGAGATTTATTCTTGAGTAGAGAGTAATTTTGATTTGAAATCTATCAACAAGATAATTTTGTGCCTAAAGTTTTGAGTAATTTGGTAAATATTATAAGAAGACTAGAAGTGAAATACTGGATAAATTAATCGCATGTGCTTGATACATGCGATGTTCTAACTTAATACACATGCAAACCTAATTAAAAAAAACCCCCTTCAGATTTGATTCAAGAATCTCCATGAGTATCGTATTAAGTCCAAATTGGAGCAAGAAACCGAGAAGAAACAATGTAATTCAATGATTCATCATGTTTTTCTATTTTGAGATCAAGCACGTAAATTTTTGAGATGTTAAGACATTTTGGTAATTTGCAGGATTGACTTGGTCATTGTGTAGGAATCAATCAAGATGTTCCTAATGATAATTTTCTATTTTTGGACTGCAATCCGACAGTTTCCCCTTTTCTATAAATGTAAAATGTTGAGGCATTATCAAAGGATGGTATTTTTTGGAAACAAAAAGTAAGCTCAAAATTTAAAAGAAATAAAACTTGGTATTTTCATCTTCGACAAGAAAGAATATAAACTAGAGGTGCATTACAAATTGTGTGTTGGATGTTATTTCCTAATTTGATGTGTTGTTCTTAAGTTCGATACATTATAATATTCTTTACTTTCAAGTTATGCATACATTAAATCTTAATCAAGATTATTATTATTTTATCTTGTATTAGTATGTTTGGATCTACGCTTGCTTGAGAGAAAAGCATGTATCTACTCTTGTTTCCTTCAATTTTTCATCTGTACTTTCTTTTCTAAATCTTCCTTTTATTTTCAATCTTTCTTTCATTATATTTAAGGAATAAAACTAATGTGATGATATCCCATCCCCCAATGGTTAGAATAGTGTAAATATTGTGAATAACCTGTGGTGTGTGTAGAATAGTAATAAATAGGGTCCATCCCCTTTATTTGAGGAGGGACTTTGTCCCACATACTCTGGTTGAACCTCATATGTTTTCCTTGACAAAATATCCAATCAACATTGTGCAACATCGTTTTCAGATCATGTTAGTGTACCATTTACTATTGACTAAATATCCTCAAATTCTAGTTGTGCATGAATTTTCATTTTTCGTGCAACATAATTATTGGTTTGAAGAAGTTGTGAATTGGGAAAAAAAAAACATAGGTGTCATATTTGCGGCCATTTTGAAAACTTGAAAATGAGAAAAAAATATAGAAAGTTTTAACACTCCCCCCTTCAAATCAAAACATGACACCCCCAGAAAAAAATTGAAATATTATTGATTTTCGGGCTCTTTTGCGGTCGTTTTACAATGGTTTAGCGCTATCTACTAATTTACAAAATCACAAAACAAATGGCACTACTGACTAATATTACAAATTTTCCGTCTTGGGGAAAAAGAATAGCTCCCTTGTTGCTTTCGAAAAAATGATTTTTTTTAATTTTAAAAAAAAATTGGCTCTATGGCCTCTTTTTTCTTTTACAATTTTAATATTTTCTCGTAAAATCGGAAAAATAATTTATAATAATGTGAGAAAATAAATTTTAATTTTTTTTTTTTTTGAAAATATTGTAAAAGAATCTAATTTTTATCCAGTTACCACTTTTGCCTCTAAATTTAGTTAATTGTAACCAAATCAATTATTTGACAATGTTGCTAATTTGATTGGATTTTGAACCCCAATCGTCCTTTAAGGGAGAGTACTAGCAAAGTATATAATAACCACATGAGTGCCCAAGGTACTCAATGTGTTGTATGTCTCACATTCTATTTAAAGAACAATTTGTTTAAGTACTAAATGCATGCCTTTGAAAGGCCATGCAATATCTAACATCCATTCATGGAGTACATCGAGGTAAGTTCAGAGAAGTAGAGGTTGCATCACCGCTCTATCCCTTTTGTATATGCAAATCATTCTTATTATATTGTAGCATAAAGAATATTGTATGATGGCTCTTATATACTCGCATGTGAACACATGTACTCGTGTTCTCACATAAACTTGTAGAATCTGTGAAAAATACAATACAACAGTGTAGAGAATCTGTAGCGAACGTTTCTAAATGTAACAACTGCAACTGCCTAAAGAAATGGTAGTGTGAGCAAAAGGACTCAAACTTCCAGGAATGGATAATCTGTATAGCCAAATACTGGATCCGAAGTATAAAATGTGTCTCGGTCATATTTGTTGAGAGGTGCATCCACTTCAAATCTTTTTGGCAAATCTGGATTCGCTAAGAACAATCGGCCATAAACCACTATATCTGCCTTGCCGCTTGAAATCGCAGCGTTCCCATCTTCTCGATCATAACCCCCTGCAACCAAAAATGTTCCCTGGAAAGCTCTCCTCATGGGAAAAAGACTCTTCTCCGTTGCAATCGACTCCAGCGAAGGATTAATCCTGGGCTCTACAAAGTGGGCATATAGAATATTGTATTTGTTCAAAGCTTCCGCCATGTAAACCCCCAACGTCTCCGGATTCGAGTCATGTGGTTCAAAAAATGCTGTAAAGGGAGAGAGCCTTATTCCCACATGCTCAGCTCCGATTTCGTCCACCACTGCTTCCACAACTTCCAGAGGAAATCTGCAGCGATTTTCCAATGTTCCGCCATATCGATCCGTCCTGTCGTTTACACTGTCTTTCATGAACTGGTCAAGAAGGTACCCATGAGCCCCATGGAGTTCAACGCCGTCAAACCCTGTGAAAAAAATTCCACTAATTATATCAAAAGCAATTTATTTTCCGAATCAACAGAGTCAGGAATCAGTATAAAATACGTACCCGCATTAATAGCATTTCTGGCAGCATTTCGAAAATCTGCAACAATACTGGGAATTTCCTCTGTTTTCAATGGCCGAGGGGTTGAGAAGTCTGCCACATCATTACGATTCGGTAAAGGAATTTTTCCAGATATCGGTTTACTTGTAGATGAGGGTGGAGATTGGCCGTTAGGCTGATAATCTGCATTGCAATATACATTCGAACTAAACAGAGTAGAACAAACAGGGGAAAATGGTTGCAAGATAAATATGATTCGGAAATACTGACCAACATGGGAAAATCTTCCACAATGCCCAATTTGACAGAAGAAAATGCCTCCTTTGTCGTGGACAGCCTTGACAATGGGCTTCCAGGCTTCAACTTGCTCATCTGTCCATATTCCAGGCGTATCCACATACCTGTAATATTTAATGTTAGTAAAACTCTTGAAATTGTGAAAGACTGAGACTTATAAAGTACTGTAAGGAATTCGTGGGTCACCCTTGAGCAGTGTCGGAAACGCCGGTTGCCTCTGAGATGAGCAAGCCACCAGGGGTTGTTCTTTGTGAATAATAAAGAATTGCATGGGGTTGAGGAACGTTTCTGTAGGATCTTTCCCTGGTTAAAGGCGCCATCACCACTCTGCAAAACAAAACATTTTGGTTAAACGTAGAAAATTCAATATTATTTGTGCATGCCAAACAATGGGATTCAACTTTAAAGCAGGGAGGGTAATAACAGAAACCTGTGAGACAAGTGAAACGGACCCATTTGATAGGGCGTCAAAAGGGCGATTGATTTGTGGGCGTTGGTCTCTTGTAGTTGAGACATGCTTCCCATAAAAACAAAAAGTTGCAGAGTTAGTCTCGGAATTACGTGGAGAATGAGGGATGCAAATTTTGGTGAAGGATTTATTTGATATTTATAAGGACCAATTCTGATATCTCCTGTTAAATAAGGCGCTCAGCACCTACGTTTTGCATTAAACGTAACTTCCTGACAAACGCTTATATTGTTTTAAAATACAGGTACACTGTATTTAGATACTTGGGGGAATTCAAAGTTTAAAATAAAAAGGCAAAGCTAAGCATTGTCGACATAAGTTGACACACATGCAAAAGTCAAGTTAATGGTCAAATATGCACCAGGGATAGATATTATCTTGGTAAATCTTCAAGGAATCATTATTCTAATTACGTAAAGGTTGAGGGGGGGAGTCTCTTTCCCTAGAAGGCGGCTGGACCGGACCAACCTCTATTTTAAATTAAAAATAACATAGTTGGCCAAGACTAACAAAAGTTAGTCTTGGCCAACTATGTTATTTTTTATTTAAAATAGAGGTTGGTCAACTCCAGCCGCCTTCTACGGAAAGAGACTTTGTCTTGCGAGTTAGTCCCAGAATTGTTTAGATGTTGGATTCCGGACATCGGGAATTATGTTAAAAGTAGCATCGATCAACATTCATTTGCCAAAACAAGAACTTTGGAACGAGGAATAGACATCCTTCAAAGCATAATGGAAGGTGTAAAGCTAGACACCATTCCTTGCATTTTAGATTTAATAGCTAACTTTGGAGATGAAGTATCGTGTTTCGATTTTTGGACTCGTACACTGTTTTCAATTTATCCTAAGTTTTTTTTGTTGTTTTGGTCTCTCGAGGTTGCATCTCATAAGAAACACCAAATAATATTATTACCTTTTCTTTTTTATTTGATTGATTAAATGTGCGTTGTTGGGCAACATCGTTTTCAAATCGTGTTCGTGTAACATTTACCATTGGTCTCTTTTTGCTTTTACAATCTTATTATTTTCCTGTAAAAATCGAAAAAATAATTTATAATAATGTGAGAAAATAAGCAAAAAACTATTCATTTTTTGAAAAAATTGTAAAAAAAACTATTTTTAATCCAGTGAGGACTTTTGCTTGTAAATTTGGTTAAATGTAACCAAATCAATTATTTTACAATGCTACTAAATATTTCAGAGGTGTTCCATTAAAATTATTAACCAAATCAATTATTTAACAATGATGCTAAATATTTCAGAGGTGTTCTATTAAACATATTAATAGAGGAGAGTGAGTGGTTTTTGAACCTAAGACCTCCTTAAGAAAGAGTAAGAGTACTAGCCACATGAGCACCCCAAGACACTCAATTTGTTGTATGTCTCATGTTCTATTTAAAGAACTATTTGGTCAAGTACCAAATAGATGCCTTTGAAAGGCCATGCAATAACTAAAAGGTGGCATGATTAGGATTCGCCCCCACAACCTTTAAGTTACAATGTGTTATAGCCAAATCACCCACTACTTTGGCTATCAATAGAATCTATTTAATTGGTATATAGTGAATAAACTACCAATCAATGTTTTTTCAAATTTAATCCCATGACCTAGAGATTATAAATACCTCTCACCATGCATATGGATGTGTTTCTTATCTTTAATATAAGAGAAAGCATGCATTTGGAACTAAGTGTTCATTTTGCAGTTCAAGGCGAGGATGCATGCACTCACAAATATAGTCTTGTGATTTATGCATAGAGGATCTAAGGATATATAACCAACAAGAAATTACATATTCGTTCGCAGGAAAGTCCATATTGGGGCCTCTCAATGAGCTCTTTAGTGCACAGAAACATGTATGTCTCCTTTTAAAGAGGTTCCTTTTTAGACTTTGGATGATTTTAGATGCCTCTAGCAAGGCCTTTGTGGAAGCTTTTGTTTATTGACAAGTTGGGTTGTTTATGTGCGTGGCAGTGAGTTGCGCTTTTAATAGTCAAACTTACACCGAGATATATAGAGATTACACATGCAAAATAGATGAAATATGGGAGTGGGGAGCTCTAAGAGCTTCTGTCCCCACTAAAACTTCAATTTTTACTTTCGAAAATAGATTTTCCGCCAAAAACAAATGCATAGCTGATAAATGTAGTAAAATTCTGAATTTAGCTAGTCAGGTTTATTATGTTGCTTGTTGGTGTTCGTCTCAGGATTCCTTTGACAAATTGGCCAAGCTCTTACGAGATTTTCTTTGGTCAAGAAACAGACATGGAGAGTTTCATAGAGTTCCTTGGGAAATTTGCATGCTTCCTAGGTATCAAGGTGGTATGGGTGTCATTGATGTCTACAGGGAGAGTATTTCCCTTTGTACCAAATGGGTTATTTGATGTATTCACGGAAAAAAAGCCTAGAAAATTCTTCTAAGACATTGCATTTCATTTGGTTCTCCTTATGGTAATTTTTTTTGAATAATATTGGATTTTATACCTTATTAATTACGAGAGTGTTAGTCAAAATACTTGGTACATTTGTGGTGAAAATCATCTGGAAAGCCTTTGAATCCATGAAGCATTTGATGAGATGGGTTGGTGATGGCTTCAGATGTAGTCTCTCCTTTAACAATCATAACTTATGGTGGTCACGTATTTTCTCTGACAACTCGCCCTTAGCTGAATTACCAGGCATCAAGGTGGTGAGGATGTTTCAGAAAGGAATTTCTACCATAAGATACTTGGTTGACAATAGAGATTGGCTTCCTTAGCTAGAGATGAAACATAAATTAAAATTAGTAAACTTGGTCCTCCCATCCATTATGAGAATTCAGTCTCTTATGTTTCTAGTCATTTTTATGCCCTTAGAACAACAGTCTAATCTCATGTGTGCTGGCCTATCACCCAGCGGGCACTGGGTTCTCACACGAGGCACACATGGACACCGAGCCCCTCCTTTATGCGAGTCTTATGAGAATACATTGATTAATGACAGAGACTTAGAAAAAGGGTAAAGAAACATGTATTCATTCTGAGAACCTAAGATGGGGCATTATATTAATGCATCCATTCAGACAACGAGGGAAATATCAAATAGATAACAGTTCTAATTCATAATATAAAGAAGATGCACTAGGGTTTACACTCATGAACAATGTATATATTTTAAAAAAAAAACCATATATTCATATTATTCTTTGTTCAATAACCACATTACATTCCTCAAGGAAATTACAAACAAAATGTCTTAATGCAGATAAGACTTATACATCATAATCCTAAACTATGCTTTCAGATTACAAATATGTTCATAGATCCATCCCTCTAGGTATGCCATCTCTCTTATTGTCTTCCTAATGAGAACCTTAACCCCTAGTATATACTACTATTTCTGCAGAGCTTCGCCTCTCTGCCTCTCTTGATATCTCTCTTGACGTCCTTTTCTTCTACATGAGCATCTCTATATATATAGCTTTTAGCATCCATCGCCATGCCTTCCTGAAGTAACAGATTAATTTCCAAGTTTCCATGTGGTCCTTCGATGGAGGATGCTTCTTCCCATATGATCTCTCCACTTTCTACAATGATGTCTTTCTGGATCCTTCCATTGCATGGAATATTCCTTCCTTGACCATTAATTTTCCAGGTTGGCACCTTATCCACTTCACATGCTTAGTCGGGTCATGCTTTTCTTGTGTACTTCCTAAGACACCGAATATGGATAAGTCTAAAAACCCTTTCCTTTGCCTTGCACACACCTTGGGTTCTGCTAAACCCTTCTAAAACCCTATCCTGCATGACCATGTGCCTTCTTGTACTTAGCCAATATTCTGAGGCCCAACATCACCCCACACTAATCCTATTCTCCGTCCTCGGAAACACTTCTCTTCAATGAAATAAAAAATGGTGGGCTTTGAATAGTTAGAATAAGAATGAAGGAATGAAGAATTGGGAGAAAGAATGAAAGAATGGGGAAATGAAGGAGAACATGTTCATTGTTGAAGGAGGAGAGGGAAATCCTTCCCTATATCTTCCTCTAGCTTCTCCCAGGCATTAACCTCACTCTGTGCTTGCTGACAGAGGTCACCTAGTAGGGAACTTACCTCCTCAAAGCTTATCCCTTCCCCCTTGGAACTCATTATTTCAACAATTCCTTCCAGTTATTTTCCCAAATCCTCGAGGGCGTCCATCTTGCAGGTGATTTGGGGTATAATATCTATAGCCGGTTTTTTATCGATCCCCGCAAAGTCTTGATAGGCTCTGATTTCTTCTCCACCTCGGCTAGGATCCTATCCCACTCTACTTTGTTCCCATTATTCTTCTCCTAGAACTCCTTGAGTTCCATCTCATGTGTAGCAACCAAGATGCTTGTTACTCTATATCTATCAACAAAATTATCATAGGTAACTTCAGCAACTTGCATGGCAGCCTTCACAGTGGAAAGGAGTTTGGTATACTGAGAAATAATCCCTACAACCTTTAGCTTTTCTTCTCTCTCTTGGCATGCTAGCACTTCTTCTATGGATTCTAAGGTGAGTAGATGCCTCTCCATTGTGAGGATGCGAGTCAGATCCTCTAAGCATTACAAGCTTGATTCATATTTGTACTCAGGCGGTGCTTGGTCAGGATGCTTTAAAACAATAACATTTGTAATCATCTTGATTTTCTTGTGTAATTCACACACCATTGCCTTATCCTCTTTCAGTTCATGCCTTAGTTGTGCGCTGATTAGTTCTTCTTGTTTCAGATCCTTTCTTTTCTTGAGAAGCTCCTCCTCCTTCTTCTCCAATTCCGCCTCTAGGAATCTCACCCTATCATTCATTCTAGAAAGTCTGGCCTCAACCTCAACTGAAACCTTATTGAGTGCACTACAAACTTGCTCATCTAACAACCGTTGAGCATTTACCGAGGGGTTTATCCCTTTTGTCTCTAGCATCTTCATTAGCACCCCTTGGCTTACCTTGAACTTGGGTTCATCAACATGGGATTCAAATGCCCAAGATAACATCTTCCTGGTTCATGGGTATGCACCTTCTATGTCAAATGAGGGCATGACTAGGATTTTTTCTATTAGCACGATGCTCTGGTAGCGCACGTGTAGCACCTTACTTTGATCATTGATGTAACCCATTCCTTACTCTTGTGCTGCCACTACACTCTTCCCACTTGTGCGTGCAGCCTTTGGAAATCTCACATCCAGATTGGGATCTCCACCCATGCTGCCATACTCCTTTCCAATGCTTTCTTCCTCAATCTCCTTCATCACTTCATCTGTGTTGCATTCTACTTCCTATTCCACTAACTTTTCGATGATGCTTTTCACTTCTCTCTCCGTAAATTATTCTATTTGTTCCTTGGTGAGGATTGGGGTCCTCTGATCTCTTGTGTTTACTTCTTTGCTCACCCCTTTTCATTGAGCATTTGCTTCCTCCTGGCCATCCTTCTCTTCACTTCCTTCTTCTTTTGAATCGCGTATATTATACACGAGATGATTCTAAACTTCTTCATCCTCATCATCGTCCCTCTCACCCCTGTAGGCCTCCAAGTCCTCCATTTCTTCTAATCCTTCCCTTTCTGCCACCTTTTGTTTCTTCCTAACTAGTGATTCCAGTATAGGAGACTTTTCCCTCTCTTTCTCTTCAACGGGAAACTTCTTCCTTGGTGAATCTTCTCTTATGAGTGGCTCCTCTTCCTCTAGCGCCTATTCCTCTAGGGTCTTCTCCTTGGATGGGGACTTCTTTCGGCACGTGTAAGTGCTTGGATTAGTGCTTGTTTCTGACGTGCCCACAGATTGTGTTGTCTACACATTTGGTGTCTTCTTTTCTTGCACTTTTCTCTCCCTTTTCTTCAGCACAACCTTCTTTCTTCATATGGGGTCTTCTAGAATAGAGATATCATTTTCTAGGTATGCACCTTTCTCAAACTTTGGCCTTATGCATAGATATACCCTTGTTTTTGTCCTTCTGGAAATCGTCAACATCAATGGTTTCATCATCTGTACTTCATGGGAGACATACTTCTCCACATATGTGCACGTCTTTGGATAGATGAGCTTTCGACACATCTCACGGTGGTCTTTATCTACCTCACTAAGGTCAAACCTTAGTCTCTTGGCCTCCTTAAAATGGTTGACCCCCGCTTGGAAGTATTGCATGGTGAAAGAAAATGGTAGCTTACACCATGGACTCTTATTCCCATCTATTAAGGTGAACTGGCCAATACAAAAATTTTGATATACAATAAACTCCACTTCCCCATCTACGATTGTGGGAAACTGCTCAGGTATCCTCCACTCTGCCCTGAATGCATCGCGCATTCACTTGTACTATTTTTCCAGGTGTGCCTTGTGAGCGGCCATCATGGTCTCACAAGTATATTTCTCAAACCTTTTTGCGGGTGAGGGATTTTCTTCTGGATACTCCCATACGAACTTCTCTGGCCCATCCTGTAGCCTCCTATTACTCCGTAAGGTGTTAGTAATCAAAGTGTAGCTCTTAATGTGCAAGGTCAGCCCAAGCCACCTTCTAGACCAACTCAAGTGCCAATTGTAACAGCCCATGTACAGGAGGGGAATGTGCAAGGTAAGGGGAAAAATAGAGATAGCTTATCTCCATTCAACATCATTGAGCAGATGAAGAAAATGAATGTAAACATCTTAATGTGGAAGTCATTGGCTATCCCAAGACAAAAATACCTATTGCGAGCTACTATGGAAAATTGGTCAGTATCAAATCAACCACCCAATCAAAAAGAAAGAGTGCTCACCAATGTGTTGGTTGAATTTTTTGTCACTGCAGATAGCCAATGGAAGTGCACTGAAAATCAACAACAGTCAGAGAAATTCATCTTTTGACATGATGAAATTTCCTCTGCTTTGAGAGAGGGGCAGTTCCCTCATATGATATGATTTTTGTATTTTTTGATGGTTTTAACCATAAAGCACAAAAGGGAAGAAAAATTGAGAAATGGAAAATATGGAGAGAAAGGAGGAATGAATGTGAAAGAAGAAGTGCAGATTGCAAGCAGAGAGTTGCACAAAAGGAGAACTTCCCTATCAGATAGAAAGGAACACAATGAGTGTAAAATATGAGAAGCACAAAGTCTTCATCTCCCTCAGGATATGTTGATATGGCACAAAGTCCATGTACTTTGATGATCGGCACAAAGTTTGATTCACCTAGGATAATTCATACCATGAAGGACCAGCAACATTAACAATTCAATCACAAGTAGTTTAATAGATTTTGTAATTGGAAATCATTAACACAACCATATAAAAGCATTGTATTGATTTGTGTACACAAAGTTACAACCACATATATAGATAGAAAAGCCTCTCCTCAGAACATGGAAATGAAAGAGTCTCTAATAGAGAGAAGATCCCCATTACAATTACAATTCAGCCTTATATAGGCATCTTTCTTCAAGAAGTAGTTATGAAACTACCTGATTAAATCTTAACCCCAATCTCAACCTCAAGTTGACTCAACTTGAGTTACATGCTTCATTACAATTTACTGATGTATAGTATTTAATTAATTTGGTAAACAAATTAATTAAATATATTTCAATTTGATGAATATTTAGATGAGGATTTCACTATTTTTTCACGTTGTCCATCACATCTGCAGTTGGAGAGAATGATGCACATGCCCTTTAATTACACTTTCAATTACCATTAAACTGTCATTTTGAACTGAGTTTGTTTTCTATTAAATTCTCTAGTGAAACTCTATCAATTTCTAATTTTCTTGACTATTGTGCGTAGATCTCAAAGCCAAAATTCCAACAAGTATTTGTTTTCATGATTTTGTTGAGAATCACTCAAGATATGGCCATCTGAGCAGAGGCGGCTGTTTTGGGATTGCCAGGATTACAAGACTGTGAATTAATTCTGTTGGTTGGAAAAGACACTTTAAATATTTTACATCATTAAAATTCTAGGCATTCAAATCATGGTGGGCACCATTTGATCATTTCATCTTGTAATGCAGGAAAAATTCCCCTGTGGTGATGTTATGGGACATAATTGTTCACTTATCCCAACTAATGGTTCTCCAAATGTTTGCATGCAAATTTGTTCCCACAACTCTTAAGTTCATAGGGTCATTGAAGACCTCTTCCCCGTTCACTCCAATCCATTCGGTAATTTCGGCTCTTTAGCCCTGTGTGCCCAGTTCATATGGAACTATGGGTCTACATCTAATTTCCCGCAATGCGCCGCTTAAATCCTTACATCAAACGTCTTTGGGTAAGCTCGACTTCTCAAAATGATGTTGATCTGGAAGGAAAACTAGGTTGTCATGACCAGTATCACTTAAAAAATGAGCTTTCCATCCCATTGCAGTGACTATCTGGGGAGCTCTTTTCAAGCCCATGTGTCCCAAGTACCAAACTTATGCATCATTGAATGACCTCACGATAGTTCTACCGACACTGCCATTTCCTAATTCAAAATGACTCAATCATGCCTCCTCTACACCATACCAAGCTCCCTTTCTTTTCCACATAGGATCTTTCCTCAAACTTCAGAAGCACTCGGCAACTTGGCAAGCACAACTTGATCATTATTGTGCTACGATGAGCTACCTGGGAATTGGGACTGACCTAGCTTTCAACTTGTGTCCAGCTTGGCTGCACCTGCAATTTATTCTTCTCCTTTGAAGCCATTTCTTTGAACCAAGTTGACTTTTAATCACATTGCACGAGTCATTTTGTATAAACTTATGTTCAATGATTTTGAGTTGAATCAAGTTTTCAATTTCACATTACACAGTTGATAAACCCCTGAGCTGGCTTTCAAAATGGATCTGGGATGGCCCTTCATCCCTAAATATCATGGTGCTTCACTAGTCTTGAAGGCTGTGAAACATCATCATCAAGCAAGTGCAAACCATTTGGAGTTTTCCATTCCTGAATGATAAATTTTTATTGAGCTAATCATGAGCAAATTACAACTTTCTACAAAAAATTTAAAGCTTCTTCATTACAAAAATCGCTTGCTCCAAGCTTGCTCATTTGCTGAAAGATGGATTTGGTCTACGAGCTTTTTGCTTCGAGCCAAATGACTCACTTGGTTCATGGAATTCAAAATTGAGTGCCAACTAAAATTCCTCTATGAAATGCATTGAAAATTCATTCAAAGGTTTTTTGAAAGCTATCACCTCCAGTTGATCCATCTTGATGGCCTTAACATCCTTCACTTTTCAAATGGAAGTTCCACTCCTCGTACAATGCTCAACTTTCATTATACCTGGGGAGCTCATACACACATGGAGCTTGATGCATGGTAAAAACAGTTGAGCTTTCCTTTGTGCTATAACTTCCTCTCATTCCGTGGAAAGAGATTTTCGGTTCCTTCAAATGTCTCAACTCACTCTCGACGTTCAGCAACTTCAACAGGTCTCTTGCATAGCTCATGTTTGTTGGAGGAGCTCACCCGCATTGATGTGGCTTGGCCAAGGGCACAAAGCTTCACAAACCTTTAAACCTTTTCAATCATGTTCCTGACCTATTACATCGAAGTGATCAGAGGTGTTTCTGGAGAGCAATGTTATTGATTTTTTCATCTTGCCATAGGCTCATAACCCATAAATTTTAATTTTTTCAAAAATTTACACCATTCTTGAATTAGTGACAAAAGTTGGCTCTTTCTGGGGACATGGCTTGGATCGAGCACCACAAAAACAAGACATACGTGAACTCCAGAATCTCAAGGTTTCTCAAATAGACCAGTGCCTTATCCATTGGGCCAAGGTTTAATACCAGGAGACATCCTCTCTACACGTAGCTGCACCATTGCACACAAACACACAAAAAGGGACAAGAAAGGAAACAAGCCAAAACTAGGAAAGTATTTACAGAGAAGAAAGAGGATATTTATAAGGGGAAGGAAAGAGAATGTACAAAATCTACACAATTCCAGAGATAGGCTGAGAGAAATATGTACCTTTGTGAAACAACATACTGAAAGTATGAGGCACCCGAGAGTTGAAGATGGGAAGTTGGGTGTACCAAAATATCATGGGAACACTATGTGGCTTGAAAAGAAAAATTGAGGAAAGAATACCATCCACATAGTGATACTCCATACTAAAAATATTCAGTTCCTGTGAAGAACTGAATGTCTTCCTGAAGCTCCTCTTCTGTGGAGGAATAGTGCCATGCAAAATCTTGTATGACCCTTGACTACCTCCATACTGATTTCTACACATCACTGAACTCTGACAACTGGATCCATGAGAAAATCCAATCCTTATAGCATCAAATTTTCCATTTCAATGAAGTGTTGATAACATCTATGTGAAGATTATGACTATCATTATGGCACCACTCATTAGGAACATGCATTTCCATTGAATTTTCCTTGTAACCATCTTCAAGAGGAATTTGGAAAAAGGTACTGGATGATTTACCATTGTCATTTTGTATAATTTCTACCATGTCCCTGAAAAACATACCTACTACTTTTACAAACTCAACACCTGATTCTAGAAGGTCTTGAATCTTAGGTACAAGCTGCATTACTGATTTTTCTTCATGATTAATAGGTAACTTAAAGGTTGTTAGACTAGGTAAAAATTGATCAACAACATCATCCTCTTCCTTTTGTTTGCATTCTGAAGGGTGAGCTGAAACAAGACTGTCATAATCATAGTTGTGAAGAAAATATTCAAGGCATGGATTTCCATTTTCTATTTGTTTTGAGGGACTGCAAAAAGGCTCATGTGCTCATCTTATCAATAAATATCAGGGGGACTAGTGATCTCATTTATTTTTGTTTCTTTGGGTACATAAACTTGTTTATCATTGAGAGAACTTAAAACAACAAGAGAATGGTCAACAATGACCTTCATCTCAGTGTATTGAAATTCTTCAATCATAGGAGAGGGAGAAGTCTTGTCCATTTTTTTATGATGAACATCCACTTCCACCAGCATAGGATCACTTTTTTCAAAACAAGAACATTCAACCTTGGTACATGACATATCTTCTACAAACTCTATTTCAGGTTGAAAGAAAGCCTCAAGTTGTTTGTCTTCTTCATTATTTGAAGGAATATTAAATTGACATGCATCAGGTGGAGCAATAAGAAGACATTCATTGGTGGAAGTGAGATAATGATGGGGAATGAATACCTGATAATGTGGAGAATCATCATGAGAAGCTTCTAGAACTTGAATGTTCTCCTCTTTGTTACAAGGTGTCTCAAATTCATTGACTAAGTGTTCTTCAGCTTGTTTTTCCTTCTCACATGCCTGCAGCTGCCTGTATTGACTTTGTACTTCTCTCATCCACTGTATGGAATTTTTATCATCTGCAGGTGTTATTTTCATCTTCCTTCCTTTTGCAACACTTTCTTGATACACAAGCTACAAATATTTAATTAATGGGTCATCACATGCAACAATTTGTTTCAATCTCTCTTTCCTTTCTTGCATTGTTAGTTTCTTTTTGGAGATGACACGAGTGTGATAGTGGATTTCTTTTTGGCATATGGAATATTGGCACAATCTAGAAATACCTTCTTACTTACTTGTCTTCAATAGGTTGTAGAGATGTTTGTGAAATCAATCTTGGATTCATACCTTCGTAGAAGTTCTACAGAAACTGAGCCTATTTTGGACTGACTGGAGCTTGAAAACCTTGAATAGGGAGATCTCCATCATCATCCCCATCACTGTCACTATCACTCGTTGGTGTGGGCCAACAAGTGTTTTCCATTTTACCTTTGTTCTTGGGAAGGTTCCTAAATCAAGAGAACGAATGTGACAGAAGTTTGATCCCCAGTAGAGTCACCAAAAACTGTTGGTTGAATTTTCTGTCACTGCAAGTAGCCAATGGAAGTGCACAGAAAATCAACAACAGTTAGGGAAATTCACCTTTTGACAGGGTAAAATTTCCTCTGCTTTGTGAGAGGGGTAGTTCCCTCGTATGATATGATTTTTGTATTTTTTGATGCTTTTAACCGTAAAGCACAAAAGGGAAGAAAATTTGAGAAATGGAAAATATGGAGAGAAAGGAGGAATGAATGTGAAAGAAGAAGTGCAGATTGCAAGTAGAGAGCTACCAAAAGGAGAACTTCCCTATCAGATAGAAAGGAACACAATGAGTGTAAAATATGAGAAGCACAAAGTCTTCATCTCCCTCAGGATATGTTGATATGGCACAAATTCCATGTACTTTGATGATCGACACAAAGTCTGATTCACCTAGGGATCATTCATACCATGAAGGACCAACAACATTAATAATTCAATCACAAGCAGTTTAACATATTTTGTAATTGGAAATCATTAACATAGCCATATAAAAAGCATTGTATTGATTTGTGTACACAAAGTTACAACCACATATACAAATAGGAAAGCCTCTCTTAGGGCATGGAAAATGAAAGAGTCTCCAATAGAAAGAGACAACCCTCTGGGTAAGTGCAGGAAGTTGATGGACAAATATAGGGTCATCCGTGGATGTCATATTGCAAAAAATAGCTAAATCTCAACTTGTAGGGATTATTAGCTATACATGCACTCTAAATTAGAAAAATTTATATAAATATGAATCGTAGCATTTAGAATCTAGTTTCTAAAATACTAATTTTTTTAAAAAACGGACAAGTTTAGCTATATTAAACACTTAAAATTATATGACTTAGTTTGTTTTTTGAAAAAACTTATAAGATTGTAGTCCGTTTGCCTGCATTTTGGATGACCAAATCTTGTTTTTTTTTTTTTTTTCCTTTGGTGAAACGTTAGATGTAGTTGTCTATCTTGGGATGGATTTTATTTTGTATTTTTTTTAGCAATATTTTTTTTTAGGATTTTTTCCGTGAAAGTGGTCTAAAAATATTTAGAAAACGGAGCGCTTTCCGTTTGCCCGCCATAACTATATCAAAAAATATCGAAATCAAATATTTTTTTTAATGTGTATAGAATTTGTCCAGGCTTGGGATTGTATAAGTTTTATCATATTTTGATAAGCGAAACAAAAGTTACAGTCTTAAACGTAGACATGAACATTCATGGGAAAAAATGTCTTAAAGACCTATTGTGAGTAAAAAATTATAAAATGATATTTATCTTATTCTATTCACTTTAAAAAAAATATTTCTACAAAGCTAAGAGTCTCCCCTACGCGATGGCACCATTTTTGTGAAATGTTTTCAGTTTTTTAGCATGGTTCAAGTCTTTGGAAGAGCAGATTTGAGGTTTTTTGACCTTTTACACTTCATAATGACCTTCCATAGCTTTGGTTGGGGAAAACAAAGATTTTCGAAGCTTAGGTTCAACAGATAGATCCACGATCGCACTTTATAAACCGCGATCGCGGTTTATAAAGCACACTCGCGGTTCATAAATCATATTTACAGACATCCCAATGTCTGAATTACCATGTGATTTTTACTCTCTGACCTTACCGTACGAATTATTATGAAATTCTGTCTTTTTCTACACGTTTTTCTTATCACCAGAATCAAAACATCATGGGAGACAAAAAACAAAGTCAAAAAACAAAGTCATTAAGTAAAAAAATACAAAACGAGTTAGAAGCTAGCAAAATTCAAAATGTTGAGCGAATGCGGAAACTTCATGAATTTAGAAGATGTTCATCTTCAATCCCAACTATTGTAAGCAATGAAGAACTAGGTAATGTTTCTACTGTCAATGTTGAAGTTGAATTAAATACTCGTGATGAAGAAGTTTTTACTGTCAATGTTGAAGAAGAATTAAATACTCATGATGTAGCAAATGTTGAAATTGAAGGAGACAATGAAAATGTGAATAAGGAAATTCATGTTGAAACTCTAGACAAGTAAAATTTGACAAAAACACCTCCTAGGATTTTACGTAAGAAACCTAATTGTTTTATTGAAATTGATGAAATTTTTTTGAAACCAATGTCTGACAAACTTTCTGAATGACAAATCAGAAGAAAAGCCACTAAAATTTGGGATAATCATTTTGAAATTTTAAATGATTCCCAAGGATGTCAATTGTTGGTTAGTTTGATGAAATTGATTAAAATGAGACCTACATTAAACACTTTAGGATTGACAACATCTAATATATGTTGTCAAACCTCTACAATTGTTGAAAACCTTCATGATGCATATCACATTGTTGGTGTCAAGAGACGCACTAGGGATAGTAATATTGTGTGCCGTGTACTTGCTACTCGTGTTGTAAGTGAATTAATAAAAAAACAACGTTTGATTACACAAACAAGTCGAATGTTGCAAGTTAATCAAAAAACTCTAATGAAAGAAATTGAAAGACGTAATATCCTTCAATCACTCAATAATGCTGATTTTTGGGCATTTTCTGCTAGAGCACCGCGTAAGGACAAAAATAATTCTGATGCTATAAGAGAAGTTGTTATTAAATTTTGGCATGATAACACTAGAGTTTCACCTAATAAAAGAGATGTTATAAAACAGAGAGTTGGTTCTACTAATCGTGAACCATATCCAAAGCATTTCTTAGATATGACTCAAAATCAATTCTTTCATAAGTTTGAACAAAAGAATCTGGAAATTAAAATTAGTCAACATTTTTTTGAAATGTTGAAACCATTCTATGTTAAAATCAACCATGCTCGCACCACTTGTTGTTGTAGGAAACATGTTGAATTTGTGATGCATTATGCTAAATTTTTACGTATTCGTTCTAATTTTCATTCTAAAACTATGTTATCGGAATGTGGTGTTCAAGTTCCACCAATATCTTCCAGGGATTTCATTCCTACTATATTTTGTGAAAAATAAGTTGGACAATTTTTTTATAGTCAGGATTGTTTAGATGGAAGTTGTAGTACATGCGGCGGATTACCTAAATTAGAAAGTTGCATCCATGAGAAAATTGAAGGTACAATAGGACATAATTTAGTTGAGTTTCATAAATATAAATCAGTTGCATACCAGTTGAAAGATGGAAAAGAGTCGAAACGGTGTGAGCTAGTTACAGAACAAATGCCCATTTTCCAATTTATGAGAAAATTTAAGGATGAAATTGTTTATGAGTATGCGAGGCATGCACATAGAGCTTGATGGTTGGATGAACAATTCAAGCTATTCAAAGACACATTTCCTATTGGTACTATTGTTTTAGTGGTTGATTTTGCAGAGAATTACACATTGCAACCACAAATGGAGGTTCAATCGCAATATTACAACTCAGTACAAGTTGCCATTTTTGTGCATATAGCATTGCTACATTCTCCTGATAGTACAGAGAATGATTGATTTTTTAAGAAAGTACCACTTTTATATCAGTGATGATCATACTCATTCTACTGAATTTGTGCAAGGGTGTTTCCAGTTATTTTATGAAAAATTGTCTGATAGGGACATCCACTTCAAACAACATTATATATGGTCATATAATTGCACATCTCAGTTTAAGAATGCATGTCAAGATGGGTGTGCAACATATTTGGAGTTTCACTGAGACTGGACAAGGAAAAGGAGAGCATGATGGTGCAGGGGCATGTGTGAAAAGATCTCTTGCAAGAGAAGAGTTGAAGTACAAAGATGGTGCTAAATTAAAAGATGCAAAGAGCATAGTGGAATGGTGTACTGACAACATGGCCCGAGGTTCTCAAGAAAATTCCACAGTTCACAGATATTTTTGGTTGATAGAGGAATAACAAATTGCTAACTACGAGGATTGTATGACACTCACTGGGTCCAGTGATATGCACTCATTTTGTAGCTCAGACGCTACTTCGTGGGCCGTATGGACAAGAAAATTGACATGTTTTCATGCATCTTGTATTGAATTTTTCACTGCTGAGTGTGATTCGCAAGAATGGGTGGAAGGATGGATTTGTAGGCCTCTAACTCCGCTTCCTAGTTATCAACCTCCACAAGCATTACAACTTGTTTCTATAGATGAAGTTACAACATCCAAGGACTTTAATGAAATTTCAATTTTGGTGCGACAAGGTATTTATGGTTATTTATTTAATTTTTGTATTGAGTTATGTCCATTGAAATTTTAATATGTAATTTAAATTTGAGTTGTTCAACCAAGTGGTTATTTTTTTATAGGACATGTGTTTGCAGTAATTGCAACAGAAGACAATGAAGAAGGAACAAACTATTTCTTATGTCATTGCATGGAGGAAAGAAATAAGTTGACTTCTCCTATTATAGATGGTGAAGATATTGAGTATCCTACAGGGTCAGTGGCAGTTACTGGAACTTGGCTTCGACTGTATCCATTAAAAGACTCCTCTATTTGGGTGTTTGAAGACTTTGAGACACACAGGAAAATACTCTTATATTCACATCTAGTTCTAGTGACAAATATTCAGCTGTATAGATATTGAGGAAGGCCTACTAACAAGATTCTTTGGAAGGTTCGAGATTCAGATCATGAAGCAATCTTGTCTGCTATTCAGAGTAGATCTGATCTTGATGGTTCATTGGAATGAATTTACAATGCTCATGTCTGGTATATATAATTTCTTTTCAATATATATATATATATAAATTTTTTAGTTTAAAGATCTAGATTTAAGTTTGAATATATTTTATTTTAAATTTGTGTATTTTACACATATATATAGATAGTATATGGTTTTGATTTGAAACTTAAATTTCTTTTACTAACACTTTTATGTTTAGGTTAGTGGTGCCAGAAAAGCTTCCACCTTCACGTGGTTGGCACTATTAGTAGAGAATTTTAAATTCTCGAAGCTAAGAGAAGCTTTCATTGTTTGAAAAAGTTGTAAATTTTGAAAAAGTTGTAAATTTTGAAAATGTTATAAATTTTGAAAAAGTTGTAAATTTTGAAAATGTTGTAAATTTTGAAAATGTTGTAAATTTTGAAAATGTTTTAAATTAAATGAAAATGTTGTAAATTTTGAAAAAGTTGTAAATTTTAAAAATGTTGTAAATTTTGAAAACGACTCCTCCCCAAGTGTTTACAAAGACCATACCTACGTGTGTCCACCGAAATGAGAAGGAAAAAAATGAGAGAGGATATTGTAAAGGGTCCCTACGCTGAGGTGTCAGATCAGACGAGGCATCTCTAGGTGCCACAGAGTCTGAGTAGTCACCCGTCGAATTTGAATGATATTTTGGTCTCAAGGCTCTTAAGGGACTACCCCCGAACGAAGTAGCTCGGAAGCAATGACCCTTTCGCGCACCAAAAAAATGCCTCCTCTAGCATTCACCTGGCCACTCGGACATGCCAGCTCAGTCAATTCAGTGCCATGACCCACCGTTTGCAAAATATAGCGTTTGACAACCAATCACTGGCTCCAACTGCACTATTTCACGTGTTTGCAAACAATAGGACAGCGAGAGCACCGAAATGAGAAGGAAAATACTAAGAGAGGCTATTGTAGAGGGTCCCTACGCCAAGGTTCTGGATCAAACGAGGCCTCTCTAGGTGCCATGGAGTCTGATTAGTCACCCATTGAAGTTTAACGATATTTTAGTCTTAGGGCTCTTAAGGGACTACACCCAAACGAAGTATCCCAGAAGCAACGACCCTTTTGCGCACCGAAACACTGCCTCCTCTAACATTCACCTGGCGTTCTCTAGATAGTGGGATTGAGAACAAGTCTCATCTACTTTCACCGACTTGGCCAAGAGAATGGGTTTCCTCAAGTGGTTATGGATTCCACCAATGTACTTGGAGATATTTTCCCATTTAGACAACTTTCTTCCAAAATTCATCGATGTACTCTTGCACATCTTGGCCTTATTTTTGCTTGAGATATTTTCAATACATGGACCTCTCTTCATTGTAACAAATACGAATAGAATTTCTTTTTGATTGGCCTCTTAAATTCATCCCACTTAGAAATAGGTGGAAGATTCTTAACAACCAAGGAATGAACATAGCTTTCAAACCAGGTTAAAGCATGAATGGTTAATTTTAACCCTGAAAATGAAATTTATTGACTCTCATTGATTTGATGCAAATTGAAATATACCTCAATTTGAGTTAGCCAATGGTCTAACTTATCGGCATTCATGTCCCCATCATAAGGCTAAATTTATATCTTCACCTTCTCTTTAAATGGAGGAGGAGTAAGTTTGGTATGGGGTTGTTCTTCCCATGATGGACTAAATATTTCCCATAGACAAGGAAATATTTCCCACATATTTGGATAGACTTGCCACATTTTCCTCCATCTTGTAGAAGCGTTCTTCTTCAGTCTCATGTGCTTCTCACTACAAGCCATGTTTCATATTCCTTTCTTCCACTTCTTGGTGGAAATATCTTCTTCAAAAGGAATGAGGAAACCCTCACTTTCACTACCCTTTTGGGTGAGGGGTATCTAACTAAAAATGTCAACACAAGTTAAACCACATAAAAACACTTGATCTTAAAATATCTGATCCATAAACTACATCTTTTAAACAATAAATGGATCTTATCTTAGTGATGATAAATGAACAATTACCAAATTTATTATTATCCAGTATGTTATGAAATAATCATTCATACAATACTGAAATTTAGATATGCAAGACAAGGAGACAAGAATTTTATCCTAGAGAAACCCAATGTGGGAAAAACTCTAGCTAGGTAAGAAATTTATTCACTTCACTATATAAATCTTCAATACAATACAATACAAGATCACTACCAAAAGATGTCCTTTAACAAGGATTTAAGATCTCTCTACTTGCATCACTTGTTTATAACCCTCAACGAGAAAGAACTTAGTTGTCTATGAAAAAAACCAGAACAATTCAAAACTTTCCCCCTTTTCTCACACTTGAATTCACTCCAAATGACTTACTTAGATGATTAAATGTGCTTGCATTTATAGTTGTTATATCCAAGGATGAAAGGAGATGAGAAATGAACTAGTTTGGGAAGTCCAAACATTTTCAACTATTTAGATTCCCATTTTGGCATCGTCAAGGAAAAAATCACTACTTTCTACAGGAGGTGTTTGCATAATCACCGTGGCAATTACTTAACTACTGGTGCCTACAGATAGCAGTCCCGCAACTGCTACTCTATGAAGAGAAGCGGTTCCACAACCATCATGGTAATTGTGTAACCACCACACAGTTAATACAAAAAATATAATAAGAATCATCATCAACTTGACTTCGCCATTTTCCATAACGATGAACATGTTGAGGGTATATTTTCTAAGTTTCAAAAAGTAAATACATATAATTTGGTACTTCTAGATCTATTTTTTGGATCATACTCATGCTTTAATAATTTAATACTTTGTCAATATCAATGTTGTGTCCAAGCCTATTTGCAATGAAGAGACGATTTGGAACATATTAAGAATGTAAACTTAATCAAACTGGAAATAACACAACTTCCATGATTAAAGGATCTATTCTGAATTTATTTAAGATAGTAAGAACTAGGGACAATACTTCTAATTCTATGATCATGAAAACATAAACATACATGAATGAAAATATTGTCTAGATAATTCAAGCACATTAATACTAGAAGTAAAAAACATTAGAATAGATGAAAAATAAATAAATAAAACTTCCATTCACATCGGAAAGGAGTGGCCCTTGCTCCTTCCCTTTGATCTGGTTACTAATGTGTACTCAAAAACACAATTTATTCTAGAATCATGTTCTTTATTTATCAATTGTTCATTTTATAGTACTTTTATTATCTTTCTTCAATGTCCAATCATTTATTCTATAATGATATAAATAGAAGGATATCATACATGCAATGAAATCAAATCAAACATATATAGTTCAGATTTATCGTTATGAAAACCAACACACATGGATATATATAAGAATCAAACAAAGTGTGCTCCAGATGCACGTCTCTGAAAATATATATGTATAAGTTCATAATGTATGTGTACATCTCAAACTAAGTGTGTCATAATGTACATATGGGACCACATGTGGTCACAAAAGGCTATATATATACAATGGACTATGAATCTACTCATGACCACATATGTACATCCAGGTGGACTATAAATCTACTCATGAAACATCTTCCCTCTCTTCGCCCTGCTAGAAGTAGCACGTCCACGACCTGGGGATGTAGTGGAGGGAGATGCCACTACGGATTTCATCTGTGTGGTCCTAGGTGTCTCTAAGCATGCCTGCAACCTAACCTGCACATTCATAAACAACAAGTTTTTAACACCCAAAATTTTAAAATACATTCAAAATTTAGAAACTTGTACAATTTAGTTAAAATGCATGTGAAATCATACCGCAATGTCATGATCCCTATCAATTTGTTGTTGACGTGTCGCAAGGACAATAATAGACTCACGAGGGGTAAGCTACATACAAATAATTAATTTTCAAATTAAATATTTCACATATACATACAAAATTTGATATTGTAGATTTAAGTAATAAGAAATAATGAACCTCCAAAATTTAACAAATTTAAAAAATTGTACCTCAGTTAGTGGATCTACAGATGCTATGGCAGTATCTACAGTAGCCTCCACAGTCTGCATATATGGAGGAGTCTCTCTAGCAGTCATAAGCTATACAAAAAACACATGTACAAATCAATATTAAAATCTATATGACTGTGCACCACATAACAGAGGTCCAAAGCATGTAATCCATGTGAACTTCCAGTAATTAGAAACAAAGTGTAAAGAGATTTACTAACCTGCATAAAACTCATGTGAGGCATGCCAGTAGCCTCAGTTCCCTGAGCAGATGATGACCCGCCAGGCTCCTGTGTATAAAAGAGAAAAATATTAATACATGTACAACATACACGTGAAACATTGTAATAATAATCTAGTGCAATCAAATGAAATTAAAAATGTAAGTTTGTACAACTTGAAACTTACGTTTGAAACACACCCAGCTATCAAGTAGCTAGCATGTCGACGCCGGATGTTTCCTTCACCGGCTCTTGCTATTTAAAATAAAATAAAAAATTAGTTTTTTACATGTATGTACATGACGTACAATCAAATATATATATATATATATATCTCAAACATGTGAATTAAACTATTGTATATATATATATATTATTTAAATTTATTTGAAATTTACCTGTGAAAGACCAATATCAGTGGCACCAGTTCCAAAAACATTCCCCAGCATCTCATCTATAGAAAAGAAATCCTATGAACCAACAAATGATGTCTCGCCTACAGTGCATACGGCACCACATGATCCACAGTGGTGTGGTGCACTAGAACTGGCACCTCCACCAACATCACCAGATGCAATCTGGTCACTATGCTGGGTGAGAGTGTCAGTGAGCTCTCTCAATGCATGCAATGTATCAATCTCCACAACCTCCTTCACTGTAGGAGGGATAACTGAAGGCAGTGGGGGTTTTGGGGCATGGGGGATCCTAGGTTGACCTACGCATGCACCAGGTCTGCTCTGTGCAGAGCCACCTCCTCGACCAAAAAAGTCAGAAAAGTCAAAATAATTTGGGACCTCATTGAGCACGAACTCGCAATATAATTTCTTCAAAAAATAAAGAGGAACCTCATTGTTGTTGCATGGTGGATAATCAAAAACCATCCACCATTAGTCCCAAAAATTGTTTTTGATTCTGTCATTGTGGCACCAATGGATTGGGAACCATTTGCAAGTAACTGCAGGGGGGGCATTGGTTCTAGGGTCGGTAAATAATGCACAAATGAGGTCTTTTCTAATTTTTTTTCTTTGACGGCCGCATGGGATAGTTTATCAGCATACCACCACCTACAGTCACTTCTAAAGGTGTTCCATCTATGTATTTGGTTGGTTGCGGACTCGACTTCGCCAATCAATGTTTGCAATGTATTGGCTAAAGTCATGCGGGATGGATTTGTAGCATGATTTTGTCTTATAGTTTGAATTAGGTTCTCAATGACAATTTTATTTTCTTGGATTCTTCCAATGATATTATCTTGCGTTCCTGCTGGCTCAGTGGGGACAGAAGGAGCCACATGAGGCGGATCTATGTTTGGAGGAGGGTTTTGAGGAATGTTCGGTGGGTTTTGAGGAATGTTTTGACGGTTTGCATGATTTTGAGCTTTCGACCAACTGATAAAACAAGAAAATTGTATACATAAACAAACATTTCAAAAAACCCATGAAAATGCAAAAAAAAACCTAAAATGCAAAAAAATGATTACAATCAGGGACTTACCTCCTCGTCTTGGCGGCATGGTTGAATCTATCGCTATCTAGAAGTTTGATGAGCAATTTTGAGGTGGTATTCAAAGTGTGAGTGAAAAACGTTTAGGAAAAATCGCGGTTTGAAATGAAAAATGAGGAAAATAAGGAGTCGCGGGACTGCTAATTTTTGTCTCAGAGTTCCGCGATCGCAGTTTATAACCACGCTCACGGTTCTAAACCACGATCATGGTTTTAGGTTCAGTAATTACCGAACCTGGAATTCAGGAACCGAGAGTGCGGTTTAAAAACCGTGATCGCGGTTCCTTTATTTCAGGTTTGTATGTCCACGGAATTATCCACCAACTTCGTGCACTTACCCCTCTCCCCAATTACAATGCCGCCTTATCTAAGCATATTTATTTAAGAAGTAGTTATGAAACTACTCTAGACCAACTCTTAACTTTCAATCTCAACCTCAAGTTAAAATCAACTTGAGTTACATGCTTCATTACAATTTATTGATGTATAGGTATTTAATTAATGTTGGTGAACAAATTAGGATTAAATATATTTCAACTTGTCATTGAATATTTAGATGAGTATTTCACTATCAATTCACTTTGTCCTGCCATTTGCATTAGCAAATCTTAGAGAATGATGCACATGCCCTTTTGCTACACTCTAAATTGATCCATTTTATTGTCATTCTGAACCTTCAGTTTGTTTTCATATTAAATTTTCTAGTGAAAATTTTTCAATTCTTGATTTATCCTTGTTTTGTTGTGTGTAGCTCTCGAAGCCATGATCTCAAACATGTATTTCTTTTGCATATTTTGTTGAGAATTACTCAAGATATGGCCATCTGAGAAGAGGCGTGCTATTTTGGGATTGTCAGGCTTCACATGACTATGAATTCGACAATTATGTTGGTTGGAAATGACACTTTAAATACATTTACATCATTTTAAAATTCTAGGCATTCAAATCATGTTGGGCCCATTTGATATTACCATCATTTTATGCAAGAAAAATTCCCTTTGGTGATCTTTATGCCTCGTGGGCCATCTGGACTCTAAATTTATAATCATCTGCAACTCGGGTTCTCCAAATGCTACCGTGCACGCAAAGTTCTTCCGCATTTCCACTTATGAACCCATAAGGCCATTAACTACCTCTTGGGACCCACACTACATTAATGTGGTAATTTTATTCTTTGATAGCCTGTGTGTCCCCATTGTTCATATCTTGGAACATATGGGTCAAATCGATTTCCTGCTATCACTGCTTAACTCCTTAATCGGCCATTTGGGGTTTATCATGCACAAATGTCCCATTGAATTCCACGAGGGATGTTGACCAGTTCTTTATCCACTTTCCATACCCAATTAGTGATCTCGAATTTTTGAAGCACATGTATCCCAAATCCATTGTGCATTGAATGTGACCAAGTTCACCGCACTGCCTTTCCTCTCGATATCAATCCCGTGCCTACATGGATTCATCCAACATCCCTCTTCTCCACACCGGTTACCTCCTACTTCGGCAAGCTTGACGATTTGAAGCATAACTAGTCCAAGTGAATCTGAGTATTACTAAAGATACTTTTCCCAACTTAGTTGCAACTCTCACTCCATTGGCTGAGTATTTCTTCCTTGCATCATTTGATGGTTTGTTTAAGTGCTCATCTGAGGGAAATATTGCACTGAGTTACTTTGTATGAACTTAGCGAAAAACATGGTTTGGTATGCATTTTGATTTTTCTCTCCTCTATGGATTGAGCTAAAGTTCATAGTGTCTAATCTATTTGAGCTCTCTTGTACATGCTAAATATAACGTTCCAATGCATTGACCAAAGGCTACAAGAATTTGTGGTCTCGTAATTTGTGCTGCATCTTGGAGTTTTCCAAAATGAATGATAGTTTATTCTGAGTTGACATGAGCAAACTTGCTTTCATAAAAAATTGTTGCAAAAATTCTTCATTATCTCGACTCACCATGCCACAAGCTTTTATATTTGTGCAAGAGATAGGATTTCTTAAACGAGCACAATGTTTAAAAATGGTCTTAGTTACAGAATTCTAAATGTGCAGTGCCAACTACTTATTCGATAACTCATTAACTATTGTTCACATATGTGTATTCGAAATATCAAATAACCAGAAGCCTAAATCCTTCATTCAGAATGACTCGATTCTGATGCACCTGTGGAAATCGGCCTACACACATGCTTGATCCTTCCTTTAAATAGTCACTCCTATCTCATTGGGCATTTCGAGAGCTCGAAATATCCTCCAAAAAGTAACCCAATATCGACGTTCAACTCAACAGGTACTCTTGCATAACTCGGTTGTTATAGGATTGCTGCACTTAACATCGATGTAGCTCAGCCAAGGGCACAAAGCACACCAAATTTTAATCCTTTTCAATCATGTTCCTATCCTATTAAAATCAGAGTGATCGGAGGTGCTTCTGGAGTACATGTTATTGATTTTTTCATCTTGCCACAGGCTCATAACTCCATAATTTTTAAATTTTTAAAAAAATTACACCATTCTTGAATGAACAACACAATGTCAGCTCAACAAGAAGAAAATCAGGGAAGCCACCAAGGTAAGAATTTGAAGCCCCCAATATTCTATATCTTATTAATCATAGGAGATAAGTTGGTACATAATTGCATGATTGATTCCGGAGCAAGTAGCTCAGTAATGCCAAAACAAATAGCAGATTAGTTGGGTCTTCAATATGAAGTCATTTCCAAGGGTGTGGTGCAATTGGATCAAGACAACAGTAACAACAGTTGGAGTAATCAAGTATTTGAGCCTCACTCTACATGCATGTCCTAATGTGACCATATTACAAGATGTATTAGTCATAGACTTGTCACCACTCTTCACATTATGATTGTCAAGAGACTTCACTGCCAAAATTGGGGGCTATGTGTCTATTGATTCGTCCCACATGTTATTCAAAATGAGGTATGGAGCTAAGGCTACAATCATATATGATTCCATTGCAAACTTTCACATAGAGCCTTATGTACTAATTCCAATTAATGCAAATTGTTCAAAATTTGATCAAGAGGATTATCCAAGAACCCATGAAGCAAATACCAAAATCTGGATGCATTTCTCAGAATTGACTCTTGATGAATGGGAAAACAAGCCAGACATGCTTTGGAGGTTCTTACAAATAAATGGAGGAATCTGAATTTTGGCTCATATTGTTTGCATGAAGAGAATCCACCTCTTCATAGCATCACCAAGCTAGACCACAAAGATGATAATGAAGTATGGTAGTTATTCTTTGATGGATCAAGGAGCCAACAAGGTGCAGGAGGAGGAGCTATGATCATTTCACCACAAGGTACAAAATATTACTTATCTTTTCATTTCCAACTTGCTTTCTCAAATAACATAGCTGAGTATGAAGCCTTAATTCACGGATTGCATTGTACAATGAAGAGAATATTAAAAATCTTGTTTGCAAGTAACTTGCTGTGATAGTGAGAGATTATGAACCAAGTCAGAGGACAAAATGCTCTAAGAATGATCTCTTTGAAGAACTACAAGAATCAGGTATGGGATCTCATTGAAATTTCTGAAGCTTTTAGATCAATTCCATCCCAAGAAAGAAGAATTAATAGTTAGACTGGATCCAGTAGTTGTAATACCATTTGATGTTGTAGAAAGTATCAAAAGTGAGAAATCCTCAGCCTCATATCAAAGTGGTTTTAAGACCAAATGTCTGAGATAATAATACAAGTTGGCAAGTCTTCGAGAATGATCAACAAATTGTCAATTTTCTACAAGAAGAAGTTGAATTCTCTACTAGAAACTAGGAAAAGTTAGAATAACAATATGGTGATCAAGTGGTGTAGCTGAGAACTAACAAATTACCAAAAGGTCTTGTAACTTTGGATTCAATCTTCAACCCAAATGATCAATTCCTGGAAGGAGAAGGAAAACATTCAGGTAAAGGGTGAAGATTCAGAGCCCATTTCAGTAGATGAAGGCAAGACATTGCAAATTGGAAAAGTAAGTACCCCACAAGAGAAATCTGAATTTGTTCAACTTTTTCAAGAATTCCCAAATGTCTTTCTTAGAATTACAAGGATTTAAGAGGTTTCAACCCAAATTTGGCACAACATACTATTGAGCTAGATCCAGAATCCAAGCCTATCAGATAGAAGCAAAGGTTGGTGAATCCTCACATTGAACCTCTCATGAGAAAGAGTTGAACAAGCTGATTGAAGCTAGCATCATCTTTCCTATCAAACATTCAAGTTGGGTTGCAAACTTGGTGTTGGTGAGAAAGAGAAATGGAGAAATTAGATTGTGTGTAGACTTCCATGATCTAAATAGAGCATCACTCAAAGATCATTATCCACTTCCATCAATGGAGAAAATCTTGCAGGTTGTAGCTGGTTCTGAAAGGTTTTCATTGAAAAAATTAGATGGTTACTCAGGCTATAATCAATAATGTTGAAAGAAGAGGATCAGTTCAAGACAACCTTCACTACAAAATGGGGCACACACGCTTAGAAGAAAATGCCTTTTAGACAGTCAAATGTCGGATGATTATTTCAGTGAGCTATGGATATGGAATTCAAGGGATTGATTAACAAAATAGTGCTGGTATATCTAGATGATATCACCATCTTCTCAAAGAATGCAACAGACCACCTCTTTCACCTCAGGCAAGTATTTCAAAGGTGTAGAAGGTTCGGAGTGTCATTGAATCCAAAAAAGTGTGTATTCTTGGCACACGAGGGAAAATTGTTGGGCCACATTGTCTCAAGAGAAGGGTTAACAATTGATCCTGAAAGAGTTGAAGCCATCTAAACACTTCCATTACCACACCACAAGAAATCTCTCCAAAGCTTCTTGGGAAGGATAAATTTTGTCCACAGATTTGTGCCTAATTTTTCCACTCTTGTGAAGCCTTTAACAATGATGTTGAAGAAGAGTCTTGCATTCAAATGGAAAGTAGAAGGAAAAGAGAGTTTTGAGGCTATCAAGCATGCAATATCACAAGCCCCAACTCTTATTAACCCAAAATTTTCAAAGGACTTCATGTTGTATGCTTTTGGAGGATCAGATACAATCTCAGCTATCTTGGTACAACTGAATAGAGAAGGTTCATAACAGCCCATAGCATTCTTCAATCAAATCCTAGAAGATTATGAAGTAAAGTATTCTTTCATTGAAAAGCATGTCCTTGCTGTCATTAGGAGTTTGAAGAAGTTCAGACACTTGGTCTCGAACAATAAAATTCAACTGCTAGTGTCTCATGCTGGTGTCAAGGATTTTCTCCTAAACAAGGATTTGAATGAGAAGAGAGTAGGTTGGATCACTCATGTAATGGAATATGATATTGAAATCAAAGTGACCAAGTTGGTTCATGGAAAAGGTTTGTGTGAGCAGCTCGCTTCTAAACAACAAGCTGAGTCAATAGATGAAGAAGAGGTTGTCCTACTACTACAGAATGATCAAGAACAACTAGCTAATGATGCACCCATTCCATGTTGGACTCAAGACTTGGTGCATTATCTCCAAATAGGTTTGTGCCCTCTAAAAATGAGCAAAGTAAAGAGAAGATACTTTATATTACAAGCCATTCCATATGTGTTTATTGATGGTGTCTTGTTCAAGAAAGACATCAATGGTGTTCTGTTGAGATAAAATTGAACAGGTCAAGTTGGGAAGATATTACATGAGTTCCATGATGGGGAAGCAGGAGGCCACTTTTCTCCACGAGTAACAGCTCTCAAAATCATGAAGGCTGGTTACTATTGGCCTATGGTGTTTAGTGATTGCTACTCATGGATCAAGAAATGCAAGAAATGTGCATTCTTCACAGGGAAAGAAAGGTTAGCAACCCTTCCTCTTCATCCAATTTCAGTAGATCAACCATTCATGCAATGGGGATTGGACTTCATTGGAGTGATCAATCCAAATTCAAGTCAAGGCCACAAGTGGATACTTACAGCAACTGACTATTTCACCAAGTGGACTGAAGCAGTGGCACTTAAGGAGGCAAATGAATCCAACATCTTGGATTTCTATGAAGGGATAGTCACAAGGTTTGGTGTCCCTGCCACTATCATATCAGATAATGCATTGGCATTCCTTGGCACAAAGATCACTGAAGGAGCTGTCAAGAATGGTGTATACCTCAGCACCTCTTCAAACTATTACCCTTAGGGTAATGGCCAAGCAGAGTCTACAAACAAGAACCTACTAAGAATCATCAGAAGGAATCTTGATGAGAATCAGAGAACTTGGCACACAAAGCTCAAATCAGCTCTATGGGCTGATAGGATCACACCCAAGAGGTCTATAGGAAGCTCTCCATACAAGCTTGTATATGGGAAAGAAGCAGTTCTACCTATATCACTTGAGTTGCCAGCATTGGAACTCATGAAACAGTTGGAACTAGTTGAGTTTGAGCCCATGGAAATCAGGTATGCAGAGCTGATGGAATTAGAAGAAGCAAGAGAACATGCAATGCAGACCATGGAGAAGGATCAAGCATTGATCAAGAAGAGCTTTGACAAGAAAGCTAAGGCTAGGACATTCCAAGTTGGAGACTTGGTACTGAAGTGGGATGTTGATCATGAAAATATAGGAAAGCATTCCAAGTTCGATGCCATATGGAGTGGTCCATACATGATCACTGAATGCAAAGGTAGCAATGCCTTTCAGCTGGCTAAGTTGGATGGTGAAGAATTGCAGATTCCAGTCAATGGAATCTATCTCAAACATTGCTACTAGAAGGATAATTTCTCACCTTGTACATATTAGTCTAGGATTTCCAATTCCTCCAAGTGCTTGTGCACATTGTTGTTGTTGTTAGAATAGGTTTCAATTCCCTAAGTGCTGGTGCACATGCTCTATTGCTTCTAGTGTATGTTTTGTATATAGTTCATCTCACTACCGAAAGAAAATTGCAGCCATAAGAGAATCAAATCAGTAGAGTATCAATATTGGCAATAGTTTGTCAATTTTGATTGCATTTCAACAAATCAGATTTGCAGGGAATCAAGTTGAGGAAATATTCCAGGTTTAAAAAATTTTCTACTCTCACAAGCCTTGACTTCAAGATTTTCTCACAAAGGATGAGAGTGCAAGCAGCGGAAGGAATGGGCTCAAGTTCAGAAGTAATGTCTTCAATGACTCAAGGATGCAGGTCTTTCAAGTTTCAGATCAGATTCAAGATTACCAAGATAGACTCCATGCCCAATGGATAGCTAAGGCATACTGGTCATACTTCATCTAGACAGGTAGATAACCCCATTGAGTCACCAAACTTGTTATCCCAAATTCACCCCTCAAGGTAATTTGGATAACTTACACAATTTTCATTTAGTCTCGAGCAAGTAGAATGATTTAAGGGCCCAAAAATCATGTTTTTGGGGTCCCTTTGGCTCTCTCTATCTTCCCCATCCAAGTAAAAAATCCAAGAAGTTAGAAAAAATTGCAAAAATCTGAAAAAATAAGCCCATTCTAGTGTATTGCAAATCATGTTTGGAGACATTTGGATGGTGCCACCAGGCGGTCCATACCCTTCATCAGTTGGGATTTAAACCCTAAATCCACAATAGTATTGTGGTAAAAATATTAGATGCATTTTTTGTTGCACAGGTTTGCGGGATAGTTTGGGACCACATTTCACGTAGGGATGCTTGCATCTTGTCAAATGTCACAATATGAAATTTGGTCTAAAGAAAATTGGTCCATGGAAAAATGCACGGATATTTTTGGCCCACGCCTGGCTCCTTCCTTTATGTTGGGACGTCTGGGACCCACGATGCCAAAATGGCCTTGATTTGGTCACACCTGAATTTCGAATTGGCAGGTGGGTCAAAGGGAAGATGGGCAAGAGGCCCAACTAGTCAAAGGCCTCGACGGGATGCAGACCCTTAGGAAATGGTCAAAGACCCTGATTTTTCCATAAGCTTTGCATACAGGGAACATTTGAAGGTGGAGCATGCGGGTGGCGTGGAAGAATTGTCCAGGACATCCGGAGACACGTGGACTCCGATTCATACCTGAAATGCTGAATCAATGACAAAGAAAAAGTCATGTTCAGACCTCCCGAACTTCAAATGGCCATAACTTTTGACCCCGAGCTCCGTTTTTCACAAAATTATGACTTTCTCAGAATGAGGACATCCTCTACACCACAAAAACTAGATTTATTATTTTTAATGAGGGTAGGTATGTGAAAATAAAATAAACATATTCATCTCTAGTAAATTAAATGCTCATTCCCGTTAAATGATAGAAATGCCTGGCAGACCCAAAATAGCTGCCTACACTCAGAAGGCCATAACTTTTACAATTCTCAATGAAAACACACAAAATTGGTACCATTGGAATCATGTTTCTGAGGCCAATGCACATAAATTTATAAATCTTGAATTTGATGAGGAATCAATGGTGATTTTGTAGAAAATGTGCCCAGGTTCAGAATAGTGTTTTATTTGGTAGTTGGGATGCATTCAATGAAGCATGGGCTGACATATTTCACTACTGCAAGTTATGGGATAGTATGGGGGCCTTTTGCAAGAAAAATACCATCATTCCACTTCATTTAATACCACTTGCAAGTGGTGAGAGGACAGATTTCGAGATTTTCATTTTCCCTCTCTCTCTCTCTCTCCTCTCAGAATTCTATAAATTAGAGTGTTGGGCTCATTGTAATGGAGATAGTTTTTGAGTAGCAAAACTCTGTCAAAATTATTTTTTGAAGCCAATGTGTTGTAGGCCCTTGTAGTGGACTCCTTGCATGGTGATCCAGGCCCTTATTCTGTAATAGATTGAACTGTGCATATCATGAAGCAATAGATACAAGTTTGTGGATGTATCTTCCCCTGTTGTGTTTGTTTGCATTCTTCTTTCCCTTTCAATCTCATTGAAAATATATTGTGTCTATCTTATGCTGTTGCAGGGATTCATTATCATTGTGTGTATGAAATATTTTTGTGAATTCAGTTGCTAGATTGTGGAGAATTGTTATCACCCCTTCTAGTATGCACTTTGCTTCTATTTTTCACACATTGGGGAGCTTCTAACATTCCCTCCTTTTCTGGTGTATCACCGCTTTAGTGTAGGATTTTTTTCATGCACTCTCTCTCCCTGGTCCCTTGGAAAGTTAGATTAGGAAAAGATAGTTTTGCTTGCATTAGAGTAGATTGTGGCAGGTAGTTTAGGAGCAAGAACCAGCTTTCTCTGGAGGTCTATCTCAAGTAGCAAGTCCCACAACTTGGAGATAGTACCCATGTTATCCAGTCACACTGTGAGCTCAAGCACACACACTTGTGAAAAGCATAGAGTGATGTGATTCGGTGATAACACAACCTTCTGGAGTGCAAAAATATTTACTGAATAAAGACTCTTATGGGCGCGTCTACGGTGCCAAAGACACCTCTTTTGTCCTTTACCCTATTTTTTCCCTCGCCTACCTCATGTTGTTTATGCGCTTTTCCTTCTCTGTACGTGGTTCTTTATAAAGCCTTATCCTGACACCAACCATTATCATCCTCCATTTTCCCTTACATGCTTTCTATCCTTCAACTAGGATATTTAACTTTTACTACCATCTTATACTTCACTTTGCACTACTCTACCCCACACTAAAATAGATGTGTGGTCCTCTGTGCATGCACAACCTTTTGAAAATAATGTGGTTACCAGAACACAAGGTGCAAAAAAAAAGTAGAAAGGAACAAGCAACGAGAAAGGGAAACAAAAAGAAAATAAAATGCATAAAGGGAAATTCCAATCTAACTAGAAATACTGCCTTATTTACAAACACATGACTTATTTATAGTAGGGCTTAATCCTACTTCCATTGAAATGGCTAGGTACCTTCATCCCATCTAGGGCTTGTAACTGACATGCACCTGAATCAAGGATGTACGAGATGATGTAAGGGCCCAACCAATGGAATTTCAACTTCCCAGGATGGCACAGATACTTGGAATCATACAACAGAACCATCTTCCCAACCTCAAACTACTTGTTCTTGATATGAAGATCATGTCATGCCCTTTTTCTATCCTTTTCAGTCTTCTGACTCCATCTAGCAAGTGATCACCTTTTGTCTAACTACATCAATCTGTCAATCCTTTCCTCAAGTGCTTGTTCATCATCTAAACCTCCTATGTGCGCTATACACAATGATGGTAACATGAATTCAATGGGAAAAATAGCCTCTGTGCCAAACACCAACTGAAATGGTGTGGCCTTGTTCAATATTTTGTAGGTTTTCCTGTATGCCCATAGAATGACTGATACTTTGTCATCCCAATCCTGTCTTCTGACATCACAAATATTGGTCAATGTGTGACTTAGTATCTTGTTAAATGCCTCAGCAGTTTCATTTTCCTATGGATGATAGGGGTAGTCTTGTGATGGGCCACCATAAACTCTGCTAGCAAAATCCTGACCATTTCATTGAGAAAATGTGTACCCCTATCACTAGTCAAGCTCAAAGGACATCCATACCTATTGATTATGTTCTCCCATAAAAATCTAGTAGTTGTCACTGCAGTGTAATCCTTTGTAGGTGCTGCCTCTGCCCATCTTGTCAAGTAATCAGTGCAAGTAATGATGTAGCATGAACCAGTCCTTCGTGTGGTAGGTGAAATTGGTCCTACAAAGTTGATTCCCACTTTTCAAATGGATTCAGTGCACTGGCTATTGGTCTGCAAGGGAATTTTATCCCTCTTTATAGGTTTTCCAAGGCACTGGAAATGGTCACAGGCCTTGCAAAACTCAATACAATCCTGGTAGATGCTTTCCCACCAAAGCCCTACCATTAGAATCTTCCATGCAGTAGCATTTCCTACATAGTGTCCTCCTACAATCCCACCATGTGCTTCCTCCATAATCACCACATGCTCATGTTCTAATATGCATTGGCATAGAACCTCATCACATCCTAACTTATACAGATCTCCACTAATCAACATGTAAGGTGTGGTGCATATAGCCAACTGCTTCCTCTCCAAAGCCTTCGTCCCTTCTAGTGCCACACTAGTTTTCAAGAATACTATGATATCTTCTAAGTTTGATGGCACATGCCACAACCTAAATAGTTACATGCATCTTGACATGGTATCCTCAATACTTGTGCACATCCTCTCCTGAGTCAATCCTTGATAAGTGGTCAGGTCCTGAATTACTCTTTCCTAGTTTACAACCACCGTGAACTCAAAATCTTGAAATAATAGGACCCAACGACATATGCACCCTTGCAAATAGTCTTATTTACCAAATATTTCAATGCCATGTGGTCTGTATAGAATATAAAAGGTGTTTCCAAATAGATACTATCTAAACTTATGCAATGCGTAGATCATTGACAGTGCCTCACGCTCAGTAGTGGTATAATTTTGTTCTACTGGTGTCAACTTCCTACTTGCAAAACACAAGGGGTGATCAACAATCCCCTCACCAGGTTGTGCTAGTACTGCTCCAATGGTTGTTCTTGAGGCATCAACATGCACATGGAAAGGCTTATCCCAAGAAGGAAAGCATAATATGGGTGCAGTGACAAGTCTATCCTTCAAAGTTTCAAATGCCTTCTATTACGCCTCTCCCCAATGAAAGGAACTCTTGTGCTTTAGTAATTCTTCCAAGGGCATGGAGATCTTGGCATATCCTTTGATGAACTTCCTGTAGTACCCTGTATGCCCAAGAAATCCATCACACTGTGCTTTGACTAGTAGGCTCCCCTAATCCCACAATAACTGTAACTTTTGTGCAGGATCCACCAGTAAGCCTTCCTTACATATAATATGCCCCATCAAGGTTCCAAATGGAGTGGAAAAAACACATTTCTTAATGTTGAGGGATATCCTCAACTATAAAAATATCTCAAACATTAGCCTCAAACTATCACAATGGTCTTTTACCAGCCCATACATAGTCTAGTCATCCAGGTAGACTTGAAGAAATTTATGGATGAAGTCCTGAAATGCTTGTACCACAATGCACGAGAATATAACAGGCACATTTTTCAATCCAAAAGGCATGACTGTATAGGAAAAGCTTCCCCACTCAGTTAAAAAAGTTGTCTTTGTCTGGTATTCCTTTGCAATCTTAACTTGGTGATACCCTGAGAACCCATCCATGAAAGAGTAGACCTCGCACCCAGCTACTCCCTCTAGAATTTCTTTAGTAAAGGGGGTTGGGAAAGGATCAATGACACATACTGCATTCAGGTCCCTGTAGTCAACACAGATCCTTATTCTTCCATCCTTCTTGATACTGATGACCATTGGGCTTATCCATTATGATTCCTCCATAGCCTCAATGATGCCTAAAGTGATCATCTTATCTATTTCCTCCTTGACCCATACGTGCAAGTTTGGATTCATCTGATAAGGCCTCTTCTGAATCAGGCACACACCTTCCTTCAACTTGATCCTCATCTCCCCCAAGGAATGGTGGATGCCTTTGAGTTCATGGTACCCATGTGGGAACAAATCCTGGAACTCACACAATAGATCAATGATCTTTGAAACTTATTTCTCTGACCAATAGTCCCCAATGATAGCTTCCTTAGGTTCTACCTTTGAGCCAATGTTAACCTTCTTCATTTTCAAGGGCTCATGGTAGGCGCACGCTCACTCATTATGCTATCTATGACTTCATGTACCTATGGAATGGTTAACATCCAGACTTTCCATCTCTTCACCATCTACTACATATACCATTTTTCCTTTTTCTTTGTCCATACATGTGCACTCAAGCTGTATCTCTTTTGATTCTTCTTCATTGAAGCACGTGTCTCCAAACAAGGTTCACCAACAACTCTAGTAACCTATCTTCTGCCATAGCACTATCTCCCATTGTAAGGCACTTGACAACTTGCAATGCCTTATCCACTGATGGCTTGGTACTTTGATACTCAAATGCTTGAATGAGATCAACCATTAACTCCTGCCAATTCCCTGTCTGATGGTGTGTCTCAGAGTGAATATACCATGCACATGCACAACCCTGTAAGGTGGAATATAACTTATGCACCCATAACAAAGGTGGTAAAGCTTCTGTGCCCTCCATCTAGGCCTTCTCACAAGCTTGGATATGGAAGAGGTGGGTTCTTTCCATGGTAGTCTTGGATAACAGTGGGTGTGTTGCTTCTACAGAACCTTACAGAGAATGTGACTCTTACCTCATGCCACTCTAGGAGACTCTCATGATGTGTTTCCCACCAATGCATTGCAGTCTTGAGAAAGTTATAACTGAGCATACTTCTCCTTTCGTCCTCATTTTTCCACTGAGCCTCCATTTCTCATAAGAAATCATCAGGGCTTACTCCTCTAGAGTAACTTGGTAGCTTCTTTCTTCCCAGGCACTTGACTGAGCATGCCTTCATCACCCTTGTTACAGATCCTCTCAATTGTCACCCAATCAACTCATAAGTCCTGTGCACCCAATTGTCACATGTTATGCTAGTTGTATCACTCATCGACTGAGCATCTTCAAATTGGATAACTCCTTCTGTAGGATGAATTATTTTAGGGTCTCTGATGGAGCACACATAGATTCTATCAAGGAATTCCTCTCCTAAGGGATCAGTATAGGGCACTTGAATTCCCATATGTTAAAGGGATGATCACCCTTTCTTCCTTGTTCTCAAAATTGATATACCCCTGGTTAAACCATAGGTTGACATTGTTCTTATAACACCAAGGGGCCCAAGTAATACTGGGAAATTATCCACCTCGGTGAGTGCCAAGACTTCAAAGTCCCCAGTGAACTTGGCCCCTTGAATAGTGATAACTACATCTTTCAAGACTCCAATGGGCATTTCCTTTGTCTTGTTTTCCATATACAACACATTCAAAGATGGTTGTAATGTGGGCCTTCCCATTTGATGTCATGCATCCAAGGTGAGAACATTGACCTCCACTCCTATGTCAATGAGGATATTTCTCAGAAGCCACCCATCAACAACTACATTCAATGTAATCTCTTTATCATAGTCAAGGCTGTGAGGAGGAAGGTTGGCATGTATAACCTATCTTTCATGCTCTCTCTTGACATGTGGTACCTTCTCTTGTAACCATTCTCCTAGCAAGGGAATGATATTATCCTACCTTAACATTTTACACACTTCCCTGACCTCATCTAGATCCTTCTGCGGAGCCTCAACATTCTTCCTTTTCTCTAACTACCTTGACTACTCCTTCAGACACTGGATCTCTCCTTGTAATCCCCAAATCACATCCATAGTCTCTTGGTACACTTCCTTCTAATGAACAGGGTCTAGATACTTTCCATGTACCACTTCTTCCCTAACAACCAATTTCTACCTTGGCATATCCCTTATGCGCAACCTCTGCTCATGTTGTCACTAGTATAGGTTCTAATCCTGACTCATGTGCCACTCTTGGCATCCACTGTGGGTCAGCCTTCTTTATACTTACCATCCCAGTGCCTTTTTCTTTCCAGTGTTGTTGGCTCATGTGCTCAAAAAACTCAGGGAACTCCTCATACTTATGTTTCTTTCCACACCATGAGCACTGCAATAGATCAAGACACTCACACTTATAATGCTCTGTAGACCCACAATTATAATAGTTCCTCATGGGAACTCACCTCTTCCTCCACCATGGTTACTGCGACCACAAAATCCTCTGTGCAAAATCCTCTTCACATGCACTCCTCCATCTGCATGCCCTTCATAGTAGTGATCATCATCCTTGGAACTACTTGCAAGGCTAGTCTGGCACACACCAAGATCAATAGCATCATGAATCTAGTAAATCATCCTATAATCCTTGGTATCATGGGTCATAGAGGTACAAATATTACAATAGCAAGAAACATTCTTGTGGATTTAGTGTTGGAGTAGAGGACATCTATTTGCATCATGATCCCCATGGAAAATCTCACAGTCTACTACCATGGTGCGTACCACTTTCTGAGGGAAACTATCCTTTGCATGCCCCTCCACTTCATAATATGTGCACCAAAGCCCACTACAAACCTCATGCACTGAATTTGTAGATAGCTTCTCCAACTACTTGGCCATTACAGCAATTTGAGCCTCCAAAAAAGGGCTAACACCAGTATCAATGCTCCTAATAGCCTCAGCATGTAGGGAAGCTTCCAAGGCCTCGCACGGGTCTGTGAAAGTCTTGTGTGACAGTGCCCTTCTAAATGGTGTTATCAATCCCCCAAAAAACCATTGAGCATGTTGAGAGGGGTGTATGTCATAGGATAGTTTTGATAAGAGAGTTTTGAACCATGTGTCATACTCCCACACACTCTCTACCATTCCTTGTTGGATCTCCTTCAGGGCAACTGATGCTTTTTACTCAAACTCAGGGATATGGAACTCTACTAGGAAGGCATTCTTCAATGCAGTGTAATCCATGACCATCTGATGGGGGTCATACTTGTGGTACCAACTATGCATGTGCCCTTGCAATGTCATTGTTGCAAATTGACTTATTTTCACTCGGGGTAGTGATCCCCTTGCGTGCCATAACAATTCACATTTGTGCACATGTTTTGCAACATCCTCAATGCCTCTGTAGTCTGGTAAGTGTAAAGACATCTCAAAGAATACTTGTGGAGGTGGCTGAGGCCCTTGTCCTCCTGATCCAGAACCTTGGTTCCCTCCAGTGTTTCCTCCACCACCAGATCCACTAGACCCACCAGGTCCTGTGGTCCTATCAGTGAAATCCTCTAGATCTTGACCCACCAAGATCCTCTAGAACCACTAGGTCCACCAGGTCCTCCAGCTCCTATACCACCAGATCCACCTCCTGTAGCTGGAAAATGGCCTGAAGTGGTCGTGCCTAGTGTCCCCAATGTCCCACTGAACTGTGCACTGATGGTTTGTGATATTGTCCCACTGTCAGTTGTGTGTCCCACACCACTTCCAGATGTGATACCCAAACCTTGTGTATTTTCACCTTGTCCAAAAATTCCTCCAAATATGGGAATGGTTTGCGCAGCCATGGATGTCCCAAATGAGAAATTATATCTCCTAGGCATATATCGGTTACTTCCACTGATACCAACCAGATAAACAATACTTATCCTTGATCTGGAAAACCAAGCACTAGGGGTTGGTCACCAGGTGGTTTTAGATGTACACCGATGGATTTCCTTTCTCCATGATGAAATCTCATCAGAAGCTAAAGGGTATTCTCTCCTGCACTTTCCAAGATGGGGTAGCATAGACTGCTCAGGTTCCATGTCCTCTGTGTGAACCTCAACTCCTTCCCACAATGTCTACCTCCATAGATCCATCACACCTGCAACCTCACATTGTCTAGCCATCTCCCTTTCATGAGCTTCACTATACTTGAGTCATCTCTCTTCCCTTTCTTTTTCAGCCGCAATCTCTTCCATCTTCCTCCACCCTAGCTTCCTCACCCAGTGCTCAGAGAAGCTTAGCTAGCCATAGGAAATGCCTCTAAACTTAGGGTAATGATCAAGATCTTCATAGCCAAAGGGATAACATGTAAAAATGATCCTCTAGGTTCCCTTAGAAACTCAAACTCAACAACCTCTGGGAAAGAATACGTAGAAATGGCATATTCTAGAGTATAACTAGTCAGCACTCCTTTCCACCAGTGATCAACAACACATGTCCAAGTCAGATCTGCATCCTGCAGCCTCTGGTAATCATCTTGGGTCCATACACGTGTGATCTATAGTACCAGCTCGATCTAGATGCATATGCTGAAATTCATTCATATAATTCTACTGGAAAATAACAAAAGAAAGTTTCATACAACTCATGGTACAGGTGCTCTTCTACCCATCTACGTGCATCAAACTCAGGTCCCACACTGAATCTTTGAGAAAACTCATCCTCTGTGCTCCTAAACCATGCTTCAACACTCTCCAAGGTCAGGTGTTCAGTCATCACACATCAATGGAACCAAGATGTGGGTGCATCCATTTCTCACAACAACTTTGAAAAGAGGTCCCGACAATGGAACCAAGATGTAGTCATTTTTATACCCTTAGAACAACATTCTAATCCCATGCACGCTGACCTATCACCCAGCGGGCATTGGGTGCTCACCTGAGGCATGCGCGGGTGCCGAGCCCCTCCTTTATGTGAGTCTTGTGAGAATACATTGATTAATGATAGAAAATTAGATGCAAAAGGGTAAAGAAACTTAGATGAGAAGCTTTAAGAAGGGAAAGAACCATGCATTCATTTAATAACAAGGGAAATATCAAACAAATAACATATCTGATTCATAATATAAAGAAAAGGCACTAGGGTTTACACCCATGAACAATGTATATATTTTAAAAGAAAGCCATATATTCATATTACTCTCTATTTCAGTAACCACATTACATTCCTCAAGGCCATTACAGACCAAATGTATTGATGTAGATAAGAATTATACATCAGAATCCTAAACTATGCTTTCCAGATTACAAATATGTTCATAGACCCATCCCTCTAGATATGCCATCTCTCCTATAGTCCTCCTAATGAGAAACCTTAACCCCTAGAATCACTACTATTTCTACAGAGCTTCACCTCTTCTCTCTTCTCTTCCTCTCTTGATGTCTCTCTTAAAGATATCTTCTCTTGAGTCCCCTTTTCTTCTACCTGAGCATCTCTATATATAGCTTTAACATCTACCACCATGCCTTCCTGAAGTAACAAATTGATTACCAAGTGTCTATGTGGTCCTTCAATGGAGCTCTCCACTCTCTGCAATGATTTATTTTCTGGATGCTTCCATCGCATGGAATATTCCTTCCTTGACCATCGAGTTGCCAGGATGGCACCTTATCCACTTTGCATGCTCAGTCGGGTCACACTTTTCTCGTGTGATTTCTAGGATGCTAAATATGGCTAAGTCCTGAAACTCCTTCATTTGCCTTGCGTGCGTGCCTTGGGTTCTATTAAACCCTTCTAAAACCCTTTTCCTTGTGTTCCCTTCTTCATATAGGCCCCATGTGCCCACGCACCTTCTTGTACTTAGCCAATATTCTGAGGCCCAGGAATGCATATATTTTGTTACTGAAATACGATTTCAATGTCATCTATTCTTTTCTTTCTCTCATTTCTTCTGGTATTGATAAGCTCAACTCATGATGGAACATACACTCCTCTCTTCCCACCTGGCTTCAACGTCTCCATTGTGCTTGGAATCGTCTATTTGATCCTAAGTTGAATTTTTTCCTCTTGTGCCTGATTTAACAAGGTCTTTTGCTAGGGGAATGGTTAAGCCATATTGGCATTCCTAACCTCAAGTTCCTTTTTTGTGATCACCCAGAGTCTTTTAAACATGTTTTCTAGGTTTTTCCCTCATTCTCAAAAAGCATGGCGTTGGATCCATTCCCTCTTCCAGCCTTACCACCTAGAATTTTTGTATTGGAAATCTACTCTTTTTGGGGATTATGTCAATTGGCCTCCATATAGTACTTCCATTTGGAATTTTTTCCATTCAATTATTCTCTTTCACCTTTGGAAGGATAGGAATAATTCTTTTTTTCAGCATTGTGAGATCTATATGGAGTTATCTATTAATGAGAAGGTGGAAATTCTATCTTTTATGTGTTTGTAGATCCAGGCCCAAGCTTAGAAAGTGGCACTAGAGTTTTCTCATCTCCAGCAGATGTCAGACCATTGGGGCAATCCACCATGTATCATGAGTTGGGTTCCCCCTAATGATGATAATCGACACCCTTTATCTCCTCCTCCGCCACCCATATGTCGTGGCTACTAACATAGCCACTCTCGTAGCCATACTCAGAGTGATCGGCCTTCTTCATTTTCAGCTCTCCATGTCCCCTCTTCTTTTGGGTTTGGTTAGAGCCATCCTACACATGGAAAAGTGGTTGTCAGTTCTTCAAACTGTGGGAGCATCTCATTTTGGCGGTTTTCCTCCACCAAGTTGGGGGATCATGGTGGTTCTTAGTGTTAAGATGTCAGACCAGGATTGTTAGATGTTCAGCCCCCCTTCTGACGAGCCTCACACACTTGGATTCTTTCCACTTAGGGATGATTTACCTCTGCCTTCAAGTGTTTTTTCTCCATGTTCCTAAGTTTTTTATGGTATAGTGTTTTGGTTTGCCCTTGTGGATTTTTTTGTTGCTTTTGTGGCCTTTTTGTTTCCTTCATGGTGTTTGATGTATTACCCTATGGGCTTTGTTTCTTTTGAGCCTGTGTCCACTGTCGGACGCCCCTGTACTATGTAACACTTTATATTATCTTTTTTATAATATAAAGGTAGTTCTAATAGTAAATTTCCTAATCATTGAGGACTAGTGATACTAGGACACCTAATAATTCTATTTTTTTTCAAATCTAGAAATCAACAATTTATTTTGTTTTCTAAATAATAATAGGCCTTCAATTCACTTAATGGTTAAGGGTCTTATTTGTTTGGGGTGGTATGGACTAGAAAAACCATGTCACAATTAGCCATAGATGAATTTTTTGTCTTTGTACACATTTGTTATTTTTTATTTTGAACTATATTCATCATTTCTTAGAGGCGCATTGACTTGGTTTTATTTTTTTTAATCTTGATCACTTTTTTATAAGAATTTTATCCCAAAATTATAAGTGTTTTCTAGGTCATAACCTGGTTGTTGATTTTGATCTAGAAATGACTCACTGATTTGGAAGTAGAGACATAATATTTTTCATATGTATATATATAGTAGGTTGTAGATATATATTCTATGATGAGATGCAAGTAGCATATATCATTTTATATATATATATATATATATATATATATATATATATCTGTATATATATATATATACATATATCTGTATATATATATATATACATATATCTGTATATATATATATATACATTAGATGGCTATTGTCAGATATATGTATATATATATATATAACAGATATATGTATATATATATTTGCAGATATATATATATATATATATATATATATATATATATATATATATATATATATATATATATATCATGTGTGTGTGTGTGTGTGTGTGTGTGTGTGTGTGTGTGTGTGTGTGTGTGTATGTATGTAGTATGTATGTATATATATATATATATATACATATATATATATATATATATATACATACATATATATATATATATACATACATATATATATATATATATATACATACATATTTGATATAAAGATATATACATCCATACATATATATATATATATATATATATATATATATATATATATATTACATTAGAAATTTCAAGAATAAAGGATTTCATCATTTATAATATGAGATTTTAAAAATATATAATAACGATATAGTTATCGTTGGTTTCCTTAGAAGATATGTTTAACTATTGAAGCAATAGTTGCATCCATTAAAGTAATAGTTGTATCCATACCACCTAATGAAGCATTGCCCCAAATTGTTAATATGTTTAATTCTAAAGATGGAGTTCATATAATCACTTCACTTAAGATATCTAATAACAACATGTAGTTAATATAACCCCTCATGATATTTAACAAGCTACCCATTATGGAGAAATTTACAGAAATTAGTTGATATGACATTCCATGGACTTATTAAAGATGTTGATATAATCAAGAATAAATGTTCACATGCATAAATAGAACATAAGAATTAGAGAGTAAATGGTCCTCCAAAGATGCATATTTGGGAGAAGTATCATATGTTAGTTATTGTTAACCAAGAGTTGGCATCACAAAGTTTTAGGAAAGAGAAAGAAAAACCCTAATAATAATAAGTTGGTTCTGATAAGGACTAACTGATCTATTATCACTAGGTACAATTGGTAGTTTTTTAATGTACATGTTGATTAAATTATAATATTCAATATAAAGGTGGTGGAAATGTATATTAGTTCATGATTGCATGGGAAATCATGTTGACGATGATGTTGGGATTAAAGACATGGAGATATTTATCAATGATATGGATGATTTCATAAATATATTTTTAACAGAAGTGGATGGGGAAGAAATGTAGAGATTTTTTTAGAATATGGACCATGTCCTAGGATTTATCTCTACAAATTATCCACAAAAAACTACTAAGAGTGTAATTTTGTTACAAAAAATTAGGAATGATATTATAGAAACCAAATATATAGTGGATAAATTGAAGGTTGATGAATTGTTACATGTTTTTAATCCTTTCACGTTCTTCAAATTACACAACAAACTTATTAAATACTTGGTCTCGTGCTATAAGGAATCATATTTTGTAAGATAGACATCATCCTTTGAAAGGCAAGGAAGTCTCACCTAAATCGTGACACAGGGGATTCACAATCGAAAGCATTATCTATCATGTGCATTTATATAGGGATTTTAAATATTAGTCAAAATGAACACAATATATTTCCATATATTAAGGGGTATAAGGGGTTAAATTATGAAGGTTTTTCAAAATATATTGGGGGTAGGGTATGTGAAGAAATAGAGATGAGGGAGGAGCAGTTGTGGGGAAGATGGAGAAGACCTAAATTTAGATCATTTTCGTTATGTGTTTTTTCAAAGTAGTGGTGTGTTTTTTAGAGAAACAATGTGTATTTCCAAATAAATGGCACTACATAACTATTAATAACTGGGACATCCTTTATAATATCATAACTAAGGTATATTTTTAATCATTCAATTCAAAATTTTAGGGAGAATGGATATCATGAAGATCAATAAATTAAACTAACAAGAATGCAACCACATATGACCATTGACATTAATATACAAATTTTGAGTAGTGAGACAAATGTAAATAGAAAAGAAATCAAAGAGAGACATCAAATTACACATATTAAGAATTTTTACTCATCGAGTCCAATATGAATTTCTTCAAGATATTAAATGGAAATATAATTAAATTTTGTGAAAATGTAAGGGATTGAATATGACATTCAAAAGGTAGGAATAAAAAAGGGTGTAAAAAATTTCAATTTAAAAATGAGTAGTTTTGATATATGGTAATATAAGGGGTATTTATAATTGAAAAGTTGTATTGGGAGGGAGTGTTAATAATAGAATATTTAAATTTATATTTGGAAATAGGGGTATTATTTAGTATCCTATGAATGCACAAAATAGGATATAAGTTTTCATAGTGAATCTCCCATGAATCGTGATAGCCTAGGGGTGGTTTGATTGTGAGATCATATTTGGTAGGGTTTGGAGACAAAGTTAAGTCATATATCCAATTTCATTAATGATTTGTGAAGGTCATATTAAATAATGATTGGTGATGGCTCCTTGCACATTCAACCCTACATAATAGAAAATTACAATGCACTAGATATAAGCTCATGCATGTAGGGCCAACATACACATTCACAAAATTGCATATTTTAACCAAAATATTGTCATCCAACATAATATACAAACAACTACAATTAATATCATAAACACTCTACTAACATAAAGTTTATTCTACTATGATAAAAATATATAGTAATCATAAACACAACAGTATACACATTATGTGGCAGAACATGATCCATCTCCATTAATGTCAATAAAATCCATGCATACATAGTACATCCCTTTCCCAAGTGGGAGAAGGGTTAAGATACATTAGAAACATGCACCTCGAGCTAAGAATCCATTCAAAATACATTTTTCTCCCCCATTACAACCACTCTATAAGTTATAATTTCCTTACTCTCACACTAAATGCTCTCTTGTTTCTTTGTGCTCAATGTAAATGATTTCCTTGAGATGTTTGATCCATCAACCTCTCATATTTATACTCTCTACTCATTGTCTTGTCTTCACACTAAGTCTTCTAGATATAAAATTTTGGAGCAATATTAAGTTACTCTCCTCTTAATACCTCATACATGCATTATAAATTTTAGTGACTCGTTCATTTATTGATGTTTCATAGATCAACCTATCTCATGAAACAGTTAGAAAGAATTTTCCCATTTTTTTAACTGTCAAATTTCAAACTTTTACCTTTGGTGATGATTCAGTACTCGTGTTAGCTAAATACTTTCTCTCTTGGCCTTTTTGTTACTTTTCTCCCTATATTTGGATCAACACTTTAATCTTCCTTCAACTCTATGTCATTTAGCACAAACCCCATCATCCTTTAGAGATCCCTTTTTCCTCCTTCAACATTACCTTTTTCATTTTCCCTTTTTCTTGTGCCTCTTCACTAATTTCATATTAAATCAAGAATTATACATTTACACTCCTACATTGGCTCTCTGTATTACATTTCTTGTAAACATGGATTCCCTATTATGAGGAATCTATATTTTGTGATAAATTTAATGAATGAATTAAGGAATTTTATCCAGTAACAAAAGGACCATCTTTTTATCATAGTAGTTTCCCTCTTCTTAAATAACCAATATTTACATTTTTAGAAGTTACCATTTTTTATCAAGGTGTGGGAAAAAATGGTTGACCAAGTTCTTATGAATAAGTAATCACCACCTTCAGTTTTCTCCTTGTTATCTTTGGTTATGACCAAGAAGACTGGAAAACAATCATAAATCATTAAGGATGGACTATGTCAATGTGTTTGATTTGTCTTATATGTATAGTTTTTTTGTTTTTTATTTTTTGGAAATATTTTCCTGAGTAAAAATATATGAATTCCACTTTAACACTTTATCTTGGTTTATAGTCCACATTATACAATAAATTGCAAATATTCGAGGCAAAATAATCACTTATGAGTTGGATAGTTCACTCACTAACTATAAATAGATCATTTTTAACACTCTTTAGGATATATTTCCTAATTGGATATATGATATCTCTGGGTCATGTGTGGATAAGTTGCTCCCTTTTTTCCTGATTTTTTTTTATCATTGTTCATTATTTCCTTACATTTTTCTTTTATTTCTAGGTTATTTTACATACAAAGTTACTATCAGTTAACTTAGGAATGAAGGGCATGTGTTGAAGCAATGAGGCCAACTCACTCAATAATTCACATGAAAAATTCTTATAATAGTTACATTGTGTTATTTTGGTCATATGGGTTGTAGAAACATGACTATATAAGATTATGAGATTTATAGGTATTTCGTTATCTTATGGTGATTTTTGAAATTGTAGCTTGTGATTTTCATTCTAATTACATGATCGCAAGTTTTGCATATTGTTTTTGTATTTTATGTATGAGAAACCCTATAAATGACATATTTGGAAGCCTCGTTAATAACATAACTTTTTTATTCCATTGCTTAGGTTAATTATTTCTTAAATGTCACAAATATATATCTATGTTACTAAAATATTTCAGATTTTTTATATTCCATCGTAGTTCTTTAATATTCAAGTTATCTTTTTAAATGCAGTTTGATTCACCCAATAAATAAAATAAAGCACCAAATAAGTTAATTTTATCACTCTTTATAATTTATTTCAAATATAATAAGTTCTATGACTTTAAATAGAGAGTATAGTATGTATGCTTATGGTGCTTGATTGACTAACTAGTGTATTAGGATTACTCAATCCTTCTTAACTTCATCTCAAGACACCTCTTTCGGGACATGGTTTTCTCCAACTTAAAAAGGGAGGTTTAAGTGCTAACATGTACCAAGGTAAATATTTTATGAACTTTATATGTTTCATTTTATTAAATGCTAACATGTCTTATATGTCTACTCCAAGAAAATAAGTTAGTCATGTTTTCCTAACTTTTTCCATTCCAATCATATTTTATTGTTTGCTCTAAAAATTTTAGTCTTGTATGGTTAGGATATACCCTGTCTTCATCATTTTAGATGCTTTCCCACAAGAGGTTCATTTTTTTTCATACATTATCATCTATGATGGCCTTCGAAGTAGGAATGCATTCCATATGATTCATTTGTTATGGTTGTATCAAATTCCCTTCTTGATATTTTTTATTTGATGTAACATAAATTATTACCATACTAATTTTGATGTATTGGCATGATTGGTTTTATTTTCCATATGAATGAATGATGTATTAAACTCATATATATTGGATTAGGTATGAGTTCCTTGAAGGATTTGTGGCTTTGTACATTTCATGAAGAGAATTGGAGCTTGAGATATTAGTTAGGATGTTGAAGACACAATGTTGGTCCAAACATCACCCTTTGTGTTTTTTTACTTGATCTTGCTTGAATATTGTCATATTTCATTTGATCAATAATGTCCTTATCTTATATTTGATTTTATAAAATCACCTATAGATAAAAAAAATATGTATCATTTGATGGTTCATTGTGAGTTCTTACTATCTTATCTTTATTGAAAATTACCTTTTATTTTTTAGAAACCTATATATAACAAATGAGTACTTGAGTAGAATTTTCCCTTGTAGTTATTATAATTCCCACATCATGAACCCATCACGATATGTTTCATAAAGAAATTCTATGGAGGAGGATGAATTAATGTTCGACATTACAAGAATATAAATGATTCAACATTATATTATGGTTTTAGGAAACCCTAATAGAGGTATAAAGACAATATTTTTTGTAAATAGGAAACCCTAGAGATGAAGCACATGTCTTCAGGATGTGTGTAATATTAAATTAAAAATTTGACTAAAATGTAATATCAAAATTAATTGTTAATCTAGTTTAGATTTATCATGTGAAAATATGAATCTGGCATTAGAAATATAGAAATAACAATATACGCACATATTATAGAAACATGTATTACAATAGTATGACCACATAAAATCTTTTGAAAATATATAAAAGACGTGGATATTATGGTTAGAAAATATTTTTTTGATTTAATGGATGAGATGAAGTAACAGTGGTCTAGAAACATGCAAGTAGGTTGTGTAGAGTTTTTTAGGATATCAAAAAAAACTACGAAGATGAAATTAAGGGAGGAAAATGTCACATGTATAGGGAAAAATTTCCTAGTTAGAATTTTCCTCTATGGACAAATTTTTCTTTTGTAGGATTTTTTTGAATTCTAACTCTAGCATTATGAAATTTTTTGTCTATATATTCTCTTCCTATGCTATTAATTTTGTGATCATGATTGTGCAATAGATTAGGAACTCTCTATATTCAAACTCTATATCTCCTCTTTAAAGACCTAAAAGGGTATAGTTAAATTTGGGTTGAGTTCCCTCCTTAGTGCATACATAAAAATATGCCAAAGAGGAATCAAACCCTCTTAGTTTCCCAACTTGATGAATATGCACAAGATGTGCAATAGTAATGCGTTTTGGTAATGAATACCATAACAAGAACTCTGAAACTTTGAAATGGTATTTAATTTAGGATGTATCTTTGTAAAATGGCCTAGGGAAGCTATATAGGATGTATGCAGACTTAGTGCCAAGTGATATGATTGAGAGAGTGATGTAGTAATTAGGTTCTCTATTGTGATCTCTTAGGTAGTTTCAAAGATGTGAGATTAGAAGACCTTTGAATATGTGGGGTAAATATGATTTATTAGATGATTGTATTGACATATTTTCCTACACAATTTATAATAGTCTAACTGCTAACTTGTGAATTTGAAAAGATGGCCATTAAGATAGTGGAGGGTGAATCTGACATCCTTAGGAAAAAAACCGTATAAAAATATTTTTCCTTTACAAATAATTTGTTCATGTTTAGGTGTAAATTAAATTATGCTAGTTGGAAATGGTGGCAATATGTCTAAGGATGTGTTCTATATTTATAAAGTGGGTTTTTTCTAGTCAATGATAAGTAACAAGTGTTACCTAGTGGCTAGGATTTCTAAATTGAGTGTGATGCATGTAGGAACTAGTCATTTAAATGTATAATGATTAATGGGTTCAAATAATTACTGAGGATAATTTCCCATTTCCATTGGTCAAGATTTAAAACACTGAAAATTGAAATTTAATTGGTGTGGATGATAGTAACGCATAAATTTTACACCATATAGTAAAGTATATTGAATTAAAAGGGATGAGATTCTAGGTTTGGGTCCTAAGAAAAATTGATTGAATATATACACATCTATCCTTTACAATAAACTAAAGAAAAGTTATCACACATGATTAATGATTATTATTAGGAAGGTTTGGAGTGATATGTAAAGTATCATTATTACATCATCGATTATGCTTTCTGCTTTAGAGAGTTTATATAGTTTTACAAAGGATTATAACTATGTTTTTCTCTTATCCATATAATTATACAAGAGTAACATCCTAAAAATTACAACCTCAATTTTTAAAACTTTTCGTTAAATTCTAGGACAAGATTTATAGTTTCAAAAAACTATTTGAATAGTTCATAAAGTGAGCTATTTAGAAAGATAGATTACAATCCATATTAATAATAATGAAGAATCTAAGGAGTGGTATCCTCCTAAATTAATCAGCCATCACCACCTTTTTCTAGAAAGGTTTAACCTCAAGTGTATTATAGATTGTGGAAACTTCTACATTCATCCCTTTAATGATATTGGCTTGAATATAACTTAGAACAACATAAAGTCTACTTTTTCTTACTATAGTAGGAAGGAACAATCAACATATTTATTAACCAGTCTCAAACATTTCCTAAGTTTACAATTGTGTTTAGCTACTATAATCAACTTTATTTATGACCTTATTCTTAAACATGTTTAATTTCCAAAACTTTGACTAATTGAAAACCCCATATTATAGCATTCATAAGTAAATAATTACAACATGATATAAGTTATTCAATCATACTTGCATAAAATCCAAGTTCTATTCTATTTTTGTAGTGTAGCTTAAGTTAATTACTTCATTTATGTTACTAAAAACTCAAAATAATAGAAAAATTTACAAGTGGAGTATCCATTGAGCACACATTACTGTAATTTAAAAAAAATCTAGCTTTTTATAAATTACTAGAGTATAAAATCAACTTTATAGTCCTTCAAAGACTTAACATTCATTGTGAATCATATAAAAAGGGACTAACAATGCAATGTCTTAACCATTTCATTCATCAACCATACAACCAAGATAATGGTACTCTAAATAAGGAATATTGTAGAGTTTTATATAGATCTGACTACTTTCGTGTTTACATATTAGTGAGCTATCTACATAGTAAAGAAGTGGGGGTATCTCATAATTAATGTGTATGGTACTAACATGCATAATGCATTAAACTTACTAGATCAAGATTCATAATGTTAGTTATTTCACTAATTGTTCATACAACTTGAATCCTCCATGAAGGGTATCACTTTTAGTATTTAATAACTCATTGGTTTAAGATGTACTCCTATTATTTAATTATAAATATGGATAAACACATGAGTTTTTGTCCATGGTTAGAAAAAATATCGTGGATACCATTCTAGAACTCTAATTTGGCATAAGAGCCTTTAAGGAATCTAATATGGTACAAAAACGTTTGTAAGCTTCACCTTGTACAACATGTAGTTCAAGAAGTGTTGGGTCAGTTTGAATTTTTTTTTTTTCTAAAATTAATTTTAAATTATATTAAAAGGTATATAAAATCATGAAAAATAAATTATCCTTCCATGTCAGATGTGGAATCAACCTTTAAATAGTATTTTTTGGTTGCCTTTGGAATTGTGCAAAAATTAAAGATCTTCATTTGACCTTAAAATTGACCAAAGTGTATATCTTAATACACACACACACATACATATACACACATAACTTTACTTTGTGTCATATTTTGAATCAACTGTCACATGGTACTTTTGGCATCATCAAAATTTGTGCCAAAAATAGAAATATTATAGGTTGTGCTGAATTTTTGTCAGCAAGTAGATTATAAATTTTTAATTGTTTTTATTTTATACTAGGATATATGATTCGCTATGGTTCTCGATATATTCCAAGTTATTTATACATGTAGTTGTATTTATTCTACTCCTGCCTTGATTTATGAGATATATTGTTCATTCCTTAAGTGTATCACCTTGTCTAGATTTGTTTATAGGGGAGATATATATTGATGTTCATGATTTACAATTTCAGGAGAGATCCTGAGTTGAGGGTGTTGAAAGGACCCACATCCTTGTATAATTGATTTTTTTTTATTGAGAGGATCCACAACCTTGGTTACAATGAAGGGGACCACTTATTAGGAACCCAATTGAAGCAACCATGAAACCGATAGTGAAGATGCAGCGACCGTCGACAACGACCGCAGCGAGTGGGACAACTATTGAGAATCAACCACCAGCGTCGGCAACGAGAGGAGAACCACCAGGGATCAGCAGCAAGTGGAGCAACCACAAGTGTCAGCAACGAGAGGAGCAGCCACGAATCCAGCGAGAGGAGCAGCAACAGTGAGCAATGAAGCAGCCACCCAGCGTCAACAGCGAGAGGAGAAGGAGCCACCAGCGTTGACAACGAGAGGAGCAGCCACCAGCGTCACGAGCAGTGAGGAGTAATCACCAGTGTTAGCACGAGCAGAGATGCCGCCTCTAGCGGCGAAACCACCTCCGAGGAGGATCATGCCTCGGGGGGATTTGAAACATGGGTGGGCAAGCACACAACCATGTGACTTGACCGCACCACTCCCACCCCATCGGCAAAAGAATATTTGTATTAAGGACTAAACACACTATGCATATTTTAATGGAGCTAAATTTACTTCTTATTCTTGTTTTCTCATTGTTATATGGGATGGCATCTATAAGGACCTTCATATTTTCAACAGGTATTATTTGACACAAAATCAATGAAACCTTAGCTATGATCCATTTTGATACAATTGTATGCCATATTGGAGTTTTATGAAGTAAATTATGTTTTTGAGGAATATTTAAAATCATCTTCAATGTTGAATCTTCCTATTAGGAATTGTGCTCCCTCTAGGAGCTAGATTATGATCATTTTCTTGATGGTATCAATTGTTATGCAGGCCTTTTTGGTGTTTCCTTTATATAGGAATCCTTTACTATGGTATATGTCCTTTTTGGATTTACCAACACCAAAATATGTGTGTATTACCACAAATATGTACTATGGTTGGATTATACTTCAACATATGTTCCATCACTAGCGACAATGTTAAGAAATTTGTCTTCACTCTTATTTTCTTTTGGAGCCCTTAGGAGCAATTTGCAGACAACACATGATTAAAAGTTTTTATTTGAGAAACATCACATATTATTCTATCTCACCCAATTCAATGTTATGAGAGGATGCATATGATTTGTATTGATTATATTACTTCTTGGTGGTGAGGTTTTATAGTTTTGCATTGTTTCTAGTCACTATTTCATGCAATATGTTATATGTACATATTGTACATGGGTAAATTCATTACCTAATTATCAAAACCCATATTTGAGGTTTTCCCTCACTTTTATTACTTTTTCTAAGTTTTTCTTAATTGGGGTGTTGTGCATATATCACCTTTATTCTTTTAAGCTTACTTAATCTAGTATAGCTTACTTTATCCTCTCATTTACATATTACATGTTAAGGATTATGTTATTATATCTAATAACCAGCACATTATTGTGTGATTATTGTATGGTTTAAGATTTGAAATATTATTATTTAATTGTAAACATGGATAAGCACATGGATGTGCATACTTATCCATTTGAATATAAAAAAATCGTTATGGAGTTTAATTGGATTGAAAAGTGCTTAAGAAGGACTATTATTTTCTTTATCCAAGGCACGTTCCGTGGGATGTTCAAAAGGTGGAGATATTATTGATCATGTTGCGTTTATAAGTTGATTTCTTATGGAACGCATCAACAACGTTGTCAGGCATGGCCGAGGTGGTCTAAGGCGCCAGACTCAAGTTCTGGTCCTCTTACGAGGGCGTGGGTTCAAATCCCACTTCTGACATTTTTCCTTAAATAAGAGCTTTGCTGTTTGATTTCGGCCGTTGACGAGTTACGGTTTGTCATATTTCCTCTTCTATTGAAAAGTTTTCGATGTTTTTATGAGACGCGCGATGGTTGGATTCAACTGTTTTCTTTGTGGGTGTCACGTTTAATCTGACTACTTCCGAAGTACTTTTTTAAACTAATAATTGGCGATATAAATCTTGATAGATGTTCAATTATTTAATAGAAATTAACGTAAACCGATCTTAGCTCAGTTGGTAGAGCGGAGGACTGTAGTGGGATTTCAAGCCCCAAGGTAATCCTTAGGTCGCTGGTTCGATTCCGGCAGATCGGAGATTAACTTTTTTATCCCGCTCACACATCCACTTTTTATATATTAAGCCGTTCAAATTAATCTCTTAGATGAAATAGATTTCTATTTGAAGAGAGTATATAATGATGAATTTGAAGAGACTTAACGAGCGTTTTTTTAATCCCTTTCTCCTCTTCCTTCATTTGGTGAGTTGTTGTGGTTATTGACGACACCACTTGTCATCTTTCATATGGAGCCTAACATTATATGAAATTGATTCAGATATGGGACTTCAAATTGTATGGAGTCAACATTCCAATGTGGGACTTCAAATCTTACGAAATGTTTTTTTAAGACTTATATTATCTTCCTATAATTTCAATAACATCGCTGATCATTTGTCAACTTCTTTGGTTATATGATAACACAACATGTGATATGACTCATCTTTGGCCTCACATAATTTTTCCAAATCAGTCCAAGAAAGAACTCGGCAACTTATTAGGGCATTTTCCATCTAGAGGCAAAATAATCGTCTAAATCCCTCACACTGCTGGTCATGTTATTTTCCATGATAGAGACGTAAATGTGAATCCATATACTGCATCCAAAAATTTTTCACTGAAGACATGGTTTGCAACACCCAATAAACCTCAGTATCCGTGTGTTTGCCGACATCACCATCTAATTATGTAAGATATAATACACCTTAACATAATATGTACTCCTATCATCCCTACCCAAGTTGCGTTGGCCCATAACCTCAATCATTAGATAATATCCCAAAAGGATACTTCAAATCTCTAGAAATTAGCTCAGGTAACATGGGTTATCAACCCGAATATCCGATCCAGGCTATGTTTGTATTTATCAAAATCAGTATGTTATCTCTTTGAAAAATTATACATATTCTTGATTATACATTTGATATTGAATACACAACTACAAGGTTTCATATTTCTTCTTTAAAATGACACATGAGTGTCCCAATGAGATGTTCTTGGCATAACTATACCCTTTCCCAAAATTTTATGAAGTTAGGATTTTAAATCTTGAAAATTTATCGTATTCAACAAATAATGATACTTTCAAATAGGAGTATAAAATGTGATGATATTGATAGAAAAATTTAAATCTCACACTAAAAGCGTCCCTAAAATTTTATCCAAAAAAACATACTTGAATCCCAAAATAATTAAGAGTTTCTCCAAACTTGGTTCTTTCTCTTGTTGTGTATCTTCAAGGTAAATGATTTAAAGTTGATGCCCTTTCCTGAGTTGTTTTAATTAATCATGATTAGGGATATCAATTAATACATTATTGATATCATACAACCCTTATATTATATAATAGTATATGTAATAAAATGCAACATATTTGATATTTATCGACTCATTTTTAGTACATAAAAAATATAAACACAAAATAAATATCACCCATGAGATGCATTATTATGTTAGATCTACAAATATCTTCTTACCAACTGAATTTTTTTTCAAGAATAGTTTTCTCATAATAATTTTATATCCATTAATATATTTTTCCTAGATCTCCAACATGAGTGTGTTGTCATGTTTATATAGTTGAAAAACCCACCTACTTACACCTAAGTTCTCAAGAACCTATAAACAATAATAAATATTCCACGCAACACCAATCAAAAGTAAATAAATTATAGTAAAACATAATTCAGTGCAACATTTAAAATATAATTAACCCACCACCTCTAACATTAAATGTAACATTTAGTTTATATTGCATCACATGAACACGTGTGCACTAGAGAAGGTGAATGGGCACCATAAGACAAGGCATAGAAGTCATGATCTTGCAATCAATAATAGGCATACAAAATTCCTTGTGTAATATTTCATTCCTTATGTTGTTTTTCTTAATCAAAATAACTACAAAAAAACTCATGTACAAATATTCATAACTTAAAAATAAATGGAACAAAAAATGTGCACAGGGTTACTAGAACATTACAACATAGGTTCACTTAATAGATAGGTGCAAAATAAAACCACTAAACATGTGCACTCACATGATGAATAAAAGTAGACAAATACAAATGTGCACAACTCTTACATAAAACAAAAGAAACAAAATCCTACATATAATAAAAACTTTCACACTTTCCTACTTAGCTTGAATTTCCTATTATATTAGTTTTTGGTTTATGTAGGATTATAAGTGAACCCAAGTACTTTTTCATCATATAATTTTTAGGTAAAAAATATAAATATAATATCCTCTTTATGATTTTATTATAAATTATGTTGATGGTATCCCCATATGTTTTCATTTTCTAATGTTCTTTTACATATCATATATTCAATTTATTTTTCCTTTTAATTGCTCAAATATTCTTCATACTGTCTATCATGCATCCTTATATTGATTCTTGTGTCAATCACCTGATTGATATCTTCATACTTTTTTTTTGGCATCTCTATTATTTATCTATCTCTACCCATGTATCCAACATAGTATTCTAATTCTATTTATTTCATGTATGTTTGATGTTTGTACTATGTTGTGTTCTTTTCCAACTATTTGTGCACTTTTCCACGCACTCTCACATATGAATAGAAAGTATTTTTCATCTACACATTTCCTTTGATTGTTTTTCATGTCATAAATTTATGTGACACTCCTTAGACTCCACTCATACATAATTTGAAATTGTGTCTTTCTATTACTAGGATTAATTGAATTGTTATATACAAATTCCTCTCATAAAAACTATTATCCCATGTTCTTATCTTAATATTTATGAAACATTGCAACACTTTTATCGACTTTATATATTATTTTTTCTATCCATTTGTATGAGGATGATATTATGAATTGAAATGTAACATAGTGTTCAATTTATTCCATAATGTTCTCAAAAAAATGTCCTTAAAACTTCACATATATGCCTTTAATATTATTTTTCCTTTCAAAACATATTTATGAGCTCCCTGGAAAATAATTTAATCATTTTTTCACATAATTATTCTTCTTAGAAGAAAAAAAAAACATATTATCTTTGAAAATATATCAATTACCAAAAAATACTAAATCATTTCCTCTCTACATCCTAAGAACCTTGAAACAAAATCTATACTTATATCCTCATATTGTCCTTATAAAATAATAAATTATTTATATAACTCTTCATTTTGGCTTATCCCTTTCTCCATTTAGTAAAATCTACACTTTTGAACATGTTTGTGCACATTGGTGCTCATGTGTGACTAAAAATAGTTTTATAACTACACATACTTTTTCATAACTAAAACGAACTTCCAAACCTCCAATATACTTCTCCTTAGTCAAATTCTCATTTATTGAACCTATAGTATACACAATTATGCTCCTTAGAATAATAAACATTCTTGTAAAAAAATATAACTATTATATCCTATCAGCACTCATAAATTATATGCATGTTGTCCATTGCTTCACTTAAATAATCTTAATCAACATATTTCTCCTTTATAGAATCAAATCCTATGAATTTCAATGTCATTTCAATAAATTAAAAAATGTGACTCGATGTATTTTCAAATCTATTTGACATGTACCACTCCTATGTAAAAACAAAAAAATGAATAGCTTCATAGGAATTTAACCCACTTCTTATGCCATTGATTCACATTTACCCTAACTATTTATGAGTGGTAATGCTTAATGGTTTGTGTGTGTCTATATATATATATATATATATAATTTTTAGTAAAAAATAGTGTTGATGCATGTTTTATGCACCCAAAAAAATAGGGAGAACAAGTTCTCTCTTTTTTAGGTCCAAATCAGAACGTAATACATAAGTTGTAGTTATGTTGTCTTATAAGTAACCCAATGGTGGAAAAGAAAAAAAAATGGGTTTTTATTACTCCACCAAGGGGTTCATGTATGAGAATTACAAAACCTTCTAATTTTTAACCTAGTCTAAAATTGAATATTCACAATGGTGGTATTAATAGTTTATAATACTTCCATAAGAATGTAAAAAAACAGTGAAAGGTAGGGAAGAAAATAAAGATATTCATAACTTATGCATTTGATTATTCAATTCAAAGAGATTAGAATTTCCATAAAATTACAACTTTACTAATATTCACAAATCCTGATGTATTTCAAACTATTCATGAATGCATCTCGAGAGTCTAAGTATTTGTATTGTGAACTAACTCAAATAACATCACCATGAGAGATAAATTATAAGTAGATAATTATAGAGCACTTTCACTACTTCAATTTGTTGGTATGCATTCTGAACCCTAAGCCAAAACTAGATTGACTCTTCCAAGATTTCCCCTTATAGCTGAGACTGCTTTACATAGATTCAATAACACCAAAGGGTTATGTTGTCCAGAATTACCCCTTCCCATAATCTTGAATTTTTTTTTTAAAAGGGCTCGGCTATTATGCTCTAATAAATTCACATACCACTAAGTTAGTCATCCTCAGAGTGCAGAACTTAGTGTTCTATAGATTTTTCCCAATCTACATATAACAACAAGAATTAGTTTGGGGTTTAGGCAGGATTCTGGTACAGTTGGCCATCATGACATCAACTCAGTCTCCTAAGATAAATTAAGTTAGGGTACCATGGGTTTCAAGCCCACGAAAGATTAAAAAATTAGCTAAGGAAAAAATCCACAAAACAAAATAAGTGAGTGAATAATGCTTTAAGTAAAATTAGTCGACTGGTGAATGATATGATACCACGGGGTGACATTTTGTGAAGTATTTAAGTATGTGGCTATGTAAAAAAACCATGTTAGACTGATTCAATGTTCTGGAAGTGTTTCAGAGGTTTGTGGTCCATGGAATTTCAAAGGCCATAGGATACTCAAGAATACCAATTATAAAAATGCCACGGGGAATTCAAAACATTCAAATATTTCAAAAGACCCATGAGGAAGAGATAAATGTAGGGAAAAGCCTCGGAATGAGTGATGGAGCATTTTCACCTGTAACTCTCATTACGAGTAACCAAATCATATAATATTTATTTTTTTAGAAAGGTCTCATTGATGGATATATTCTAGGGAAGCCAAAATTCAAAAATCAACGTACTCTTGGGGATTAAAATCCCACATATACTTTAAAGTGTGAGTCTACAATGACCATAGGGGACCTTATCCAAAATATTGATAAGGATAAGAAAAAAATAAAAAATCAAGAGAGGAGGTTGATGTTCCATAAACCTATGTGAAAAAATGGTTGTAACCTCTTACTGAACGATAATAAACTTCCACTGCTATAACTCTAGAGGCCCTAGCAGCAACTGATGAGTAAAATGAAATAATCCATGCTACAGAAAAGTGAAAAGAGGAATTGACTAAAAAGGGGAAAAACCATGAGGAAAACTTGGGAGTGCTACAAACAACTCTCAGAGTAGTTCGATGAAGTAAATGATCAGATGAAAAACTGAGGAAATCAAATAGAGATGCATTAATTGAAGTGGAATCAACAAAATAAGTTTGTAAGATCATTATAACATATGTATATGCTAGGTACAAAATGGGGATTTTATAAGGGCCCTTTCCTTGAAATTTATATAACTTTTTCGTATACATATACAAAAATGGTTTTTGTGCAACTAAATACATTGTCAATTTATGACTACAAACTCCTCTAAAAATAAAGGGAGGTGAGTTAACATCATTGTCTTCCTAGACTCAAAATCCTTGTGGTCTTGAGTGCCATAAAAATGTTGTACATCTCTTTTTAATCCACAAGGCATACCCTTATCCATAAGTTCCTTGATACTTGTCCTTGGGCCTTCCAAAATCTCAATCAATTCCAATTTTTTCCCATAGGAAGAGGCCCATTCAATAAGGTTAAAGCCTCTTATAAGATAAGTCTCAATACGTCCTAACAGACATCAATTTTAGAGGTTGAAGATGGATTGGGTACATCAATTGGCTTAGCAGGAGCTCACTCAGGCACATCAAATGGATCTAAAAATACTAGCTTGGACATACCTACTAGATCAACTGGGCCCCTTTTTCATTTCTTCAATGGAGGTAAAGGAAATTTAGGATCTTTTTCAGGGGAGGACTTCATATAAGTTTTTTCCAGAATGGGGGGGATTTTCTCTATTTTGGCTAATCTGTGAGAAATTTAGGATATGTCATCTTAAGGCTTGTCATTAGCCACTACATGAAAATCAAGTGGGATTTATTTTTCTGCCATCTCCTTGTTGAAAAAAAATGTGTGATATCCATATGGAATATTCTTTAATCACCAGCCTATAATTAATCCAAAACTTCTTAAACTTATTTGGAGTTATGTGGTCCTCTGAGCAAAACAAATGATGAGCTAAAATATAGAATGCAGAGAAGAAGGGAGTCATTTTAATTAGTTTCCTCATCAAATCAAGTTGCACTATGTTGATAGTTAGTGGTCCTATATGCTCTTCTTGGTATTCAACCATGTAGAACATCTTAATGAATGCTTCACTCAAGCTAGAAAAATTAAAAATTGTGTGTAAAGCTTATAAAGAAATCTCTTTCAGATTGTCTCCCAGTTACATCTCCACCATTTCTTGAAGAAAAGATAACAATGATTCTTTCAGGAGAAAATTCACTTATAATACTCAAGGGAACTTGAAAATTCATAAGAAATAAGGAAGAATTTATAAGAGGGTGAATCTTTGATAGGTCTATGTGAACTATCATGTCAAGATTGAATGCAAGATCAATTTTGTATGCTTGCATGGATTCAAAAAAGGGGAAGGAAGAATGGTGTTTGTCAAAAAGTGTTCTTTTGTCTTGACTAAATATTTTACATGAAGGAAAATATCAAATTCAAAATAAATATCCACAAGTCATTTGGTTTCTGAAGAATATTATCCAAAAAAGGAAGGCTTCAAATTAGTTGAGGTTATGGTGTCATATAATAAATGGTTTATGATTAAGCACATGTTTGATTGTGATAGGATGAACAATATAGAAAAGGATTGGGTAACACAAACAAAATATATTGCACACGTCCATAGCTGCAACTAAAAATAGAATCAAACTATTAGGAAACAAAAGGAATATTTACAGTTGGAAGATATTTTCTTACATTCTAGGAAAATATGAATATCATTTCCGTGTATTTTTGGATTTTTTACATATGATTTTGGGGGAAAATCAAATAAAACTCATAGATTTTTTTTAGAATTATAAGGGTTTTTCCTCATATGAAAAGGGGGGATAGTTTTTATCTAATAAGTTGAGAAAATATTATTGTAACTCTGTATGTTTACCTTCCATCAATAAAAAGTGAATGTACTTTAAATTCTAGAATCCTTGTGCCAAGGTGGTTTCTCTATACAGCCATTGGAAAGAATTGAATCCATTTAATCTATGTCCCCTTATTAAGGAAGTGATAATTTGAAATGAAATATGCCTAGATATATGATTTTCAGTATGTGTTTTGGTATCATGTATTGTGAATAAAAATTAATGAATCATAACTTTTGTTGCAATCTTTGTCTTCATTGCATTTATATAATACACTAGATCAGTCCTTGATTGCTGCATTTTGGTCATCAAATCAATATTGTCTTATAGCATTACAATTATCACCGAATCACTACAGCCTTAGATTTTCACAAGTGTGTGTGCTTTAGCTCATAGTGTGACTGTGTAACATGGGTGTTATCTCCAAGTTGTGGGACTTTCTACTTGACTTGAGATAGACCTCTAGAGAAAGTGGGTTCTTGCTCCTAAATTACCTACCACAATCTACTCCAATGCAAGAAAAAATATCTTATCCTAATTTAAATTTACAAGGGACCAAAGAGAGAGGTGCATCAAAACAAGGCCTACACTAAAATGGTGATACACCATAAAAGGAGGGAATGAGAATAACTTTCCAATGTGTGAAAAATGGAAGCAAAATACATACTAGAGAGGGTGATAACATTTCTCCATGATCTAGCAACTACATTAACAACAATATTACATACACAGACAATGATAATGAATCCATGAAATAGCATAACATAGACACAATATATTTGCAATAATATTGAAGAGGCAAGAAGAATGCAAACAAGCACAACAAGGGAAGATACATCCACAAACTTGCATCTATTGCTTCATTGATATGCATAGTTCGATCTATTACAAAGTAAAGGCATGTATCACTATGAAAGGAGTCCACTATAAGGACCTACATCACATTGGATTCAAAAAACCAAAATGACAAAGTTTTGTTACTTTAAAACTACCTCCCTTTACGATGAGCCCAATATGCCAATTTATAGAGTTTGGAAGAGGGAAGATTCAAATCCAGAAATATTCCTTTCAACCACTTATAAGATGTAATGAATGAAGTGTAATGATGGTATGTTTCTTGAAAAAATATCCCCATGCTATCCCATAACCTGCAGTTGGAGAAAATGATGACCATGCCTCTTAATTGCACCCCTAACTGCCAATTAAAACATTGTTCTTAACCTGGTCCATTTTCCTAAAAAAATTATCTATCAAATATACATAAATTTATATATTTCTCAATTTATTTGCATCACTATTAGAGCCATGATTGCAATGAGACCAATTTTGCATGATTTCGTTGAGAAATGCAAAAGATATGGCATTCTGAGTGTGAACAACTATTTTGAGTTTGCCAGGGATTTCTTGCATTTTACAGGAATGAGATTTTAGTTTTTTGTGGTGTAGAGGATGTTGTGACCTTTCCGAAAAGTCAATTTTTGTGAAAATTGGAGTTCAAATTCAAAAAAAAAATCCTGTTAGAAGTTCACGGGTTTGGCATTCCACTTTCCCTTTAGGTTGCGGGGTATTGTGGGTTTTCAAGGAACTAATGTCTCCACGGTACATGGACCATGTGGGCCTCCTTTCTCCGCATCACCTGACTCAGGATCTTCTGTCCTCACATGTCCATCATTGATCGGGCTAGGTGGGCCGTTGACCGCCAACTTCTCTGCACCAGTCACCCATGGGTATTTTGGCTATTTTAGGTCTGTGTGTCCTAGCTGTCCTGAACATGTTTTTTTGCCATCTACACACTCCACTAGCTGCGACTATTTCAGCTTTTTGGGGTTTGCATGTACTTTTGTCCCAACTATCCCATGGACCACTCGGGACATTTTTTATCCACTTTTGCCACATTTTTTGGCTAATTTCTCTAAGTATTTTCCTCTTTCTTCTCTGCAATTCCCCCTTCAATCAACCTATTGTCTCTATTTTGGTCTGGTGTGCATTTACTAGAATGTTTAATTATCAATTTTACTAGGAGAGGGAAATTAGATAACAATTACTCTGTGATATTTAACGTGGTTATAAAATCATTATGTAACCATCTTGTTGAGTGGTTTTTGTCACCCGTAAAGTGTTTTTTGGCATATGAAAGTAAAGGAAATGAATATTTTTTGTTAGAAATATTACATGAGATTTCGTGTTGAGTGTTCTGAAGAGTATGTTGGACTATTTTTGTTGATTTGGTATCAATAAACTCAAATCTTTCTTAAAATTTTTTTTACTTAGTTTTCATTTCACTATCATTTATTCCTCCCCTTTTTCATTAAAAAACATATCTCATCACCATACTAGTGCTACCATAACCACAAAAACATTACCTACCACACTTGTGTTCTAATCTAGGCATCCCTAAAAAATTCATTACACCTAAACTCCTATACAATGATTCATAAGAACCAAGTCCTACTATCTTTAGTGACATGTTTCTAATGTATTGAGTATATTCAATATTTCTATGAAAAATATTGCGAGTAGATATTTCTTTCATGGCCATACTAATCCTAGATTCACCCACCTTTTGGAAAATCAAGAAGAACACTCTACAAAATTTTCTTCTTCCATCCAAGTTACATTAAGGGTCATCTCACCCTAGTTTAGGCATTACCAAAACTAGCAAGATTAAGCCATCCCCTTTGTATGTTCCTCTGAATCATCCCAAAATCATGGTGTAGAAGAGAATTTTATATACATCCCTAGCCACAAATGACATATCCCAAAAAAAATTGTCATACTCTAATACATCCTACCCAGGGAAATTGTTGTTGTCAGGTCCCACGGGGGTGTAAAATTGGGAGCCAACACACCCCTGACACCATTTTCAGGGACTCTTTATTCCATATTAGGCTCAGGATAGTCTGGCTTTGAAGAATTTTTCTAAGGTCTTACAAGTAAGGATTAGTCTATAATACTATCTATGGTTTTCTAAATATAATCAAGCTTTTATGTAAATTGTTTCTATAAAAAGGCTAGAAATAAGTTAAGATTGTGAATCAAATTCCTGAAAACATTATTGAGTTAATATATATGTCTAGAGTGTAAGGATCTAGTGGTGGCTCTACCTTTGAAAGAAGAATATGGGTTAGACCATTGTTATTTCCACCTTATAAACCTTGTTGATTGACTCTCCATTTTGTAAAACTGGAAGGATGAAGATCGGTTTTTGGATCTAACCCCATAAGAAAATTACTCACATAATTAGAAAGTGCATAGTTGAGAAGAAGGAAAGTTTGGAAACCTGTAGAAGGTAAAATTTTAGAAGATAAAGGTGTTCAAACCCCTAAGTTTGATCCTCCTTTGATAGAGGATTACTCTAGCACGTCTGATAGTTCTGAAACAAGTAGCCCTCAAGCTCATTTACATTCCTTATTTAGGGAGGGTTCAACCCTTGATATTGATAGAGATCATCCTTAGCTTCCACACTTGTTTACCCGAGAAAATAGAGTTTTTTGTGAATCTAAATCCCCTAAAGGCTTCCATTGTGTGGATCATACTGCTTTACCCCCTAAGACCTCGTATTCCCCATAGATTTGATCCTCCATTTTAAAATCCTCCACAAGATAATATGGATCGCCCTCCTCTTAAAGCTTATTTTGTAGGAACCAGATATGGACCAATAAATTTCAATGGTATGGTGAGCTATCCTAACGAGGTACCAATTGAAATCAAAATTAGGTTACCTTGGTTTCAGGGGAATAATGCTATTAGTGGGGACCAGGGTTCATTTTAAGAGACCTCTTGGAAATCAAAGGTGTAAAATCCTTGGCGAATATCCCCAGAACCACTTTTGTGAAACAAGTGAATTTTCTAGGGTTTATGCACAAAATTTTCACCTGAAAAAATCTTTAATTTTCAAGTCATGCGATGTGAATGGTACAACAGAAATATTGTAGTTGTGTGAAAAAAAATTGTGGTTTTTTTCATGTGACAACAAATTTGTTTTTGCAGGACAACAAACTTGTTGTTGCACAACTGGAAATATCGAATCTCTTGTCGTGTGTCTGTAACCTCCCGTCATGCGTTGATAAAAAATTATTTTTTTTGCATCAAAATGTGTTCAGGTGACTGTGAATCTCCTATCGTGCATCTGAAGCCTCCCATTGTGCATCAACAACACATTATTTTCACGCGTCAACAACCTCCAGGCTCTTGTCATGCATCAATAACTTCATGTCGTACATCAACAAACTCCTATCATGTATAACCAACCTGCCCTACAACTTCACGGTACTTTATATGAGTATACTACCTGACGAATTACCTAGGTTTATAAAGGATTAATTTTTAATGGTAGGATAAGCCAACCCCTATAAAAATTATACTAGAAATTTTAGGCAAACAGGACACTGGCCTTTTCTGAAAATTTTGCCATTTCAAATTTTCCAAAAATGGAATTTTTTCCAAATTACGAATATTCACCACTAAAAAAATCACTGGTGGGGACCAACATCTCAAATTTTTCTAGAATGTCATGGATGATTATGAGGTTGAGTTTGAGGATGTTTATGTCAAGTTGTTTATACACACACTAGAAGAAGAAGCTAGAGAATGGTACAATTCATTACCTACAAGATAAATGGAGAAATGAAAAATGCTTTCAAAATACAATATGGTGATAGAAATGACCCCGGGTTTTTGCTATTTGAATTTCAGAACATTAAGAAGAACCCATTGATTGTGTATAATATTTTAATACAAGGTTCAATAAAACTTTACACTAGGTTTTAAAATAACATAAGGCCTAGTTATTAATCTTTCCTAATAAAATACTTTGATGCTTTTGACAAAAAAATAACTTACTATTTGAAGGATAAGCCCCCCCCCCCCAAACTTTAAGGAAATTATTTTCTATGGCTATTCAAATATAAAAAAACATCAAAGTAGCTAGGAAGCCTCCAAAGAGATAAGATGTTAAGTTAGTAAATCCAGAAAAAACCTCAAGCAAACAAGTTTGTGTATTTAGAAGTAGTTAAAAACTTGACCAGAGCAGTTAAGGAAATTTCATACAAACTTGCAAGATCAGAAAAGGGTTTGACTCCAAATTCTCAGCACTAGGCCCCCTGGGAATAATAGATTTGGGAACCATCCCAAAGGAGATCACTGAGTAGAAGTCAAAGGAAAAGGACATATGGATTAAGGAAACAAACAATAAGACTTCAGGGAAAAAAATATATAGTCCCATATCCATTAATGGAAATAGTTTCTATGGCAGAGGAGTGACACACTATTGAATGGTGTGATAAATGTCTTTTTCCTCATGATACTTGCAATAGCATGCTGAAGATGAAGATGAAGAATCTGATTTTGGTGATGTATGTATGTGCTGGAATGTCAGAAGGAACTTATGCAAGGGGAAAATTCTACTGACATCATTTTTTGCTAAAACCATGGAAGAGTTTTGGGCTTACACAAATCAGGTATTTTCCATCCCTTCTAAAGTAAATGCTAATATTGATATGGCTCAATCTTTTGAACTGCCTAGCCATGATTTTGAATATTTAAGAGCTTTAATGATTAAAAATTATGATGGTGAAATCCCATCAAAGGAGGATATGAAGTTATTAATAAATTTTGTTGTTACCCAAGAGAAGTTATATAATTTATGTAATAGATAAATCGAGGGACCTATCCCAACTTCCAATGCTAATATTCCTATCTTAACCAATATCCCAAAAGGGACTTCTAATAAAAGTATACTAGATAAAGGACCTATCATTACTCCAAAGTCAAGTACTTCTTCCCTAGCCTAGGTAATAAATATACAAAATCCCATCAGAAAGAGTATTCACTCTTGCCCCCAATACATCATTACAAAAATATACCACATGTGATATGGCCCAAATATTGATCCAAATCAATATCATAATCCCCATTATAGAATTACTTAGGATCCCATACCATAAAATAAGGGAATTTGAATATTTGGGGTTGAAGGAGGATATATTTGTCAAAGAAAGAACTACTAGTAATAGGGATACTTCTCCTACTATTACTGAAGATGAAATCAAATAAGATCAGAAAATTTTTGAGGTACCTCCAGAAGTATATGTAGGAACTTCCCTTGTTAAATCACAATTAGATGTGGATCCTTTCTTTACCACTCTTATTTTCAATGGAATGATTCTCCACAATTGCATGTTTGATTCAGGGGCTTCTTGTAATATCATTTCATTAGAAGTCATGAATGAATTGGACATCAAGATAACATCTATTTTTGGGAAGTGTGTTTCCATGGATTCTAAGGAGGTACAACTTACTACTTACCCTGATAAGTATCTAACTATGAATGATATTATAGTCAATTTCCCTACCAAATGGGGCATGTTATTATCAAGAAAATGGGTAGTCAGTGTAGGGGTAGTGTTCAGATGGATATGTCTTTTTCTTCCATACCACTGGAAGGGAAACTAGTCAAGCTACACAGAGAGAAGACACGTTGTGGCATGTCATAGAAGACCCCCTAAATTCCTCTTATGAAGTATTGTTTGTTGATACATACTTGGGTAATTTTGTACGTTGTGCTTATTTTGAAGACAAGTGTAAAGATATGAATGCATAGCTTAAATAAATTAATGTTCCATGCACTGTGACTTTTAATGGAGCATGCTCTAGTGTTGGAAATGGGGTAGGCCAACAAACCATACAACTTGCACAGAATATGGATGGACACATAATACTTGGCTATCCCAACGTATTTGGGGATTTAAACATGTCATTTCCACATATAACAGTGAATAAACCATATAACGTGGCCGGGGACAGTTAAATAGATCAACACCTTACCACATGGCGCAGTGAAACAAACTCACAATTCATAGATCGACCCAATCTGAGATCAACGTAGTTGGGTGGCTGAACAAAAGGACAAGACGTGGCCTAAGCCACATAATCGTTGGGAAAAAATTCCCTATTTAAATGCAAATACCCACAATCACGCAAGTAATGTGGGATTTTATCCCCATTTAATCAAAACCATCCCTATCAAAATACAAGGGGCAGGATTAAAACCCCTAACCTCACAGTTGTAAGACCATCAATATCCCTAGATATCCTGGGTGGCTCAATGGGTAAGGGAATGTAAACCAAGGATGAGATCTGGGATATAATGCAAAATGGTGAGAAAGGGGAGAAGCCCTTAACTACAAATGCAGAAACCATGATGGATGCATGTACTATACGTATGAAACTATTGCATTCCTCATCCCATTCTGATTCAAATTCAGGGAATATTACTTTTGGTGGTTTATTAAATATACACTAAAGGTATTGGGTCTAAATTATTAGATAAAATGGGTTGTAATGGAATTAGACTTAGTAAGAAGAACCAAGGAATGACTAACCCAATACGGGTCATGGATCATCCTCCTTATGAAATTTTGGGTTACTCTAGTGCAGGAAAGGATATTGAAGAGACATCCAAGAACATTGAAGGAAGACAAGCTTACAATAGTAAAGTGAAAACCCCACTAGCACAACAGCAAAATGGGAATGGTAAGAAGGTTAAGAGAAGAGGTAATAAAATTCCACCTCTTATTTCTTATCATAATCCTAAATCTAGAAAACAAGGTAAACCCATTAAGGATCCATTCTTTCTTTTAAAATAGTATGGGTTTGATATACAAAAGATGATGAATGCTTTTCCATGCACATTTTTTGGAGGTACTAATCATTCTGTGGCCTTTTATTGGAAGAGGAAAACCTTTTTGCAGAAGCATTTTCCAAATGAGATGAAAAATAACTCTCATGGAAATTAGGTGAGAAATGGTTAAAACGATTCCTCATCCCAAAAGGAGGAAAAGGGGGATTACTGCACTCACTGTCAGATGAGTTGACATGACATTGTAAACTTCATCCAACCAACCATCCAGAGCATGGTAAGAATATTTTGGATTTTAAAGTTAAAGAATTTTTAAAACCTCCAATTGACAATAAATCAACCTCTAATATATCCATAGTAGAACCATTGATGAATTTGTTTTGTTTTGATATGGGGAATGTAAGCTCGTGTGAATTGGATAGGTTTACTTTTGCATAGAAGTATTTTTTGAAAATCATGCAAAAAATTTCAGAGTAATTTGTGGATTTCCGGTGTATGTTGAAGGATAAATTCACATGTGTTTTTAATTGCTTTGAAATTGGAAAAATGGGGTCACCTATAAGAGGATCTAGGGGAAAGGTTTAAAATACTCAGATTAAACTTCTTACATTTTAAGGATGGAAAATACCATTTTTTATTTTTAGTAGTAGTATGCAGATTCAGTGGGCATGTGGTAAATGTCTAATTTTGGAATGCATTATTAAGTTAGTGTTGTTAAATGTCATTTTGCAAGTGTGTGACACCTTTTTTATTTTGTAGGTAATGTACAAATCTATTGTGTTTATATAGGGTAATTGTACATTCATGATGACCCTTATTTTTAGGGCATGTATTTATAACTACCCTATGTGGTTACAATTGATGTGTACATTATTTGCACTAATAAAATAGTGTGCAAGTATTACCTGGTGATCATTTGCAGTAGTTAGGAGTTCACTAATTTGGGTAAGCATAATGGTTGATCTATCCTCTTACATTTCAGTTGTATGGATAGAATTGGCAGATTCACATGGATTCAGTTTGTTGAATATAGCTATTTTTGGGCATTGATAGTCTAATTTTTTCTGGATAGTGAATATTTGTAGTTGTTACAGTTTTAGATGGACAGTGGGCACTAGCCTAATTCTGGGAAATTTAGATGTCTGGTATACTGATATGTGTTTATGGAATTGTAATTTTTGTAATTAGTCGTATCAAAAAGTGGCAGTTGAACACTAGCTTTCCATAATAAATTGGGTATTATTATCTTTCTAGTTATTTGTGATGGCATTAAAGTGGGTTTTATGGTTCACAGTTGTGTGTAAATTTGAAAGGGTTGCAGTGTATCAGTTGAACACTAGCTTAATTGGGTGTTATTATCTGATCAGTTTATGTGACTAGATAATCAGCTATTTGCATTTAAATTAACCTATAATGCTATTTCTAGTTCTTGTGTATGATTTTTCGTTTGCAGTATGAGTAGCATATTTCGTGGGTTGATAAACAACTTTTTGTGGAGAAAAATCATTCTTGGTTGGGAGGATTGATCTGGAGGATTTTTTAGGTGTTGGAAAGTTTCCTAAACCTTCGTAAACCATGACCACATTTTAGAACATTATAAGACCTTTATGACGATATGTAGAACTCAAGAAACAGAGTTCGGATGCAAAAGACATCGTTGGTCAAAGAATTGGTTGAAAATGGGTAAAAACTGGTCAACAATCTATTCCAGATGTGACACATGGCAAAAATGGTAAAAGGTGAAAAGGGTTAAATTTTATTTTTTTGACCTTCGGTCTTCAAAAAATGGTTAAAAATTTGGTGGGCCCTAGGTTTTGCTGGTTGGGGGCCCTCAGTTAGGTTTGGCACACTCTTTTAAAGGAGGGGTTCCTTTGTCACCTTTGCATATTATCGATATCAAAATTTCGATTATATATATCACTTATTTTCCTAACTCTATCAATGTGGGACTATATGTTCTATAGAGTTGTATTTTTGTATTGCAAGATTTAATCAACTTGGCGACCTATATTTCTAACTTGGTGGGGTGATCAAATCCCCACCGACTTGATCACATTTAATCCATATTGTTTGGGCTTATTTTCATATGGTTCAAATGGCTTTATTACCTATTTCCTTGGCACCTTAAAGCTCAACGCTTTATTCAAACCAATGCAATAGGTATGACTCGACCCATTTGGGTAGTTTAAATTACACAGTGGAACCAATATACTCAGTGCATCTATAATGGAGTGGGAAGTCTTATTAGTTTAACCTATCACAACGTTGCTTCATCATGTAACTCGGCCCAGATTGGGCAGTTCAACCATTGTCAATTCGTCATAGTGATTCAACCAACCAATGCATATCCTGAAAGAAAACCAACATCTTGGCCATCAACTGTGTGGTCCAAAAAAATGGCAGATGTGGTTGCTTCCACGTAAGGATATGCATAAGACTATGATTTTAAACAATAAATCTTCCCCTCTCGGTATGAATGTGGGAATTAAACCCACTTAGTTGCAAAGCAATCAGCGAAGATAAATGAAATGGGGAGTCAACCCCATGACCAATAGGCCCCCAAAATATCCTTCTAACCAACTCACCTATGTGGCTCGACGGGAGTATAAACAAGCTCGCTAACATTTAAACATAGGTAGTGCAAGGACTGTATAGTAGAGTGAACAAGGAAAATTACATTCAACTCAGTTTTTGAGGCACTTAGAGGTAGAATCAGAACTTGGAGTAAAAATAAAAGTTGATCAAAATTAAGAGACGAAGACATCGATGGTCTTCTTTTTCCATGAAATATTGTATTTTTTTTTGTGAAGGTGTTTTGTAGTTACATTTGCATAGGAAAAGCACTGTGGAGTGCTTGTGAAGCCACGAGTAAATTTGTGAACAATTTTTGACAAGAAATCAAATATCCCAAACCTGTTTCTAAGCTTCATTTCAAGTATAAATATATTTAGTGTCATTATTGAAGGTGATTAAATTGTACTTCATTAGGCATTAATGGATCGATTCATGATTAAGTGAATCTGAAGATGTAGCCTTCAGGTCAACTTCATTAACAATTTCATGTTATGGATTTTATTTCAGTTTTTGAAGCTTTTGATCAGATAAAAATCATTATTGGATTAATTGATTAGATTGATGAAGAACACATTTAATTGGTTTAATTGGATTTAAGTGAATTTGAGGATCCAATTTCCACAACCTAAAAATAAAATGCACAAGTAATTTTGAAACTAAAAATCAGATTTGGTGCATGAAACAAATCAGCTTGTGATCGAATATTGTATGTATTTTTAGAAATTCCATTCGATTTAGTTAGTTTGATTTTTAAAATGATTAATTGATTGTAAAGAAGTGTTTTGAAAATTAGGTTTTTAAAACACCCAAATTGGTTCAATTTAACACTCTTGATCAATTTTAAATCTAGTAAAATTAAGTATCCAAAAATTTTAAAAGTACATAGAAAAACAAGTACCATTTTCAAATCAAGTAATCTTGAATTCCCCAAACCATGGTTCTTTTAGTTTAATCATTTAACCAACATATTCAATTGTTGGTGTCCTTCTCAAATCAGGGCTATGTCCTAGGCTGTATGCAATGAAGTTGTATGCAACACAGTTGTTTTGGTGGTTCTCTTTTAGGGGGTTTCAGTTGTATTACTCTCTTGTTTCTCTTCTACACTACAAAAGTAAATACAACTCTAAGCTACTGAAATGAAAGACATAATTAAGGAAATACATCTAATCTACTTAAACAACGTTGTTGTAATAAAATGCTTTCAAAGGAAATACTTAACAGAATTGAAATTCACACACAAATTGAAATTAAACACAAAGGAAAATACTAAAGAAAGGAAATATAGAATATTGCATTCAAATAACCATTCAAATCAAAGTACTGGAACTTAAACTTATCAGGAATAAAAATCATGCATGAAAAATCAACCCTCCAATCTCCTAAGTTGAGTGGGCCCTTTTTCTCCTTCGGGATTGAGGTATTTAATACCAATGGCTACTCAAAACAACATATATATTATATTGATTCGAATAAGTCTAGAATATGATTCATCATAAGACTGTAAAATAAGTATCAACTGGTATATAGAACTATATTGAAGACTATCAACTAATAACTATGAAACAGTTTCAAGAAGGTGTCTTTATAGACACAATTAGTTACAGATCATGCCACAATGATAGGTAATGGATTCAACTAAATAAAAACCTCATTAAAGCTCAATGACACCCTGTAATATAGCTAAAAATAGGGTCCTTGTTTGTAGGTTGCTATGAGGAAAATCCTCTAGAATGCCATGGTGGCGAGAGACTTTGTCTTCTTGACTGTTACTTCCTCAAAATTGGAAAAGAATGCACTTTATCAACCTACACATGTCATCACATTACTCACAAAATTAGTTAGTGGGAATTCCTATGGTCATTAGTTCACATGAGACAAGAACAAGAGAAATGCATCAATCTTACTAAGGATACAACTATATAGAACATCCCCCATGCATTAATTAACACATTTAGGAGAAAATCAATAGTCATATGGATGATATAATAAGTCAATTTATGCACTCATCATCTCCCCTGCACTTTACCTTTTGCATGTCCTCATGCAAACTCATCTCTGTCCTACTCTTTGTCCAAGTTGTTGTGTCATATCATACTCCTCGAATTGGTCTGCATATTGCTTCCTTGTCCCTTTACACCCCTGAGTTTCCAAGATAACATCCACCCATGCTTGGAAACTGTCGTGAGATTGGGCAACATTATTCTTCCAAGTAGTCATGGGACTAAGAACAAGGGGAGGTCTCACTTGCATGCCAACCCATTCATTATTGTATTCTTTTGTACCTTTCTCCACCAACTTCCTAATGATTACAACAAGTGCATATCCCCTCCTCATACTCCAACTAAGGTTTTATGGAGAGATCACTTCCCTTCTCTTCAATGGTAAGCTCAAAGTGTCCCATCTTTTGTCACAAGCTTTCAAAGATTCACCAAAATTCTGCTGACAATAAATCTAAAAATCCTGAACACATTTGGCTAAAATATCTAAAGTATTATTTCCAATGCCAGCCTGGTAATACAGAGACCTGAAATACTTTTTCATTGAAACATCATTGTGGTGGGTAGGCCTGATATATAAACCAATAGTTTGGGTGTTTGATTAAAAATTTATTTTCTCACCCCATACAATGTGGTTCCTAATCAATAATTGAAAAGATTTTAATTGAAATTCCCCCACAGACAAATTGATGAAGAAGTTAGGGACATTGTTAACCAACATGTTATGAAGATAGAATTCACATAATAAATTTTGAATTTATGGAGTACTCTTTTGATAAATTTCTAAAAAAAAAATTCCATCTGGAGCCTCATGGGGCTCTCCACAACACATCCTTTGTAATTTCCATGCATAAAACTGTTCTTGAAGAAATAGACTATAAACAGAAGAAGGTTTCCTACAAGCTAGAAGTTTGCAAGCTAGAGGACAAACAAACTCCAAAACTGATTCCAATTTCTTTTTAGTATTTGATCTTGACTCAACTTCTTCCTTAAGTTTCTTATTTTCTTGGACCAATTCCTTATTCTGAAGAGATAGTTGGTCACAATGAGTAGAAAAATCATTCCATGCTTGTAATCCAATATTCTTTTGCCTTTTTAAACTATCAACTTCTATTTTCAAGATAATTATTTCTCTAATTTCTCAACAGTTCGTTGAACAAATTCATTTTGCATAGACAAATGAGTATCTTCCATAAATTTTTAATTTCTTCTTCAAAGTAGAAATTTCATCTTGCTACTACTTTAGGACCGCATCTTCATGTGATTTCAGGTGACCAACCTCCATTGCAGCAGTTTTAGACCTCCAACCTTTGTTGTAGTTTTCTAGAGCTCCAGTCTAGGTTTTGGTGCTACAGTATTTCCAGAGCTACAGACACAGTTTCTAGAGCTTCAACAATGTATGGCATATCAATTTTAGGACATTGTTCTTCAAGGAATGGTTGTCATAAATTCATCATCCTTCAATTGTTCACTAGGAGAAGATGAAGTACTAGCCTCATCAATATCTTCCAAAATGGGGGTTGAACCCTCATTAAACAATGCAGGCTAAGAAAATTCAGGTCTCCTTGAGGTACAAGACCTTCTTGGTCTTAATGACATAGCAGCATGGGGTGGTAGGGTATTTTCCCCTTTGGAATCTTGTGGCACAAAGGGTTGGTTGTCCTTACTTGTAGATTCTTCCATGGCTTCATTTGAAGGCCGAGGAGTCAACTCAAGCTTAGGCCGAACACTGGGAGGCGGTTCCTTCTTTATTTTATTTTGTTTCAAACTCTCCCCTGCACTCATCTTCTCTATCTTCCTCTTAGGCCTACAAAAATCCTGATGTGCACATATTAATGCGATGAGGCCTGAGTGCTTTAGGGAAGCTTTACCACCTCCATTCTTGTATTTTTGACCTACTTTTATGACAACATCTACAAGATATTATGGAAGATTTACCTTCAGCTCAGGGTTTGTATGACCCTTCTTCAAATGAGTAATAATTTTCAATGTGTCACCCCCAAGCACCGATGGTTGGCCATCACAAATAAAATATCTGTTAACCCATGTGGAAACTTCCTTCCAGTGACCCTGAAAAATCTCCCACTTAATACCTTTTTGAGTACCATAGGAAGTGAGGATTATTTCTGGAAGAGCTTCCCCTTCATCATGAAATAGTGGTATTAAATCCTTAAGTGGGGCATTAGTTACAACTTTGAGCCCAAAATCTGGGAGGCTAGATATGGTAACAACAATGTGGGTTGTTTATCTCAATTCTCTTACCTCCTATCTGAGAGCATGTGGCCTCAAAATTTATCAGGAATTCATCAACTAAATCTTCATCAAAACCCTCAAATTTTTGAATAAATTCTAACCAACCTGAGTCGTGGAATACTTAGGAGATGAAAACATTTCATAGGAGAGGCTCCAGAGACTTTGGTTCTAACTTCTTTTTCTATCCCATAGCTTAAACAAGTTTGGATGGAATCACAAAAAAATAGATAAAGTTTATGTGAAGAAAATAGAGAAATTGCATGCAACAGTGGTAGTGGAAGTTTGAACTATATTTTGAGCTCCAAATAGCATTGAGTCGGCACAAAAATGGCGTTGAAAAAGTGTGATAGTACTTAATTGGGATGGAAAGGTTCAATTCTCACACATGTTCTCATCTGATCATCATGAATGTGTATGCCACCTGTCCTCAGAATACTGTGATACATGTCATTTATTTTCCCAATATTACTCATTATCTCCCACTTCACATCATTAGATTTGATTTGACATCCGTAATGAATGCATTGGGAATGGGAACATTGATTTTTCATATTTAAATAAATGCAATGGGGAATTCTAAATATTTAATATCCATAGCAAGAGATGAATACACTTCACCTTTCCATCTCATCTCCCACTTGACGTTGGCACTCCATGTCCTGCATTCGAAGAATAATTGTGATTAATGCACATTTTAATAATTTACATCCTAACCTTTATTGAAAGCATGAAATAAAACAAGACAAACTATGATCTAGGGGGAAGAGGATCGAAACTATGATCTTCTTCCTTTATTTGAATTCAAAACAAACTATTCATGGTGGGAAGAGCTACAGTCTTCCACTGAATCAATTTCTTCACACAACAGTATGTCTTTAGTGAAAGTATCCTTATCCTGGGGTGGTTGATACATTCTCATTATATGACCATTCACCAACAAGGTTCTTCTATCACCATCAATTGGTAATAGTCTCACAGATCCATTATCATAAACTTTTCAATTTGATAGGGTCCCAACCATCTTGTTCTCAACTTTCCTTTGAATTGTTGATACTTTGAGTCAAACAGTAAGACCCATTCTCCTTCATTGAACTTCCTATTTTTGATATGAGCATCATGCCAAGATTTTCTCTGATGTTGAAGAATTTCTGTTTGTTGTTGTGCCTCCATTCACATCTCATCAAGTTCATTCAGTTGCATCACTCTCTCACGTTGAGCTTCATCCAGCTCAATTCCAATCTTTTGTGTTGTTCTCCAGGTTTGTAACTCAAATTCCACATGAAGCAATGGATTTTTCCGTATACCAATTCATATGGGGAGAAACCAGTGGTTGTCTTCCAGGTGGTGTTGTATGCCCAAACTTCCTCAGGAATCCTTGGCACCCAATTCTTCCTGTCTGCATTGACAACTTTAGTTAAAATGTTCTCCATCTCTCTGTTTGTGACTTCCACCTGCCCATTGGATTGGGGGTGGTATGGTGATGATTTTCTATGCTTGATTTGGTAGATCTTCAGGAAGGATTCAATCATGTTAGACACTAATTGAGGGACTTGATCAGATACAATGGTCTGAGAGCTCCAAACCTTAGCATAATCTGATTGTACAAAAATTCAACTACAACATCCTCATTGGTAGATGCCAATGCATTAACCTGGTCCCATTTTTTAACATAGTCAGTGCACACCAGTAGGTACTCTTTTCCATAGGATGGGGGATCAAAAGGTCCAACAAAATCAATTCCCCACTTCTCAAATGGCCCTAAGACCAGCTGAGGATTGAGGGGCATTTCAGTAGACAACGTAGGCTTCCCCATGCACTGACATGCATCACATTGCCATACATACTTCTTGACATATTTTTGGAGAGAGGGCCAGTAGTACCCAGCTCCAAGGACCTTGTGAATTTTCCTCTTCATTGAGTAATGTCCTCCTCCAGGCTCATCATGACAAGCCATCAGTATATCATACACCTCATCCTCTTAAACACACCTACAAAGAACCATGTCAGGAAAACATTTAAATAGAATTCCATCACACCATTTGTATGAAGCATTGTTTTTTACTAATATTTTACGTTCTTTATTAGTAAAGTAAGTTGGAAACTTCCCTGTAGTTAGGTAGTTGGAAAGATCAGAAAACCATGGAGGTTGTGCTGATACTGCAAACAAGTGCTCATCTAGAAAGTGATCTTGGACTGCCTCCTCTTCTCCTGAAACATTCAATCTTGAAAGGAAGTCAGCAACAACATTGGCCTTTCCAGGCTTATCAATAATAGTCAAGTTAAATTCTTGCAAAAGAAGTAACCACCTAATAATTCTGCCTCCTACTACTAGTTTATTCATCAAATATCTTATGGCTGAATGGTCAGTATACACAAAGATTTTATATCTAGTAATGTAGTGTCTGAATTTATTCAGAGAGTAAACAACAGCTAGAAATTCCTTTTCTGTAGTGGTGTAGTTCTTCTCTGTGGGGGTCAGATTTTTTTTTGATGAAATAGATGGCATACATTTGGTCTTCCTCATCCTTTTGTGCAAGAATAGCTCCCATTACTTTGCTAGAAGAATAAGTGTGAATATGAAAAGGTTTTCCTCAATTGGGTCCTCTCAAAGCTAGGGCAGTGGTCAATTTCTCATTTATAACTTCAAAAGCCTTTTTGACATTGAGGAGTCCATTCAAAAACATATATCCTTCGAAAAAGTGAAAACATTGGTGTATAAATTTTACTAAAATATTTGATAAATCATCTGTAATAGCCTGCATATCCAAGGAAACTCTTGATATCAGTCTAATTTGTTGGTGTAGGAAATTTAGTAATGACTTATATATTCTTAGGATCAACTTGGATTCCCTTAGTAGAAATATAATGACCCAAGACAATTCCCTAATCAACCATTATCAAAAATTTTTCATGACTCAAGGAAAGGAGGTTTTTCTCACATCTGGTTAACAATTTTTCAATATTACTCAAAGATGCTTCAAAAGTAGACCCGTGGACTATAAAATCATCCATATAAACCTTGAAATAGTCATTGGTGAGGTCTGTAAAAATAGCCAAAACTTACTCTCTGAAAGGTTGCAGGTGCATTACAAATTCCAAATGGTATAAATCTATATGCAAATGTACCCTAAGGACAAGTGAAGGTGGTCTTATCTTGATCAACAAGTGTTATACTGATTTGGTTGTATCCACTAAAACCATCCAAGAAAGAGAAGTATTTCTTTCCTGCTAGATTGTCTAGAAACTGATCAATAAAGGGAAGGGGAAAGTAATATTTCTTAGTGGCTTTATTAAGCTCCCTATAATCTATACAGATTCTCCACTTACCATTTTTCTTGGGAACTATAACTAGTGGTGATACCCATGACTATCAGATATTGGATAGATGAATCCTACCCTCAACAGTTTTTCTATTTCATTTTTGACAATGTCTCTAAGTGCTAGATTAATTCTTCATTATGGTTGTCTGACTGGTTTAACATCCTCAGTGTAAATATGGTGAGTGTATATGCTTGGATGAATCCCTTTCCTGTCAGTATAATCTAGAGAAAAATCTCTCAAATGATTCCTCATGATATCTACGACCCTAGCCTCCTGATTGTCCTCTAAATAATTTCTAAAGGTGAGTGCCTTTCTTACCTCAACAGTTACTTGTTTATTATCTCTCAAAATAGCAAGTTTTGTGTCAACAATCAAAGAGTCAAAGGGACAAGCATGAGGCTATAGCATGTGAAGAATAGTCATGTTTTCAAGAAATACAACCTTGGCTAGAGGGAAATGAAAATCAATGGTTGTATGTTATTCATGGTAATCATAAGTCTCTTCACAATTTTTAATGGAAATTTCACTTACTAGGGTAATGTTATCCACTGAGTTCAAAACGTTCATTTCCATCCGTAGTTTGGATTTTTGTAGCCACAATTCTGGTTTGCATAGCCACAGTATCATCTCTATCAGACATTGAGTATGGATCTGTCATCACCAATCCAACACTATGACAATTCTTCACCGGGAACTCCTTGTGCTATGATTATTTACTAATGCACAAATTTTAGTTTGGTGGATGAAATCTAGAAACACAACAACAAACATAACACAAGAATACCATAGACTATGATAAGAAGGAATGATGATAAATCTAAAATATCAGTGTAAATTATAATCTCGACATGAAATTGTTACAATCTCACCCATGAGGTACTTCAAGTGTTACTGACTTCACTTGCCTTCCAACAATAACTATGGGAGAAACTTCACAATTACACCTCTTAATGGCTTCTTTAACACACCTTCAAAATGATGGCTTCCTTTACACACTTACTCATATAATATTGCTCACTACTTCCTTCTATGCTAAATGAGGGGGCTAGCCTCTCTATTTATAGAACTTCTAGGCTTATCCATTTTATCTCTAAGATAGGATAAGAAATCCACTAAGACAAATCATATTCCATACCTTAACTCTTATCTGTACATGTAAGCTAATCTTTTAAGATAAGATAAACCTTATCATTTCACATGGGTTCCACATTTTTAGAATTTTTACAAATAAAATACACAAAATATTTATGACCTCACTCCTTGTCCTTATTACCAATATAATATTTCTAATTCCTAATCATGTAGACCCTACTTCTCTACTTACCCTAACTTTGACATTTTAACATTACCAGACCACTTACGACAAATATTTACTTTTTACCACAACATTCCTATTGTACTTTTGACTATTACCGTACTATACATTATTGGCGGCATCATACTGGCAGCGCCGTTATCTTCTATCGGATGCTACTACTAATTATACTTAACAACATCCTATTCCTAATACATACATTAATGAAATAGAAATTACGGAGGAAAATTTTAGTGTCGACAGATCCAAAATTTCTTCCAGATGATTTTTCACTGCAATGGTGGTCAGATAAGAAGAAATCATTTTGTTAGTATCTAAAAAATCTACTCATTGTTGGATATCACAAGCACTAAGAGGGGGTTGAATCGGTTTTGATCAGATTAACAACTTCTGAAACTTCTTAAATAAAGTTAACAATCAAACTATAAACACAAATCAAGGTGCATGTAAGAAGACAAATATACAGGACTCTAAAGTTATTGTGGGGAACCCTTAGAGGGAGAAAAAACACTTGAAATATAAGCATTTTATTAAGAAGACCCATTCTTAACATATAATGATTTCTAGTTTTGTTGAGCACCCACTCAACCTGAGAAGCACCCACATCCCAATCTTTCAAGCACCTACATAAGGCTTACAAACACCCACTCAACTAGTTTAGCAAGCTACCACTTGCAAGGAGCAACTACCCCTATGTCCCAAGCACCCACTCAAGAAATATAGACTTACGATTTTACAACTTGATCATTTAAATTTTTGTTGCTTACTTAACTAATCATGATCACCTTACTGGTCCTTCATTCAACAAATCAAAAATTCACCTTATTATCCGATTTTGCATCTTAAACACATTCAAGAAAATATACACATTCATCTATTCCAATATTATATTGTCAGCAACATCAACAACTTTCATAATCTCTATTTTTTTAATACATTTCACATTTCATACATTGTTTGTCATACACATTGTACCTAACACCGTGTTTGCTCTAATATTATTTTACTTATTAGACCTTGATTTTACTTGTAATGTCATTTTTTATCTCTTCATTTTATTTATTTTTTATAATATTCACTCATCTTTAACAGTCATCACAACATTATTTTTTTTATCTCTTTATCTTTATTTCAATTCTTATCTCTCATTCTCAGTCACTGTTTTGACTATGTATTCATTGTGTTCTCATCTTGTGTTCATTAGTCTAACCTTTTCCTTGTCCCCTATTTGTTCATTTCACATTTGACCTTGGAAATCACATAAGATTGATGACTTTTCAACTATCCATACTAGAAAGAGTTCTATCTTTTACCATCAAACAAAAAAATGACTCTCCATATTCTCCTTTTGAGAAAAACAAAAAGAACTTACCACTTATTCTTGAAAATAGGAAAAAAAATATTTGTAAGTAACTGATATTCCTCTTCTTATTAAAGTTGTAAACCTTTCATTTCATTTCATCTTGGTTTACATATTCATATCAACCTTCAAATAAGATCTTGACACTTTTTGTTCATGAAAAAAGTGATACACTGTCTTTTTCTATTCTTACAATGCAGTTGAAGGGTTTTCTTGAGTTGTAACTTAGGGAGACTTTTGGAACTGAATGAAGCTCTTGGATTTTCAATCAAAGGTTCAAATACTTCAGATAAATCCATTTCAAAAACTTAAGAGACTCCTTAAATTTACCAATTCACTTTAAAATTCACCTTTTACAACCCTGAAACATGTTATAGTTTTTTATAGAAGAGTACTTTTCATTTGTTGGGGAAGAATCTTATTAAAAAATCAAACATGTTTTCTATCACCTGTTCACCTCCTTTAGATCATGATTCAACTATTAATTTTGTTCAACCTTCAAGCATTTAATGAAACGATGAGGAAACCTCATTTTAGACTCATTTGTAACCATGTTCAAGCTTTGAGAGATCGAAAACATTTCAATAACAAGTGAGAGATAAATTCAAGTTCAACTGTGCACTCCAATGTAATGAAAAATCACTAACCCTTTTGGCTTAACTATAATTCGAGCTATATTGAAGAGATTTGCAAGGAAATGGATCAATTTTACAATTGCACTATCATAATAAACCTTGTACACATTTTTGAAACCTTATGTCAAAGAATTATTTGCATATAATTGATCAATCACTATAATTCTTTTTACAAACAATTTATACTCCTCCCATAGATATTTCCTTGAAGTTTCGTGATTTATGATTGGATAAATCTCTCTATTCGAGTAAGTCTTTCTTATTAAAACCCTAGATCAGGTTTGTAGGTAGTATATGTCCTGAGAAAACAAAATATTTGTTTCCTTTCATAATAGTGAGTGAAATTCACCAATTTAAGTTTTTGTGGAATTTTGTGATAGTCCTAAATCTCCTCTAGCCATCCATTTGATGTGACATTTCTTCAAAACACTTATGGAAGAAAAGAAAAATGGTGCATAGACAGGTGAAGAGATAATTAACTAGCTTTGAGGAGAACTTCAATTTTTTTTTCAGATATTGAGATTAGAGAGTGGTTTTAAGGTGCTTAAACACCTTTTAAAAGGTTCTTAACTTCATGAGACCATATGAGAGACAAAAGTAAAGCATATTCTTTTTTAGCTATTTGTCACAGTTGATCTAAGACTGTACTTCTCATGACCCTTGTCAACAAGTATAAAGAACACCAAATTCACTCAATTTACTAATATATTCATACTTGTAACAAGTGGAGTTGTTTTTAATTATGGATATAATGTCAGTGATGATCAATTTTGATTAAGAACCAAATATTGATGCACACACCTCAGATCAATAAATTTAAGCAACACAACTTCTTGACAACTTCTCCAGGGCATCATGTTAAAGTTGAAAATACACCTTGGTATCCACCTAAAATTCACCTCAAATGATGAAGATCCTTGAAAAATACTTTTGGAGAGATTCAGATCCCTTATTGTAAAATTTTCATTACTAATTGGTTCTTATGTAGGTTCATCCTAAGAGCATCATTCAAACAAGGTCCAAGATTTGAACTCCTAAATGAAACATCATGGAGATTAACCTTACAAAATCATATGATCCTAGAGAAAACAATAAATTTATTCCTAATCACTTTGGAAATGATCAAACAAGACCTTTGATGTCAATTTTATCTACTTACTCCTATCGATTTAGAACATAGTCCAGGAGGGAGAAAAACTGCTTCACTAAAATGCTCATATATTTTCAAAGACATGTCCAAATGACTTGAGAATTTTTTCACTAGTTACTTCTTGGGTTCATATTCAAAAATTTATTCTCTAAATTATCTGAAGGAGACACAATATTGTTTTTAGACCTAAGAAGCCAAGCAGCTCCAAATGCACTTTTCAAGAAGGATGACTTAGAAAAACGTGAATAACTCAAAATCCATATCACAAAATGTAAGGAAATTTGACATAGAGCATTAAAATAAATCTCTATACATATTTAAATTATTGTTTATCCATAGGTTTTCCTGTGGGGTTCTGACCAACCTCATTTACACGCAAGAACAACTGAGTTCTCCAAGGAAACTTTGGCTGACTGTTGAATTTTGCTTTCAGAACCTAAACCAAACCTTGTTTTTGCTCAAATATTACCTAGAAAAAATTACTAGGATACTTCCATTCTGTCATGGTATTTTCATGACATGTGCCATACTTTCACACCTCATTAGTATTTATAAATAGGCCTAAATGAACTAGTTTGACTTGATACTTCCACTAACTGGCCTGATACTCATTGTAAGAGCTTTTTATCACGGTTATACCATCATACCTGATCTGTATCACATCTAAACCATCCATACCTGCCATGTCCATTCTTCCACTGGACTCCTGCCTCACCAACCAAGCCTACAGAGTACTGAGACCATCTTGAACTCTCTCTTGTGAGCTCCAAACACCTTCACTTTTCACCCCTTTGCCATCAATTCCACTTGACATCAATGACAACACCAATGAACATGTTTTAACACCCACACACATTCACAAACATCCACTTGAGGCTAGGAAAGAGGATAAAGAGATATATTCTTTACTTTTTTCCCATTTGAAATGGTTAAGTTTCCTGACCTATAGTCAATGTATGCAACAACAGTAGCTAACCAGGGTCTTCCTAAGATGACTTGGTATCCTAACTTCTGAGCTTTAGGTTGTATGACCATGAAATCTACAGGATAATCCTAAGATTCAATAGTGACCAAAACATCCTCAATTACTCCATCTGGTACAACAATATATTTATCTACCAATTGGATGATAGTATTGGTTGGTTGCAATCCTGTCAAAGACAACAAATTGAATTTTTTTTTTTATGACATTAATGTAAGCACCAAGATCCACCAGAACGTTAGATATTAATTTCCTTCTACTTTGACAGTTTTTGGCTATTTCCACTTCCTTCTTGGTGTCTTTATGAAATGATTTCTAATGGTCTAGTTTAACTCGGTAATGTCCCTTATTTCTCTCAGAATTGGGACCTAAATGTTCATCTTTTTCAACTTTTGAATGAGTGTTGTTTCTTCCTCATCATGTACTTATTTTTAATCTCTATGGAAAAGGAGCAACGTGCATATTCTTACCTTCCTCCTGATTGTTCCTAGTGGCTCGTGTTTGTGGAACATGTCCAGTTTCTTCCTTTTCCTCAAGTATCCTCTCATTTTCCTCTAGTATTCTCTCAGCTTCCTCATGCATTTTGTGATAACTATGGGAGGATTGTTTACTATTTTTCTAGACCTCAGTTTTACATTATTAATGGCATTCAACTACATTGTCTCACCCTGCCATGCTTCATTAATTGAAGTTGTTTGTTTATTTGAGACATGATGGGTTGGGAGTTGAGTTTTTGTTACTTTCCCTTGCTGATAATTTTGTTGTGGTGGGGGCATTAAATATTTTTGAAGTTGTGCAAACCTTCTTGGTTGATTAGAATTCTTATGAGGTGCTCATTGTTGATTTTTCCATGTTGGTGTATTGGCTGGTGGTGCCCAACCTTGTTGATTATATAGAGGCACCCATGGTGGTGGCTATGGGTAAGACATCTAGTTTAGTGGTGTTCAATCAGGTTGTCCCCAAGTTGGTGGAGGATCCTGATTAGGCCATGACATCATCCAAGGGTTCTGAGAATCCCTAGGGCCATAAACAAACTGGTTATTTGATCTTTATATGAAGTTTACCTCTGCATTTCTTTGAGTTATGGAATTTAATATCTCCTTTAGCTAAGGTAGGAGATTACAATGATTAGTATCATGATTAGGAACATCACAAATTAGGCACATGTCTGTGATATCTAAAGGACATTCCTTCATAGGATTCCTTTTCATGCATCTAGGATATTATATATCTAAATGTTCCTTTGCAGCATAATTCTTGGCTTTCATCTCATCTATGGTTGAGGTAAACTGTGACAAGATGTCTGTTTTCATGTTAACCATTTCCTCTAGATTTTTTGAGGTTCCTAGGGCATTTTTTGATGTTTTCCTTTGTCTTATACCTCCTCTTGTTCTAGAGTAACTCCTACATAACTCAACAATTTGTGCCATGGTGAGTTTATGCACATCACCTCCTCCCATGAGATGGAGGGAGTCTTTGGTTTCATCATCAAGTCCTTTAGGGAAAATTGTCTTAGTGATTTCTACACTCAACTCATAACCACTCCTTCTATGGAGAAAAAGAAATTTGTCCATATAATCTTCTAGATTTTCATCTTCTTTATACTTTATCTGAAAGAACTCTTCCCTTATATCTCTTCCCTTGCATTATTCCTTGTATTTATCCAAAAATTAAGTCTCCATTTATTCCCATGAATGAATGGATTTAGAAGGTCATCCAATAAACCACCTCATGGTAGAGTCTTTGAGGGTGGAAGGAAAATTTTTGAGTTTGTTGTTGTCTATTTTGTAGTCATAAGTTTGGCAGAGGACTTTTAATTCAAACAAGAATTGGTTTGGATATTATATGGAAATTCCCCGAAATATAGGGAGAATGGATGGTGATATTTTTTTCATGGGTGCATCCTCATCCTCATTTAGGACAATGGGATAAGTAAATGTTCTTCCCAAAGGTTGGTCCTCATCATTCCCATTGTCTCCCATTTCTGAAGGTTTCTCAAGTTCTAAATAAGATGATGTGGACTATTCAGTATCACTCCTAGGCAATATATTAGATTCACTTTCACTCTCAGTGTTCCCTACTTGTGCTTTTTTTGGAGATATTATTTGAATATTATGAGGTATAAATCTCCCTTAAGCGTCTTGTAGCCTATGTATCAATATTTCTTGTGTAAACAAGTCTTAGGATTCTTAGTGGTTACATATCTTAACTTCACTAACACCCATATCAGGTAATATTCATAGAATGTCATGCTATGCTTATGGTATCCCGGAATTGGCTCCAAAAATTATGGGTCGTTGTTATTTCCAATCATTTAACAAAGATATTCAATTTTCGGTGTCGTTATCAAACCAGGGTTGTCTCCTAGGCTGTATGTAATGAATTTAGATGCAACACAGTTGGTGTGGTGATTCTCTTCTGGGGGGTTTCAGTTGTGATTGCTCTCTTGTTTCTCTTCTACGCTACAAAAAGTAAATGCAACTCTACGCTACTAAAATAAAAGATAGAATTCAAGAAATATACCTATTCTATTGAAACAAAGTTACTGTGGTAAAAATGATTTTAAAGGAAACTACTTAACTAAATAGAAATGCACAAACAAATTAATATGAAAAAAAAGAAAGTTTCTAAAGTAAGGAAATAGAATATTGCATTCAAACAATCATTCAAATTAAAGTACTAGAACTAAAACTTATCATAGGGATAATGATCATGCACGAAATATCAACCCTCCAATATCCTCGGTTGAGTGGGCCCTTTCTCCCCTTCAGGATTGAGGTAATTCAACACCAATGAATACTCAAAACAACATTTATATTATGTTGATTTGAATAATTTTAGAACATGTTTCATCATATAACTGTAAATAACTACTAACTAGTATATATGAATGTATTGAAGACTATCAAATACTAACTATGAAATAGTTTTGAGAATGTGTCTTTATAGACACAGTAAGTTACAGATCATGCCACAATGATATGCCACATATTCAACTAAATAATAACCTAATTAAAGTTCAATGGCACCATGTAATATAGCTAAAAATAGGGCCCTCATTTGTAGGCTGCTATTAGGACAATCCTCTAGAATGACATGGTGGTAGGAGACTCGATCTTCTTGACTGTTACTTTATCAAAATTGGCAAAGAATTTTTTTTATCAACCTGCACACTTCATCATATTACTCACAAAAGTATTTAGTGGGCACTTCTACGGTCATTAGTTCACATGAGACAAGAACAAGAGAAATGCATCAATCTTACTAAGGATATAAACTATCTAGAACATCTCCAATACATTAAACATCATAATTAGGAGAAAATCAATAGTCATATGGATGATATAATAAGTCAATTTACACACTCATCAATCTCATTGAATTGTTTGATTCTTTCAATCTCCTATATCATGAGAGAAGTATGAATTCAGCAACTGACAAGTTTGTTCTCCTAGCTTCTCAATATGACAATGAAAATGTATCTCCATATGGAAATTATGAAGTAGAAGTGCTTGTCAGGCCCTCAATCCATGACAACATCTAGTATTGGAAAGTATTTGAAGATGATGCTCAAATCCAAATGTTTTTGAATTGTAGAGGTAATTTCACTAATCAACTCATTGACCTTGAACCTATGGTGGTGTTGAGTGAGGGAAATGAAACCCTTTTTGTGAATGATATAATTTAGTTAACAACAAACACCATCCCCAGAGGACTTGTTATCCTTGAGTTTAATTTTGAAAATTGAGACTGGGTTATGAGTAAACCAATCCATAAACCGAGAGATGTTATGAAATGAAACTTGGGAACTTCTCATAATCAAAGAAAGTTTTGGTTAGGTAGTAGCATGAATGAAAAATAATGAAACGTTTATACTAATTTATTGAGAAAGTATTATGATTGTCTTGCATGGTATTATTCTAAGATAAAGGATTATAGGGAGGATTTTTTCCAACATGAAATACCTTTGGAACCTCACACTAAGAAATTTATGCAAAAGAAAAGACCTATTAACCCTATCCTTACTACTAATATGCAAGAGGAGTTAACAAAACTAAGGGGTGGTGGGATAATACAACCCACTAAATACTCCTCATGGGTAGCGAACCTGGTGCCAGTTAAAAAAAGAATGGGGATATTAAACTTTTTGTGGATTTCAAAAATTTAAATAAAGCATCACTCAAAAAATGTTACCCATTATCTAACATGGATAATCTTCTGTAAAAGGTGATTGGGTCTTATTTATTGTCTACATTGGATGGATTCTTAGGTTATAACTAGGTAGTGGTGAAAAAATCATAACAGTATAACACCGCTTTCACCACCCCTCGAGGCACATATATTTATGTTAGGATGCATTTTTTATTAAAGAATGCAGGAGAAACCTTTTATAGAGCCCTAGACATGGATTTTTCAGGATTCATTAAGGATTTCATTGTAGTTTATCAAGGTGATATAATTATCTTCTCTAGGAAGAGGGGTGATCATTTGCAACACCTTGAAAAGATATTGATCAAATGTAGAGAATACGGGATTTCATTAAATCTACAGAAATGTCACTTTGGGTTATAAAAGGAATTTTTGTTGTGACACATAATATCACATGAGGGAGTTATGATAGACCCTAAAATGGTGAAATCCATTGATAAAGTCCCCATCCTCATGTCAAATAAAGGCATCCAATCCTTCTTTTGATAGATTAATGTTGTAAGAATATTTATCTCCAAATTTGTTAAAATTACTCTCCTCGTCACAAGTATGTTAAAGAAAGATCAAGTTATCAAATGAGAAGAAGAGGTTGTCCAGGATTTTAAAGGAATAAAGGATGCACTCAAGACTGTCCCTATATTAATTAGCCTTGATTATAAAAAGGAGTTTTAGATGTTTCCTTTTTCCTATGATAATATAATTGCTTCTTTTATATTGCAAAAGGATGAATAAGGGCATAAGAAACCCATTTCCTTCTTAAGTAAGGTCATACAGGGGTCTGAGATGAAATTCTTTATTATAGAGAAACAAGCTTTTACCTTGATAAAAGCTACTAAAATATACATACCCTGTATTTTGAGTTATAAGATCATAGCCTATGTACCTCACACAAGGTAAAGGATATCCCATCTCATATGGAGATGTCAATAAATAGGTGTAGGTGGGTAAATAAGCTTTAAGAGTATGATATGGAAATTTAGACTACCAAACTAGTTAGAGGCTTGGGCATGGTTAGGCTTATGGCATAAATAAATTTACATATATATGAGATAAAAAAAGTTAATTAGGATGAATAACGCCATCATAATAAAGTATATACCTCAACTTGGAACATAGACATATTCTACTACTTAAAAGGCCTAAATTTTCCTACTCGCCTAGACAAGAATCAAAGGAGGACACTCGAATTGGTTTCCTAGAAATATATTTTAACTAATCACAGGCTATCTTGGAAAATCCTAAATGGAATTCTATTAAGATGTATCATAGAGGATGAAGACCCCAAGTTAATTAATGATTTTCAGGGAGGGTTGTGTGGTGTCCATTTTTCCAGAAGAGATACTTCCCATAAAATATTAAGGGTAGGATATTAGTGGCCCTCCCTTTTTAAAGATGTGACTTTACTGGTCAGAAAGTGTGAAAGTTGTTAACATTTTTCTGGTAGGTTAAAAACATTTAGATCCCTTCCCTTGCAGTTTGTTTCAATAGGAGTTCCATTTTAAAAATGGGGGTTGGATTTCATAGGTGAGATATCAAATTCTTCAAGTACAGGTCACAGATGGATATTGGTGGCCATTGATTATTTTACCAAGTGGGTTGAAGCTATTCCTACCAAAAAGGAAACACATCAAGTGGTTATGTATTTCATCCTTAATCACATGATTTTTAGATTTGGTGTCCCCTCCAAGTTGGTTTTTGATAATGCCATGAGTTTTAGAGATAAACCATTGCCAACAATGTGCCATGAATATGGCATAACCTTGGCCTATTCCTTAAATTGCAATCCATGAGGAAATGAGAAGGTATAATCAATTAAAAAGAACCTAATTAAGATCCTCATAAGAACATAGTAAATGAATAAGAGGAAACAATGTCAGAAGCTCAAATTTGCATCATAGCAAGATAAAATTACCACAAAAAGATCCACTAGAAATAGCCCATTTGAGTTGGTTTATGGTGTCCAATCACTTTTTTGCCTTCATTTGCGACTACCTAATTATCATTTTATGTAATATTTAGAAGAATGGGAAGGGGTGACTCCTTATGATGCAAGTATAATCAAATTGTAAAATTGGATGAAGTAAGAAGAGAATCCCACCAAAGGCATGTTAATTTCAAGGACAAGCTCAAGGAAATATTTAATAAGAAATTTACTCCAAGAATGTTTCATGTTGGAGCTTTGGTTCTAATATGGGATAACATGCATGAAGACAAGGGAAAACAAGGAAACTTTGATGCCCTATGGATGGGTCATTACTCCATTGACATTAGAATTGGAGAACAGACTTTATTATTGAGGAAATTAGAAGGAAAATTGCTCGAGATGCCTGTCAATGGTATGCATATCAAGCATATCTTGAATTAAATGATACATTCATGTGTGTTTTTTATATAGTGTATAGTTATGTTGTTTGTTTTTATTTTTTATTATTTCCCTTTTTTTATTCTGGTCTAAAGTGATCAAGTTTTGTCCATTTTTGTTATACTCATGAGTATGCTTTGAAATTTTCCAAAAGCCATTGCCATCTTGTCTCTTCTGTATCCTTGCCCAATGGCATAGGCACTTGGTTTAGGTTTCATGAATTTTTGTTTATGGTTATTGTGGCACCTATAAGGGGGTACCCATCCTCGAGCAGGAGCCAATGTTGGTACTCATTCTGAACCCATAGCCAAAACTTGATTGACTCTTCCAATATTTTCCCTTACCCTTGAGACTTTACTTTACATAGATTTAGTAACACCAAAGGCATTTGTTGTCCTTAATTACCCCTTCCCATAATCTTGAACAACTTGTAAAATGGGCTTGGCCATTATGCTCTAAGAAATCCATGATACACTAAGCTAGTCAACCGCAGAGTGTAGAACTTAGTGTTATGTGGGTTTTCTCCAATCCACAAAGTACAGATATTAGTTTTTCATGGGCATTTCAATTTGCAGAACAACATGAATCATCTTGGTATTTAGGCAAGACTCTAGTACGGTTGGCCATCACAGCATCAAGTCATTTTCATAAGCTAAAGCAAGTCGGGGTACTTTGGGTTTCAATCCCATGAAATATTTCAAAATTGACTATGAACCGAACATGAGAAAAAATGAAGTAAGTGGATAATTCTTTAAGTAAAATTACTCAAGTGGTGAAGGATCTGATACCGTTGGGCATCCTTTTGCAAAGGATTGAAGAGTGTGACTATGTAAAAAATATGTGGCACGTTGATTCAATGTTGCTCATATGTTTTAGAGGTTAGTATTCCACAGATTTAAAAATCCACAGGATACTTAAGAATCCACCAAATGATAAAAATGTTGTGGGACCTTCAAAACATTCAAATATTTAAAAAGACCTGTGCGAAAGAGAGAAATACAAGGAAAATCCGTGGAACGAGCGATAGAGAATTTTCTCATGTAACTCTTGTTGAGGGTAATAAAATCATGAAATATTGATCTTATTATAAATGTCACATTAATGATTATATTCTAGGGCACAAGGAACACTTGGAAGTTCTACAAACAAATCTCGTAGTAACTAGATGAATTAAAGGATCAAGTGAAAAACTGAGGAAATCAAACAAAGATGCATCAATTGAAGTAGACTCTCGACATAGGAAGTTTGTAATAAATTTGTAACATATGTATATGCTAGCTACAAAATGGGGATTCTATAAGGGGTCGTGCCCTTGAAATTTATATAATTTTTTTGGTATACATATATAAAAAGAGTTTTTTGTGTAACCAGATACATTGTCATTTTATGACTAAAAACTCCTCTGTAAATACAGGGAGCCGAGCTAACATATTTCTCTTCCTAAACTCAATTTCATTACAATCTTAAGAGTCATAAACATATTGTACATCTCCTGCTAGTCTGTGAGACATACCCTTTTCCATTAGTTCCTTGATACTTGTCCTTGGTCCTTCCAAAATATCAATCAATTCCAATTTTTCCCATAATAAGAGGCCCATTCAACAAGGTTAAAACCTCATGTGAGATATGCCTTGGTACCTCAGCGAGTAGCAATTTTGGAGTTTTTGGATGGCTCGGGCACATCAATTGACTTAACAGGAACTGGCCCATGCACATCAATTGGATCAAAAGAGACTAGCTTGGAAACACCTACTGAATCAACTAGCCCCTTTTTGCATTTCTTAAATGGAGGTAAAGGAACTTTAGGAGCTTTCTCAGAGGTAGATTTCACATAATATTTTTCAAGAATGGTGAGGCTTTTTCTCTATTTTGGTTATTCTATGAGAAATTGAGGATATGTCCTCTTGAGGCTTGTCATCATATACTACATAAACATCATGTGGAATTTCTTTTTATAGCATCTCTTTATTGAATAAGGTGGGTGCTATCCATATGGAATTTACATTAATCTCTGGCCTACAATGAATCCAAAACTTCTTCAATTTCTCCGGAGTTATGTGGTCCTCTAGGCAAATCAAATGATAAACTAAAATATGGAATATCGAGAAGAAGGGATTCATTTTGATCATCTTCCTCATCAAAGAGAGTTACACTATGTTGATATTTATCGGTCCTATAAGATCTTCTTGGTCTTCAACCCTAAATAACATCCTAATGAAATATAAACTTGGGCCGAAAAGATTAAATAACACATGCACATATTCTAAAGGAATATCTTTCAAATTATTTCCCAGTTCCATCTCTGCCATTTCTTGAAAAGGGATGACACTAATTATTTCACAAGAAAATTCACTTATAACACCCAATGGAAGTTGCAAATTCATAAGAAATAAGTGAGAATTTATAGGAGGATGAATCTTGGAGAGGTCTATGTGAATTATTATGTTGGGATTGAATGCAAATGAACTTTGGATGCTCATACAAATTTGAAAAAGGTGAAGGTGGAATGATGTATGTCAAAAATTATTCTTTTGGCTTGATTAAATTTTTTACATAAGGGAGACATAAAATTCAAATGAATATTCATATTTATTCATTTCCCAAAACATATTCTCTAAAAAATAAAGTTTCAAATTAGTTAGAGTAACAACATCATGGAACAAACGGTTTGTGAATAGTCACAAAAGTGATTGTGACAGGACAAAAAAGAAAAAAAGGGATCAAGTATCACAAGAAAAATATCTTGCACATGTCCATATCTATAACCAAAAATAGAATCAAGGTGATGGCTAACAAAAGAATCTTTACAGTTGAAATAAATTTTCTAAGGATAGAGTTCATTTTTGCACCTTCTGGGATTGTTTGCATATGCTTTTGGGGGGGAATATAAATGTGTATTGATAACAAGTTTTGTATAAATATGAGTTTTCCTCATATGAATATGGGGGATAGTTTTTATTTGATAAGTTGAGGAAAAATATTTAAATATCTGTATTTTTTTTTCCATCAATAAAAAGTGTATGAAATTTGAATTCTGGACTCCTTATGCATAAGGTGGTTGCACTGTAAAACATTAGGAAAGTATTCCAAAGACATTTAATCTATGTCCCTTTGTTAAGGAATGGAAATTGAAATGAAATATGTCTATCTATGGTGTTTTGGTATCCTGTATGTTGAATAAATATTAATGAATCATAACTTCTGTTGCAATCTCACATTTATATAAGACAAGAATCCTTGGTTACTACATTTTTTGTCATCAAATCAATATTGTCATAACATTACTCTCCAATATTTGACAATGGTTATAAAATCCTTCAATCTTAACCATCTTAATATTGAACCAATAAATGTATTTTTGGAATGAAAGTAAAGGCAATGTGTTATAACTTCTTGGCTAACGAGTAAAAGAATATGTTTACATTTGTAATAACAAATCACGTATATATTTTGTTATATATAAGTTGTTATTAACAACTTATATTTATGTATTATTTGGTGATATATTGTTACAACAATATGATCACGAATAGATTATTGTTTTAGGAGATGTTTGCAGGAGATATTTGAGGAATTGTAGTTCCTCATATTTAGGAGCAATCTCTCCTATACATATGCATTGTATGTAAAATGTAATGTATCCGGAATGAATTGAAAGATACATTATTATTCCGTGAATAATATTAGAGAAGTTTATTGTGTTGAATAGAAGAGATATTGATTTGTGTATAATTTGTTGCTACATTTATGTAAATCTGATCCAGGTCTATCATTTGGTATCAGAGCGTGGATAACCATGGGGGATGCCTCTAAATGAAAAAAAAATTTTGAAAAAAACGTTTTTTGTAACATCATGGCGCAGCTCTTCCGCCAAGTTTGATCCAAAACAGGCCTTCAGTAAAATACTCGTAACTTTCTCATTTCTTAACGAAATTGAGAATTTCAAAGTGTTCTAGCTTGCAACGCGGGGAATAAAACCCAGAAATCGTTTTGGAAAATTCGTTTTTGATAAGTGAGCAGTTCTGTGCCGAAATGTGACGGGGTTTTGTGCCTGTATGCGAATGGCAGGCATATGAGTTCAAATGGTGAACTGAGCATTCAACCATTACCTCAAATTCATCCACGTGCTTGATATACAGACTGATACTTAGGCATGCAACGGATTTACAAATTCATAGCCATCAATGGATAGATTGACCACGTCTTCTACAAATTACTGCAGATCTCAGCATTTCTATTGTTTTCAATCAGAAGGGAGCGCATTTTTTAAAGAGAAGGTTTTATCAAAAAATTGTGGCCTCCAACAGCCAATATGGCCATTCAAATATTGGAAGTTTCACTATGTGACCGCTTCCACTACAAGCTTCCACTTCAATATATTGCTGTGGATTGGTATTTAGTTTTTTTAAATATATATGTCTATTGTTTTAGTTAGTAGCCTTCCATTCACAGCTTTTTTCTGACCTTAGTGGAGTCTCAACCTATTGTGTCACTATAAAGTATTTTGTTGAGTCTAAATCAGTCTAGATGGTCATTTTAAGTCAAAGTTATTAATTTATTTTTTTGTTTTGTTTTGTTGTTATTCCTCATTGTATTTAAACACAAGCTTATTTTCAAAGTCATGTGTCATAGGTGGTTTTATTTTATTTAATGGTCCACAAATAAAAGAGTTTATCGTGTTTTAAAAGTAAAGCCAATATTGTCAAATCTTATTGGTAAAGTATGTAGTCAAATTTTTAATGTTAGAAAGTATCATTGTTATGTCATTAAGTGTTCAATAGTCATTGTGTTGTAATCAAATCAAATTATTTAGTCCTCATATTCGTGTGTCAAAATTAAAAAAAAATTCCCTATTTTCGGTGTTCGACGTGAAAAAATAAAGTGTTTCACATTGCGGGAGGGAAGAAAAGAATAAATCAATGTGGAAACAAATACTTCATGTTCATCTTGCTGAGTTAGCAGCATATATGGAGGACGGAGGCACAGGAGGCTGGAGGTCATCAGCGACCTCTCGTCAGTTGAAGTTGTGGTGACAATGTGTGTGTTAGTTTACTTTTATTCCAGAGTTGCAGTTTGTGTGTGCAGTATGATTTCAGAGTTCCTGTTTTGGTTGAAAAGTGAAATGTTCACATTGATATTGTTCCATTTCCATTGTAGCATTTCCTACATGATTCCCTTTTGTAGTGACATTGTAAATATTGATCAAAAAGTATCATGTAGCTTGATGAGGTTTTTGGTAGAACATGTTGTAAAGGTTTTTGGTAAACCTGTAAAAAACCTATTGAATTGTGTTCCTGTGAGTTCCCAACTGTAAGGTTTTTGGTAATCCTGCAAAACTGGTTGTGAAAGGTTACTACATGTTCAAAACCAATTGGTAAGGTTGTTGGTAGAGCCAGTGAAAACCATCAGTGGAAGAAATGTGCATTGGCACATGTTCGAGTTTTTGCAAGCCCAATGCACATAGTTGTGCCAAGTTGATCATGAGCACACAAGGTGGCAGGCTACAATCAGTGAATGAAATATGTTGTACCATGTAAACATTAAGGGGGGGAATGTTAGGAAATTAATATTAAGTTTACATATAAATTGATTTGCAAATCACGTATAATTTTGTTAGTTGTGTATTGTTATTAACAATATATTTACTGGAATATATTGTATGTTGAGAGTTGTTTACAACAACTATATCGAATGATTTAGTTGTTTTGGAGACGTTATAGTAACGTTGTCACTAGATATTTAGGAGAATTAGGTTCCATAGGAGTAATATCTGCCTTTTGTGTTGATGTATAATGTATCCAGAATAATTATTCCGTGATTGAGAAGTTTGATGTTGAATAAACTGATATTTGTGTTGATTCGGTATTAATAAATGCAAATATTTCTTAGAAGTTGTTGTTACTTAGTGTTCATTTCACTACATTTCCAAAATATTATATTGTTGATCAGACAGGATATGAAACTAAGGAGAGGGAACACAGAAAATTCATGCATAGTAGAAAGGCATATTTGAAGGCATGAAAGGATAGGGAAGGAAACGCTTACGAAAGATAGATTGACTTGGGACTTAGCCATTTTCATGGTTACGAGCTATTTTTGGAGATAGTGTACAGAGCACACAATGGGATGGAGACTTGTGCAACATGCAAATGCTATTTTGGGAAGAGCATCTACTAAGCGCCATCCATAAGTTCAAGTTAATAATAGGATTACTACTACCAGTTAACTGTAAGAGATCTATTATTAGCGCAATTGAATGTGTGCATGTTATTGTAAAGGTGCATGAATATTTACAATATGCGACCTATTTTTGTAAGTGTGTAAATGGTGAAGGGAAATTCCCCACCCTTATAAATATGTATTAATCTGTGTAATTAAATATACAATGTGTATGAGCTATTATAGAATTATTCTATCAAATCTGATGCATGCATAAACTTATGATACTAATTATTGTAAGAATCTTCTGTATTTGTTGTGTTTTAATATAATGGAGTGTATTGGGTGAATAATGGTGTTAAACATGACTGTAAATGACTCTTGTATGGTTGAATTCATTATGTTTATTGCTTAATTCGTTATTCTTGTACATCTAGATCTAGGATATGCTCTGTGGAATATTTATGATGTTTATGGATATGAATACATTATATCTTCATCATGTTCACATCCTACACAAAAAAATATGAGGGGCCTGGTACCTTTGTGCACTTTGGGTGAGCACTCAACTTAGGATGGGTGATGTGCCAGCATGCCTTGGTTATTCGTGGTAAATTCTAGGCTATATCATTGGTTCCGTTGTTGGGACCTCTTTTTCAATTATTTTTAAGATGGTTCACGATGAAGACGTACCAATTGACCCTAGAAAGTGTTTAGGAGTGGATAAAATATCTATAGGAAGAGTACGCATGGATGTTTAGCATTGAATCTGAGTTTGACGCACACGCTTGAGTGGAAAAGAATCTGTATGACTGTCTGTATGAGAGCTTCTTTTCTATTTTCTCGGTAGAACTATATGAGTGGCTGGTTGATTATGCATCTAAATGGAATTGGAGGTATCGCACACTTTTTTGGACATAAGAATAATTTCAATCCTTGTATGATGTTGATCTGATTTAGACACGCGTTGTGGATACTTGGTTCTGTGGTGTTTTGAACAGCTATATCCTAAAATACTCAATTTCCACTTATTCTTTCCTAGAGGTAGTTGAGTTCTAATTTTTACAATATCCTAGTGGGAATTACTTGCAAGGAATCCCACTAGTGATCAAGATCTTGATGGTAACCCTGAATTTAGAGGAAAATCCTATGGCTAGCTAAACCCCACCACACGCGAGGGAAGGAGTAGGTTTGGTGAAATATGGCAGACCTAGCCGTAGAAAGGCAGAGAGAAGAAAGGTGGCTTAAGTACAATGAGGCGTACGAGAGGGAGATAGAGAAGTAGTATGACATTATAAAGTGGATGGTGTTAAGGAGAGAGATGGCTTGTGAAGGATTTGGAGGTCACGTAGAAGGCATGGATCTGAAGCATCAGGAACTCCTCCATTTGGACAAGTATGACAGGGAACCTCCCTTAGCCTCACATAGAAGTGCACCAGTAGAGATGACCTGGTCCATAGGTATGAATCTAAAACTACCTGGAAACCTAGCCCTTGTGTTTTATTTTCTAGTACCTAGTACATCCAATAGTCAGTGTTGTCATGCAAATGTGCAACAAGGAAATTGAAAATTTCCAAGCACGACAACTATACCCCTGCACCAAATTTTTCATGTTCTACCATTCCCATCCACACCAAGTCCACCCAGTCAGTCTAGTGACACACCAGAAAATGTTATCTCATCCCCCTAGGTTATTTAGGAAATTCAAATCAGTCCCCTAGGTGATTTTAGGAAGTTATGAAAAGATGTTATCTTCTGGTAATAGTGGGAAGGGTCAACGTTGGCCTTCTCAGAACTAGATCAACCCCGTGGAGCATAACAGAAGGTAAAAATTCAACATGGAGGTGAATTGAAGACATTAGAAAATCATGGAAATTATTCTAGAAGGTTTGAGGAAGTTTTGAAAGAATTGGAGCAATATGAGTAAAAAACAGGGTTCACAAGCTTAGGCAGTACACAGGCCTAAAACAACTGTTGGGCTTCAGAAGAAGATTTTGGGAGCTCTGAATGGAGTTAGATGTAAAAAAAAAATTACAGAAAGAGTATTCCAAGACCTACATGATGGTGAAATAATATTTTTCATAGCACCTTGGCACATAGGGTTTGTAGGAAGTTTTTCCAAGTTATAGGTGGAGTCCCAAATAAAAAATCTGATTTTTGAGGGATCAAATGGATGATTCAATACCTGATACCCACACCATTAGATTCAAAATTCCAATTATAGTCAGGATCATATAACATTTCAACAAGGCATTCCACTGGGAGCTCAAGTTATCGTCGTTCCAAGTTACCCTCTTGAAGGCAGTTCAAGAGTTAGTCAATTTTTGGCAGGACACGTGTCACCACTAGGATCATGGTGGGATTTCATGTCCCCGACGTCCCTCAATTCAGGTACACCAATATTGGAAAAATTCACCCATCCCCCATGTGACCTATGAACCCTCATATGACCGTCAAACTTGACAGTTCAGCCCCCAAGTGCATTTTTGGAGCTCAAATCCCCTGCCGTCAAATCGAGGACACGTGTCAACTCCAGGACCACCGTAGAATTTTATGTCCCTCATGTCCCTAAGGTCAAGGAAATAAGGCATGGAAAAATTCTCACAGCCCCTATGGGGATTCTTTTTTTCATCCAAGTGATTGAATTTCATCTCACAGTGCTTTAAAGTAGCTTTGTCACATCCATTCCCTATCATCGGATTGAGGACATGTGTCGTCCTCTTGACCACCGTGGAATTTTATGTCCCTCATTTCCTTGAGCTTAGGTACTTCAAGACATGAAAAATGAACCCAAACTTCTCCCTCCATGATTTCAAAAATTTAAAATTCTAATTGTCACTTCACTTGCTTCTAGTGCTTCTAGCTATTTCCACTCCTGTACACAGATATTCCCATTCCTCCTCTGTAACTTCTCATACATCATTCCACCATTGCTGAACTATAAAAAATACCTAAAATAGAGGTACTTCCCTTCCACTCCATGAAATCACACAAGTCCCAGAAGGAAATTTGAGAAAACACAGAAGGAGAGGCACAAAACAAAGAAGGAGAAAACAGAGAAAACTCCATGGCCATGAAACGAGAAGTTGAAGAAATATCTCAAATGGATGTGTGAAATAAAAATATATATTTTTATATTAATTCCTCTACCTAAGGCCATCAAGTAGACACCTTTAAACTCTCCTCTTGTGTAACAAAGCATCCACAATGAAGAAATCCCACTTCTGGATCAACAAAGAAAAAATCCAATTTCCCGTCAAGTTGTTGGGCGAAACGAAGTAGAATTGCATGTAAAGCATCAGAAGAGAAAACCCACATCAAAAATAAAAAAATTCACAAACAGAGGAGAAAACCAAACCTATAATTTTGAGGTCCTTTAATGGTTTCCTCATTGAGAAGCACTGTCAGGCCCAAAATTTGAAACTTTAAACTCTCCTCGACTATTAAGCGGGCGGGCCTGAAATTTTTAGAGGGGTGCTATTAGGAAAAAAACCATATAAAAAAATCCACGTTAATCCAACATCCAAAAGACCAATTTCTAAAAATAACAGGTCTACTACATATGGACTGCTATTTTGGGAAATTCATCAACAATAGAACCTGCGAAGGAGACGATGACATTGAAGATAAACTACAGCTGAGAACTCACCAGAACGGACATTTTTGGCACTTACTAAAAATATTAAGTGGGCCCACGAGCACCTACTAAAAATAGAAATTTGATCCAAAAGGAATGAGGAATGCAAGGGGAAAGAGGAAAATAGAACCGCAATATCCAATTAAAGATCAGAGACTTGATTTTTCACACTTACTAAAAATAGTAAGTTCTTTCTAGGTGAAACATGAAGTCAAAGTGGCTGGGTTAGAATTTGACACAACCCTTCACCCATGAGAATGATGTGGAAGATAGCGATGTCTTGTATATGGACCTGAATGAGCTTAAGACTCGCATGACCTCGAAGGTCCAAAAGAGGATTGAAGACCAGATATTCACAAGTGGCTTGTTCGCCACTGCAGGACACCCAGTGTCTGTGCAGAGTCTCAAGTTAGTCCTAGCCTGCTCTTTCCACTACGAGCCCAAGACACGAACCATCCGAGCTGAAAATGGTACAATGATGATAGTCATCAATCCTAGGACCATTTCACTCTCTCTTAATATACTGACATCCCCTAGCATGGTTGTCATTTCAAAGGATAAGGCCTCGCACGATTGGGAAAAAATGGATTCATATGTCCAAGGAGTAGTTCTCAGCTCATGGTTGAAAATAGGAAGAAAGGCTTCCAAGATACCCAAGAATTTTCCAAGGTGTGAGTTCTGAGAAGGTTATTCTAATGTCATCACTCTCCTCAGCAGAGTTATGGGTGAAGTAAGCATGAGAGACTTCCAGAACTAGATGGGCCTTTTCATCCTGACATTGACAGAAGGAAAGTAGAGGATTGATTGGGGGTAGATCATCAGTAAAAACCTCCATCTATAACTACTCCAAGTGCCCATGACAAGGAAGTTCCACATGAATTCTTACCTTTTTTATCTCCTTACAAGCTCAAGATCATTCAAAGGATTGGCTCTCACGTAGAACATTACTGCTAAGGTTCCTTCTTGCATTCGAGAAACTTCCACAATTGGTGTTAGAGGAGAGAAATCGGCATTTCACTCATGTGAATGATGCATTCACTATGTATGTGGTCCAAAGCTTAGAAGTGGATATTGAAGCTAGGATGTCACCACAAGTGGCATCCCTGATCAAGGATTACAGCTCGTACTTCATACAATTCTCAACCTTCTACATCCGAGTCATTAGCTTTGACCAAGCTCTACTGAGACTACCTAAGTACCTTAGTGACCAGATTGTATTGTTCGAGCTCTACAGGTAGATAACTCAAGTGAATAAAAATATCATAAGTAGGAGAAAGAAGTTCATTTCATTACCTATATCTCTATGGGTATTCACGTGCAAAATCTCAAATAACGCATCTCACCTGGAGGCCACTTTCACACATCTATAGTTTCCTACAATAATATCGATGGATTTCTCAAACTAATGATACGCCAAGAAGAAAGTGTGAAACAATGAATTAAGTGGTGCATTTTTATAGTAAATTTAAGGTAGGTGAGCTGAATTTAGTGCAATCATGGTGAAATTATACCTGAGATCTCAATAAGATATCTGCACAAGCAATTTAAAAGTTGAAATGAATTGGTATTGAGAAAAAATTTATAAATTGATCTGATTTGACAAGAATCATTTGTGATAAATAACCCAAAAGGTGTGAAAATAAATATACAACATTCAAAATGGATTCTGGAAAAGAAAATAAGAGCATCTGTCAAATAAAATTGCTTGGAGGCACTTGAAAATAATAAAAAGAAAATGTCTAGTCACCAAGGGAAAAGAACAATTAAATAAGTGGGTAAAAGTGATCACATGGCGTCCCAGTCACACATAAATAGAGTGAAATACATGGAAGGCTCATAGTTCTCACATCTGGCAACATTTTATGAGGCATCTTCATGAGAATAATGTGGATTAAAATATATGTTGTAAAGGGGAATATTCCCTTGAAGATTCACTCTTTTGGGGGGGGAAATTGGAAAGCAAATGAATGAATAGAATGTTATAAATGTGAAGAGATTAATCTCAACGAAGGGGGCTTAATTTTTTATGATATTAGAGCTTTGGGGGGTTAAATTTCATCTCCAATGGCAGGACCAAATTGAAATTTGGGAGACCATTAATATGGAGGGCTTCACCAATTTCATCCAACACATAAAAGGGCATGAACAATATATATCCATTTAGTTTGTGGAAAAATGGAAAGACCATAATGTCTCCTTTGGAGATAAGATCTTTCAAATCACTTAGGAATTCATCTCTTTTATTACCAGTCTTAGTATAGAAGGGAATGGATTTTTTAGGAACAAAATGGATAAGGAATCATAAGAAAGGATATTTTTGGATGACGGAGAAATGCTCGACATAAAAAGGAGGGCATTTTGGTTTCTTCTATCCTGCAGCCATATGATGAGGTTACAAGGATTATGGTACACTATGTCACCTTAGAAGGGAGATTCTCCACCATTTTGCAGTATCATATGGTCTTGTTAAACCACTTTAGGTGAGAGGTGAAGGTAATCCTCTCCTACTACATTCTGAAGTCAATGGAAAAATTTATTCTTGAAGTTTAGGGCCATAACAAGACTATCCCTCTCTATCAGGGTGTCATATATCTCATTATTCAGTACCTATCTAGTGTTGTAGGCAATGACCCATGCCCTATTGTGGTTTCTCCCCTCCTTAAGAAAACATGTATCTGGTCTAAAAATATAATGTACAAAGATTCTGTCTTGGAGCCACCCCCAAAAATGGTTCTCTGTAGTATCAGTAAAGGAAAGGAAGTTGTGGGATCTGACATGAATGGTGAAGAAATTGTGGTAGATGATACCACCCCCTCTATTTTCCCTGATATTGATGTTAGCACCAGTTTGGAAAATAAATTTAACATGTAGGATAATGTGGTTAAAACCCTTGAAGAAAATGTAGATTTCCTACTTAAGTCTACTATTAAAGAGCTAGCCTCGGACCCCAACGCAGGCCTCAAAGATGAAATTTTTGTTTTGGAAACCAATTTTAAGAATCTTGATGACAAGTAAAACAATTTATTAGCTATGCAAATTGCTATAATTGACCTTATGCAGGTACACATCCAGAAAAATTGTGAATCCACTGGCATCCCGGATATGGCTTAGAAGAATGGAAAGATTATAAGAAAGTTCAAGGCATCAAACTTGGATCCCACCATTGCCATTTCCCTCAAAATATACCAGGCTCTTAGGGTGGCTGTCAAATTTTTTAACAAGTTTTTTGTTTAATGTTGTTGGTTCTTTGTACTCGGTGAAACAAGTTTTGTGTTATTGTATTACTGCCTTTGTGTTGTCAATTTGCTTTCTTTGGGATCTTTGTAGGAAGTTGTCCCCTGCCTTTTCTTTTTACTATTTTTTCCTCTTTTGGTTGGGATGTGGACCCCATGGATCAAGAAAACACACTATTTTAATTTTTTTATCTTATTTTTTGAGCCTTTTTCTATAAACTTGGGTAAGGTCCCTCCAAAACCTTTTACCAATAATAATAATAATAATTCAGATATTTTTTCGAAGAGAAAGGAAAAATAAGAGAAAAAACATTTTCCCAAGAACTCATATGAGAAACCTGTTACTTTCTTTGATCCTTCAAATTAAGTCATGTTAAGATGGTTGTAAGTGTAAATTCATTGAGAAGTACTGAGACTGTAGATATACTTTCCCTTGCTAATAAATTTGATGTGCCTTGAATTAATTGTGTTAATCATGAGCATTTTTTTATCTACTGTCAAGATGATATACTATAAAATAATTATTCATGCTCCCATTGCAATCTTATTTTAGAGATCCTTTAAGTCATATATAACTTTATCATTTTGGTAGCATTCTAGAAATTGAAATTACACTGTTGAGAAGAGATTTCATTTTATTTGTCTAATAATTTTTTTTAAATTCACTATGTCTCCACTTTGTTAAATGTTTCTTATAAGCCTTTAATTGTATCTTAGGTGTGATAAATTGTGAATCCTTGGTGTTTTATTAAGTCTTCAACATGAATTTTTATGTTTGAATCCTTAAAGGTTTTGTGAAACTGTGAACTCTTAAGCTTCTATGAGTATACATCTTATGGTTGAAGGTTCATTTTGATCTATTTGAGGTATATTTGTCTTGTACTTGGTATATCTCCCAACATTTATTAAAATTTCCTTGAAATATGGTATAATCAACTTTATCCTACTTACTTCCCCAAATCAAATACAACCAAAACTAACTAATCCTACCATAACTACCCATGACTACCTCATTAAAGAAAACAATATGTTAAAGAAAGTTGGTTCCATACTATTTTTAGTAGTCTGAGTTTTGTTTAGAAGACATTTGCACTGTCTAGAAGTAACAACTCATGAGAGTTATCCTTTACTAAATTGATCATGTCTTCCTAGAGTTGTTTTTTAATTACTCTAAAAGGAGTGCCAAATATTGTTGATACATCCACCCCACTCACAATTACAGACTATAGAATGGGTCCTCTCACCCTAGCCAAAGGAAGATCCTAAATTAGGAGGGTAGGTCATACCATCAGCAAGGTGCTACCTGACTCCTTCGAGCTCGGGTGATAAAGAGATGATGAGATCCTTTCCCAGCTACAAAATACACAAATCTAGATCTATCATCCTCTAGGAATCATTCTCATTCTGTTGATGTTTCTCAACCATAAATGGAGGATCAATTTTGGTACCAACAAGTTCCAATGGGCTGCTTCCTGTAAAGTGAACTTAAGGATTCGGTGGCCTTACGGTGGTTGTTGTTGTAGATGTACCATTATGATTGACCTAAGAACCCTGTTTGTTTAAAGGAAGGGTCTATTGGGTGGAGGTGTAGATAATTATCTACTTCGAGGTGATGATGAGATTTGTGGTCTTCTTCCTCTTGTACCTCTATGTGGAGATAATTTCAAGTACTCAAAATTACCTTACTCTCTTACTCGTGAACTACTTTGGATCCTTCTCATATACTTGAAAAACCTATGCTATTACACCACCACTAAATTTTTATTCCCTTTAGAGTCACTAGATGTTTTAGGAGATGATCCCCAAAAGGCTAGATTTTTCCAAGCCACACAGAAAAATGACAGGATAAAAATGAACTTTGAAGGGCTTTAAAGCTAATCTTCTGGAGGTTAAAGATTGTTTTGAACCGACAGTCCTGAATTATTGAAATGCGGAGATCTTTAAAACTGAAAACCTTTGAAAGTCCAAAATTAAGGAAACCCTAAAATCTGAAAGCAGGAGAATTCCGAACCCCAGAATTCAAAAGGTCCAAAATTGATGGACTTCTAAAACCTGAAATCCTGAAATATCAAAAGATCTAAAATCTCAAAATTGAGAAAACCCTGAAATTTTGAAAGTCAAAATTTCAAAATCCTAAAAATACCCTTTTTAAGCTTAGGTACCGATCTATCATCTGGTGAAATTTGAACTTATTTTGAGCAATTTAAGCCCTTGAAAATTAATTTTGGAGTTCATCCTAAGAGGTTAAAAGTCTAAAATTGAAGAACTTGCAATTTATAAGTCTAAAAATGATGAAAATGCCTTCATAGATTTTGGAAAAGACTTATCTCTATCACACCATGCATTCCAAAACTGTTATGGAAAAATCACATAGTGGATTAATATTTTTTGCTTGATAATGAGACACCTTTGAAAGATGAGAAAAATATAACTCATGTGATGTCCCACCGGGCATGCCAAAACTTTTAATTTGGTCTCTTAGTGGCCTAATATTTGTTGTTTGATAATGAGACACCTATGAAATATGAGAAAAATCTAACTCCTGTGATGTCCCACCAGGCATGTCAAAAATCTTATGGAAAAATTACAGCACCCCTGATTACTCGCAAGTGAAAGGTTGAGACAGTTAGTGTGATTCGTCAAACATGGAGTTATCCCAAAGTGTGGGACTTTGAAATTTGGATAACCCTTTGAAGAAGGTTGAATTCCTATCCAATCCTAGTGAAAACTAATCCAAAGTGTAGAGAGTTGTATATCTAACCCTAATCTAATATTTCCAAGGAGACAGAGATAGAGAAAATGCATGAAAATAAAACCTACTCTAAGGGAAGGGAATGCACCAAGAAGGTTGTTGAACAACATGCATGATAAACACAACACTTTCAGAGCCCTACAATGAAATTAATAACAATACACAATAACCTTGAATATAATGAAAGATCAAAAATATGTAATAAAACACAGAAGAGGGTGTCAAACATCCACAAATCTGATTTTGTTGCTCTCAAAGTTGATAAAATACATCAAATTTAAGGCCAAAGGCACAAATTTTCATTACAATGTCCATTAGGGAGATTTTAAATCTCCAAAACTTCTTATATTCATTGATGTGTAGAGCACATTGAGATATTTCTAAAAATTCCTATTTTTGTTAAATTTGTGCTCCCAGTCAAAAGATATGGCCATCTGAAGATTAGGGTGCCATACTGCAATAAATGTGAGTGGTTGATCTTCCTTTTTAGAGATTTGACCCTACATCACACCCTTGGAAATAAAAAATTTCAGGCCTTTGAGATTCGGAGCTTCGAGTATTTTTACTTCGGGGGGTGTCATCGCTATTCATTTGGTGAGTTGGCTCTAGGGTTCTGAAATCTCGAACCAAAATTACACAGCAATGTTCATTGCTCAAGCCAAAATTTTCTGAAATGCCAAAACTGCAAAGTCCAAAATTCAGACTTTGGGTTTCAGACCTTTATGTCTTCGGGGTTTCGGGTTTTGGGGTTTCAGGTTTCGGGGTTTCATTCATCTAACTAAGATCCAAAATATTCCAAAATGCTGAAATCTCAAAGTCCAAAATTTAGACTTTGGGTTTTAGATCTTTGTGTCTTTGAGCTCATGGCACTGTTCACCTTATTGGGTTCTGGAAACCACCAAATCTCTAAAATGCCAAACTCTAAAATTTAGAGTTCAGGTTTCAAAATTTCTTCTCCCCTTTTCATGCTTCTTTCTACTGAGTTCCCGAATTTCACCTTGGCCTACCTTCGATTGATGTCACCTCCAAAAACTGAGTTTCAAACTTCAGATATCCTTCATTACCTGAAAAATACCAAACTCCTGATCTCCTTAGTAATGTGCTCGGCCCACTTCAACTTCTGTAGCTTGAGAAAAAAATGTGATCTCCCATGGCTGACTCGATCCTCCTATTTTATCTGTGCGAGGTCATGTTTTTCTAATTTCACCTGAGGCAAAAAATAGGATAACAGTAGGTTGGAGAAAAACATGATGAATTTGTAGGAGCTAAGGGATATACCTAGGTGCAATTAGAGCCAATTTCTTCTTTCCAAAATCAAGGTCATTAATCAAGCATGGATTTTGCAGATCTTCTATACTCATTATAGAATAAACAATGATTTTTTTTGGGTAATGGAGGTAATTTTATATTTCTTTTCTCTCTCTCCTCTCTTGGAATTTGTTCTATAAATTGTAATGGGGTTGTAAAAAGTAAAAAGTTGGTCATTTTCTCCTCCCATGCACCCATCTTCTTCTAGGGCTTCAAGCCTTCATCCAAAACATTGTAATGGGATAAATGCCTTTCCCTAACCTGTAATGTACTATGCATATTCTAGAGCAATAAATTCATGATATGTGTTAATATCTCTAGCCTCTCATGGTTTAGATTGTTCTTTCTTACCTCTCATTGTTAAATAGTTGGTTGTGTATATTTCATGTTCATTACATGTTTTTTTGGTTGTGCTTAATCAAGATGGTGGATGTTTGTATTGTGATATGTGATACTGATGTATACCCTCTCCATGATGATAAAACCCCCTATATTACTAAGAACCCACCTAACCACCTGAAATAGTTGATCACTAATGATAGGTTTCTTCCATAATTGATGATGATCACAAATTCAGCTCCAAACACACCAAACCATCTTAAAACTTCTCTCTCTCCTAACTCACTCAATCCTTCTTCTTCATGGGATGATTAGGTCTATTGAACTTTCATATATGATCCTATAACTTCCTTAGTATTTCATACCTATCATAATATATTTCCTTAACCCATATAACCTTCTATCCATCCTTCTTTGGCTCGCTCACATCCCTATGGGCACAACTAGTCACAAATGACCAAATACACTTGCTTATTTACGCAACCTAACTCCTAAACACCCATAGGTCAGACATGAACATAAAGGTCAGTCATAAAAAAAAAATATATCAAGGAAATCATATAAAATCACTCTAAAATACCTCAAGGTTTGGAAATAGTCCAAATACACCACCTAACATCAGGGAAATCATATAAAATCACTCTAAAATACCTCAAGGTTTGGAAATAGCCCAAATACACCACCTAACATAAGGTTACTCAAACAAGCCCAAAACAAGGTCTTAATTTTTTAATGTTTGCTTCTGCCCTCCTTCCCTAACACTCCCCCCAAGCTTCTGTCTGCCCAATTCCCCCCATGCCCTATCGTCCCCTGTATATCCCCCCCCCACCCCCCTCACACCCCACCAACCCCCCCACCAATCGATCTCCGCCGCAGCCTTACCCATCATCGTGCCCTGATGTAATGTCTCTTTTCCTATATCACATCCCTTTTCAAATACATCCAAGTTCCCCCCTGTTTTCCTCGGTACACTTCACCAACACTTTTCTTTCTCGTTCCCTACTTTGTTCCACCCTGAACAACCCGCCATGTCCCCCACCTCCACCATTTATTACACGTTATGTTGCGACATCCCTTGTGAACTTCCCTCTCGCTACACCTATAGAGCGCCCCTTGCCCCCATCCTCCTTTCTTGCGCTTTAGTAAAAGCTCATCCTCCCTAAGCTCAAGTGCCCTAGTTTACAAACTCCAGTATCGTCGCCTTCCCCCTCCATCACCCTCCCTCATCTCTCCTCCCACCCCCCGTCAGCCTTCCCTCGGTATTCTCAATCTAGCTTACACAACACCCGCAAGCTAGATCTTTCCTCTCCCGCTGACTCTGTGGCTTCCGCGCCCCCTCCTTCTTTACCCGTTCTGTCAACACTACTTTGCGATCAGTACTGTATTATTCTCCGAACGCTTCACCAATCCTCCCGCCGACACGATAGCGCTCTCCGGCCTGTACCCCTCTCACGCCCCACGTCCTGTTTACTGCTCGCAACTTACGTTCCCGCCTAGGTCATCATAGCCGTGGGGTCCCTGTATCCCGAAGGTGACTATTCCGCCTTGCCCTACTATCCGGCTCTTCTACGCTTAATTTTTTAATGATTGAATCAAGATATTAAAAGGAGGGGGGGGACAACAAGGAATATTTATCGTGGTTCCATAAATATCCAAAAAATTCAATACATCCTCTCAACATCGCCAAGCCCACACAAAAATCTTTGAAACTTCCATCTCACTATGAAGACAAACTTTTTATTAAAGCAATAGTTCTTAAAGAGGATCTCAAAAAGTTTAATGTCCCAAAAAATGAATGAGGTCACATATGCCAAAACTGATCATCAAGGATTCAATTAGTATATACAAGTTCAAATATATCTAAAGATAATTTGAAAAACATTCACTTAATCTCCAACCATAGCACAGAGACCTCTAAACTAAGCCCAATCTCTAAAATAGGCCCAAAATGCCAAAAGGAACTCAAAGAAATGGTCTTGAGAAGAAACATGTGCCAACACATTCAAAATTAAATTCCAAGCTCAACCACCACCTAGGAACACTTCAAGGAAATTTGTACCAAATGCTCAAGCATAAGCAAGCATATGCCAGTTGGAGAAATCACACTTACACATCTAACCCACAAAGGCTTCTGAAGGACCTAATAGGGCAGTTTGGTCTATTAGATACAAACCATAAATCATCTGGATCAAACAAAGGCTATAAAAAACATTCATTTCATATGTCCACCACAATATCCAAGCTATAAATTGATGCTATAAACATGTAAAATGATCAGTTAAACTTCAAACCTCCATGATTAGCTTTTAGCCCCTTAAGGCCAAAATCTTAGGGAAAATTTTTGAGACTTGTCACACCAATCCGGCCGATATAATTCTTCACGGAACTCTCGTGCGGATGATTATTTACTGAATTCAAAGCTTTAGTTTGGTGGATGTAATCTGGAAACCAACAACAAACATAACACAAGAATACCATTGACTATGAAAAGAAGGAATGATGATAAATTTGAAATATCAGAGTAAATTATAATATTAACATGAAATTGTTACAATATCACCCATGAGGGACTTCAAGTTTATTGATTCACTGCATTTCCAAGACTATGGGAGAAACTTTACAATTCACCTCTAATGGCTTCGTAAAACACGTTTAAGATGATGGCTTCCTTTACATACTTCATACAATATTTATCACTACTTCCTTCGTATGCTAAGATGAGGGGCGGTGGCCTATTATTTATAGAAAAATTCCAGGCGTATCCATATTATCTCTAAGATAGGATAAGAATCCACTCCTAGAATCATTATTCCATACCTACTCTTACGTACATGTAGCTTTCTTTAGATAAGATAAACTATATCATTAGCATGGGTTCCACATTTTTAGACTTTCTAAAAATAAAATAATAAATATTATGACCTCACTCCTTGTCCTTATTACCAATATAGTATTTCTAATTCCTATTCATGTAGACCCTACTTCTCTACTTACCCCCAAATTGAATTTTAACATTACTGGACCACTTACGAAAAATATTTAATTTTAGGCCACAACATCCTATTGTACTTTGACTATTAACCATACTATACATTATTGGCAGTGTCGTACTAGCACCACCGTTATCTTTATATCCGATGCTACTACTAATTTAATTAACAACATCCTTATTCCTAATACAAAAATTAATGAAATAGAAATTTACGGAGGAAAATGTTAGTGTCGACATCTTCCCCCTTCCTAGGCTTCTACCCGTCCTCGGAGTAGACTATTCTGGTGCTTGGAAAATCTTCAACTTGTCATGGTTGAACCCATTTCATTGGGAGTGACATCCAATTCTACAGTCGGTATGTACATTTTCATGCAAAACTACTATTGTTGTAGGGCCCCATCCATTTTGGAAGAATGTTCTCTGTTTCTTTTTTGTATCTAGAATCATATACTAGAACCCAAGGTCATTCACATGAAAGGAGGACCAACAGATCTTTTGATCAAATTATTCCTTCTGCTTCATTTTCTTCTTTATACTCGTACCGTAGCCTATTTCCATCATTTCCTCTAGCAATGAAGATGTTACCAACCTTTCTTTTACTGAATCACTTTCATCCATCCTTTCATTTCCATAACTCGACCGTGGGAATATCAAACTCTCAATAGAAAGAACTGGATCATGTATAAGCCAACTGAACTGGGGAGTATCTTGTTGTTGACTTGAATTATTGCCCTATATTGCCCACACTTATTGCATGAATCCTCTTATCCCATTTATGTACCTACAAGTCTGCATCTTTTGCTATAATTGACACAACACAAATTTGTTTTGTTCCACCTGTCCATGTGTGCTGGCTTATATGTTGTTTGCCTTCCTGTGTTAAATAGAAAACTTATTTTGAACTAGGATTCTACCACCTCATTAATGAAGTTGGATTCCTTGATCTGTTACAATTTCTAATGGAACAACCAATCTGTGATAATGCGTTCATATTGCACCTTTCCACTTCATCCTGGAAGTTGTTTTTCACGCCTAGCTTCAACCCACTTGGTTAAATAATCTGTGGCAACTAACAATATAACTTATGTTGGCGTGAGTTATTCGAAGTGGACCTACAATGGTCCTATTCCCCACTTTCAAGGGACAAGTGGAAGAATATAGCATAATGGAGATATGAAGTCTTACGGTTACTATGGTGTTTGACAATATCACATGTCTTACAATAATTCTATAATCTTTAAAAAGAGTGGGCCAGTGATAACTTGCATCCAAGATCTTTCTTGGTTTAAGTTTTCTAGGAAGTACCCCATCCACATGTACCCTTGTGGAAATATTCTAGCAGCTCCTTCCCTTGATCACGTCCAACTGCCTCGTGACTGTCCATCAGGCCTATTCGAAATAATACTCCATGTAGAATAGATATGGATGACTGGCTTGAGTAATAACTTTCTCTTAGTCTTTGCATGGCATCATCAGGAAACTTGAATTCATTCAGATCCAAATTCCAAATAATCTATTTATTCACTAGGATTGTGTCAAGGGGAAACAATGCTGCATCGGAAATCCACATCAGCATAAGCATATCCTAAAACCATCATAGCTTGATATAGTGAATAATGGCATTGACCATGCTTCCTTTCCTAGCCTAATCTATAATATAACAAAATTCAAATATACTTGTAGAAAATTATCCATCTTTGTTACCTCCCTGATGGGTTAGGCCTTTTGACAATTATATTTTTAGAGCCTGATGATCTGTTACAACTATAAATTTTTTCCCCTAGCAAGTAATTCTAACTTCTTTTATAGCAAAAATGATAGCTAGAGCCTCTTTTTCAGTTACAGTATAATTTTCCTCAGCACTGGCTCAAATTTGTCTTCTCCCAAAGTAAACTGATGTTCATTCCCATTTTCATCTTTTTGCTCAAAGTACTTCCAGTGCTGCATCTGAGGCATCATGTACACAATGACTGGCTTGCTCCAATCTGGATTCTGCAAAAACAGGTGAAGACACCAGCTTCATTCAGTTGTCCCAAAAGCTTCATGCGCCTTATTTCCTGGTTCATAATAACATCCTTGTCAAGAATTGGGTGAGTGCTATTCAATCTTTAGAAATTCTTGAGAACCTTCTGTAGTAACCCACATGCCTAAAAATGATCTCAACCTTACGTCTATTCATAGAAATTGTAAATCTTGATTTTTGAAACTTATCAGGATCAGTACTCATTACCATCTCTATATACAACAGGCCCTAAGCAAACACCTTTATACATTCCCAAGAACCCACTTTGTAGGGTTTAGTGAGGCGTGTGCTCATCTAAACTTTGAATGCTATCTCCATCAGTGAGGTGTTCATTCTTGCTCCATATATATGTAAAAATCATTTAGAACTACTCTGATGAAGTGCCCAATGTAGGGTTCAAACACCCATATTCCATCAAACATGAATGTTGTTGGAGCATTACCAACCCAAAGGCATAACTCTATAGCAAACGTTCCCCAGGAGTGGTGCATGTGGTCTTCAGCTGAATCTTTATCCACTATAACGGACTTGGTTGTATCTGTTTGGATCCTCAGACAAACTATAACCTCCTGGCCATCTACTCTCCAAGATCGATCTAGAATGGCAGGGTATGATCTTCTTTGTTGGCCTTATTGGAGCTTCCTGTAATGAACAAAAGTGTAGCTTCCCATCTTTTTTATTTGAGATCACAATGGGAGAAACCCATTCTGATTCTCACAATAAATATGAACCCTGCATCAAGGAACTTATCTATCTCTTCTTTTAAAGTCTTGAACAATTAGGATTCCTTCTATATGGCATTTGTCTTTTATAGGCTTTAGTCACCATCTCCAGCTCAATTAGAATGTTCTTCTACCACTTACTTGACAGAGTTCCTTTTAATCAAATGAATATGTGTATGTACCTCGAACGAAGTTGGAGTAGGATTCCTTCTCCTTCTCCATCACAGCATCAACCAATCTTTATTTGTTTGGAGACGTCATCAACTTCTCAGATATTTTTGGGTCATGAGTCGGTGTGACTGGACGGATATCTATGACCTGAAACATCAACCTCACTTTAATTCATCTTCAATGTCCACTTCACTGGTATGATAATCAGAGGATGTCCAATCATCAGTTTCATCACTTGAATCCCTAGGTTCTGCCTTATGATGCCGAGGTATCACTATTATCTTCACCCTCTCTCTCCAGTCCAATGTCAATGAAGCCTGCATCTAGTAGTTTCTTGCCATAACTATCCTTAGCCATGGTCGTCTAGACATTGGGTACCACCCACTACCATTTTCATTACCTTAAAGTCTACCACAACATCCAACCACCCATGAACAGATATTGGGCCACATTTGAAACTACACCTTCTGGGTTAGTTTTTCCCCTTATTTTAACGACCTTAACAGAGTGTTGAAGGGTGATCAATTAACCCAACATATTCATTACAGACTAGGGTATTACATTAACTACCGCACCTCCATCAACTAAGACACATGAATTGAAATACCATTCATAATACCTCAGCTTGTGATCCGAGGGATCCGCCTCTACCTCCAAAATGACGCTCAACCTCTTCCTTCTCGACATTGATTCCACTTCACAGCTCCCGCTCTTCTCAGAAGACCTAGCCAAGGTTGACCATATGTAATATTTGCAATCCTTAAGACAAACCCAAGAGTTGACCATATGTAATATTTGCAAGCCTTTTGGATAGATCTTCTAAGATGTAGTATGGTCCTTGTCCCTGTGAAATCAAAAAATCCTGCACACCTAACTTTCTTCTCCTATTTTTCTTACTAGTTTCTCCTTTCATCTTCTTAGGATCATTTCCATCTTGGTTATCTTTTTCTTTATTTCTTTTTGTTACAAACACATCTACTTCATTATTTATGCTTTTATCTACTACATCAAAAGAATTCACAGGTGCTTTTCCTTTATCATTATCTCTTGTACCAGATGTAGAAGCTCTATCTAGACAATTATACTTAGAATGACCCTTTTTATAACAACCATAACATACAAATTCAGAAATATTTATTTTTGGACCTCTATCTCCTCCCTGAGAACTAAATTCCTTTCCTTGAAGAAGATTAATAGTTAACTGGTCCATCTTCCTAAGCAGATCTTCATACTCAGTAGATGTACTAGAAGAAAGATTTGTGCTCACCAAGAGTGGTTGTGGATTCTGGACCAAAGGTGTTGGTGTAGGCTTTACTTTAGCAACAATTTCTTTGGGCTCCTCTTCCATGCTTTCTTCTTTCCTTTTTGCAATCTCCTTTACTTTTTCAATGGTAGTTGAGAGGTCATACTTCACTCATTGTCTGATCTCTGGCTTCATCCCAATAATGAAGTGCTTACAGAGGAGATTATCCACGCCATTCATCAACCCATCTGCTAATCCTTCCTTCTGGATCTGGGCATCGAGCTTCCTCCTTAGCCCTAGAACACGAGCATGATAATCTCTTATCTTCTCATTCTCTCCTTGGGCTAGCTTTGTGATCTCGATCATGAGATCTGCATATTTTTTTGTTCACCAAATTCTTCAAGAAAAATTTCAGTTAATAAATGCCATGAGTTTTTCATATTATCACCTAGTGTTTCAAACCACCTAAGTGCTAAACCATCCAAAAATGTAGGAAAAAATCAGTTCATTGTTCCCTTCTTATGAGGCCATTACAAATGCATGATCGTTTGAACTCTTGAATGAAAGAGAAAGCATCTTCATTAGATTGGGCTGAAAAAATAGGAATCTTCCCCATTTTTAAATGTAACCACAGTGAAATACCAACTCACAAGTACAATCAGTAAGGCTTATGTGCACAAATAATTGGACTCACTACAATAGAAAGTGACTTTACACCTGTCTACAGTAAAATAGGAATGACCATGGTAATCTTGAATTACTATGGTAAAAAATGACTTTACTGTGGTAAAAACTATTTATGGTAAAAATGAAGTTACTGGGGTAAACACTATTCACGGTAAAAAATGAAGTTACTGTGGTAGATACTATTCATGATAAAAAGTGACTTTATGGTGGTAAATACTATTCACGGCAAAAAGTAACTTTACCATGGTAACTACTATGCACAGTAAAAACAAGGTTACCCTCCAAATGTTTTCTGACTAAGTGGGAATATCTCTCCAAAAAATCCACCAACGAGGAATGGTCCCGACAACGGAACCATAATGTCATCACCAATCCGGCAATATGATAATTCTCCACTAGGAACTCCTCGTGCTATGATTATTTACTAATGTAAAGCCTTTAGTTTGGTGGATGTAATCTGGAAACACAACAACAAACATAACACAAGAATACCATAGACTATGATACAAAGGAATGATGACAAATCTGAAATATAATTGTAAATTATAATATCAACATGAAATTGTTAGAATCTCACCCATGAGATACTTCAAGTGTTACTTACTTCACTTTCCTTCCAACAATAACTATGGGAGAAACTTCACAATGGATTCTTTAACACACCTTCTAAATGATGGCTTTCTTTACACACTTACTCATACAATATTTCTCACTACTTCTCTCTATACTAAATGAGGGGGGTGGCCTCTTTATTTATATGAATTCAGGCTTATCCACCCTATCTCTAAGATAGGATAGGAAATCTCTTCCGACCAATCATATTCCATGCCTAAACTCTTGCCTTTACATGTAGGCTTATCTTCTAAGATAAGATAAACCTTATCATCTCACATGGGTTCCACCTTTTTAAAAATTTCCACAAATAAATACACAAAATATTTATGACATCACTCTTTGTCCTTATTACAAATATAATATTTCTAATTCCTAATCATGTAGACCCTACTTCTCTACTTACCCTAATTTTGACATTTTAACATTACCGGACTACTTACGACAAATATTTACTTTTTACCACAACATTCCTTTTGTACTTTGATTGTTACCATACTCTATTTTATTGGTGGCACCGTACTGATGGTGCCGTTATATTCTATTAGATGCCACTACTAATTATACTTAACAACAACCCTATTCCTAATACATACATTAATAAAATAGAAATTAAGGAGGAAAATTTTGGTGTCGACAGAACATACCTGTATAGATTCTAGGGAAGCCATGTTGCATAGTGCATGTAGGATGTAGAAACTTGTAGCGTGGCAAAGAATGGATGAGCATTATGACCCATGTAGCATAAGTGGAGATAGAAAAAACATCATAAGGAGCACTTAGAGAAATATTTGAAATTATTTGGAGACTTTGAAGATTTTAAATTATTGACAAATAAGATTGAAGAGGTAGGTAGTGATCAATTCCCAACCTGATTTTATTTGTAAATGGAAGGATTTGGGTGTCCTACTGCTAGAAGAAGAGTATTGGGGAGAGGTTTATTTTTACTCTCCATCCATGAATACATCCCCAAAATTTCCAACCATTGCAGATGGATAGAGATCAAATTTAGTTTCAATTTATTTATGATTAGTCCCATTTGATTTTTTTTGTTTCAATTGAATAATCCATATAAGAAAATAAAATGAAAGGAAATGATGTCTCGTTAACCCCACTCCTATAGTAATAGTTGTTTTGATTTGAATATTTTTTATGGCTTTCAAGTTAGGTTATCTGGAAGTGATAATAATGTAATGTAGCTCCCAAGTTAGGTCATCTGGGAGAGATAGTAAAGTATGCATATTGAACCGATTGATGGATTTGTTTTGAATGATAGAATATTGATTTGAGATTATGCACTAAGTAAATTACTCACGTAGGTTTTTTTTTCTGTTCCCCCAATATTAGGTCATTTGGAGGAATAGATTTGGAATAGTAGAAAGTATTGATTGTTGTATAGTATGATTGTACCTTTGTTTGAATGCGATCAATTAAATTTGTAATAGTAATATGCTAGGAGTGTCAATTGAATGTATTGTAACCTGAAAGGGATTATGATATGATCCTAATTGTATACCCTCCCCTTTTAAAAAATGGTGAAGCAACGAGAAATGAACATTGAGCCAAAATAAAGACGTATAAGATGTTGTAATAGTAAATTAGAAAAAGTATGGGATAGTATAATCACAATATATATATATATATATATATATATATATATATATATATATGTTGAGTAGTACATATTCCATATTTGAATATGAGATGCTAAAATTTATATGGTATGGTGCTAGAGGATATTATAAGATATGACTGAAACTATGCAACACGTATTAGTTGTAAAAGTGGTTGGTGAAATAGTGACTATAGTATGTGATAAATAGAAAGTACTATATATAGTAATATTGAAAAGTGAATATGAATTTCATTTGTACCGAGATCAAATGAAATTTGGAGCTCTGAGATATGAGGATGCCACACATTAAAGAATAAAGTTTGACTAGATTTGAGAGAGAGTAGCGATGATCGTGGCTTCACAAACGACTATTGAGTTGATAAGTGTGATTATTTTTGGAAAACTATGTCAAATATGTTTATTTTCATCAATTTTAGTAAAATTGTTTTTTTATTTTTGTCTGTTTCTGACCTGGGTGGAAGTAGCGAGGGTATTTCTATCCCCGGGGATACTAGCACCTAGTTGCAGGCCCTAGTGACCTAATTCTAGGCACCCGTGACAAGATCCTAGGCACTGGCATCCTAGAGTAGGATTTGGGAACTATGTTGTAAAATACATCAATTTTGATTAATTTTGGGCTATGATGAGCTGTATGGTGTGTTGAAATAAGGTTTTCTTTTTTGTTTTGTGTTGTGCATAGGGATATACACTCTAGATATTTTCATGTGGGTCATCACATGAGTACATTGCTTACTTTGGGCTTGACAAATGTAGAGTGGGGTATATTGGAACATGTCAGCCTGTGCCACATTGCTAGACTGGGGGAATTACCCCATAATATGCCTATGTTGATTGCTTTGTGTGATAAATGGTGCACATATATGTGTACATTCTAATTTCTGACATGCGAGATGACAGTGACACTAGAGGATATATACCGAATATTATGGTTTCCTATTGTAGGAGAGAGTAAAAGTGATGAAGATAGTGGATGCCCATAGTCAAATGAGGGTAGTGAAGTGGTATTTCACATGCACATGAGTATAGGTAAAGACTCATATCAATTTAGATGCAATAGTAAGATCCAGTTTTCTGTGGTTGTGGAAGTTTATTGTAGTGATTCTAGCGTCGTCGGTGGCAGTGGAGGGTGGCAGAGTTTGGATATTTTATAAGATGCATGATATTTGTGACATGATAGATGAGCATGAGACTAGGTATGCATGGGTGCAATGTGTATTGGTCCACTTTTATAGAGATTTTTGTATATATTTACTTAGGAGGGTCATGGGAGTATCTTAGGAGCCACAAATTTGTTACACGTATGGGTGTGTATAAACATATAGAGATATTGAGGCCACTCAGTGGGCCATGGGACGATTGAGCTAGACCTCAGATATTTTTAGTGAGATGGGTAGGCACCCATAGTAAGAGGATGGATATGACCACCTATAGGTTGATGATAGATTAGATGGGTGTTAAGGCCATTATATGGATATCATATAGAGAGTATGGATATTTGTTGGAGGATATTGTGGATTTTTAGTGCATATGACACATCATGTGGTTACAGGATCATTTATCAGGGGTGATTAATTTATCCCAAGGTGAGTGAGTATCGAAATAGTTTGGCATGGCCCAAAATGTATCCCTGGAGCCATATATGTGGTTGATATCTACTAAAATGAATAGATGACCGGGACCGAGGCCACAAGCCCGATGGGAGAACATGTATTGCATCTTGGTCCAGATGAGGAAGATGCAATTATAGAGCCTATACATATTAGCGATGTGGGGTGCACCCAAGAATACAATGAGTGGTGGGTGACACATCAATGGGTGATGTTATTTCCAATAGTTATGGATGTAGTTGGTGGACCGATAGTTAGAGTAGAGGGGTTGACTCCTGACCCCAATATAGATGGTGTATTAATGGCACAAGTGATCTGTAAACTATTTATTTCTAACAATAAATAGATCACTATGCTTGTGAAAGATGAATGAATTTTTTTTAAGTTATTTATCAACAAATATAATGGGAAATTACAAACCAAACTTATAATGCAAAATTGAGAAAAGAGAGACAAATGAGACAAGGTTTATCATGGAGAAACCCAATGTGGGAAAAACTCTAATGGTTGAGAAAATTTTCTCCCCTTCACTATGTAATTCTCTAATCATACAACTTACTGCCAATAATTATCCTTCAAGAACAATTAGCATTCCATCTAGTTCTATCTACTTTCTCATAATTCCTCAAATGAGGAACTCTTCTCAAATGAACAAACAAGAAATAATTCCAACTTCTCCAACTTTTATCACAATATAATTCACACAAAATCACTTGAATACTTCTAAAACCTTTTATTTATAGTTTCTCTTCTCAAGAATGCATGGAAAGGTAAAACAGATTGATTTGGAAGCTCAATAATTTGAAACTTTTGTGATCCTAAATTATGGAACCATCTCACATAAGATCACCACTTAATATAGACAAGTGTTTGTTCAACTACCGCAGTGGTTGTAAAATCACCGCTTTGCACAGAGCGGTGGTTATGTAACCATCGGGGAGGTTGTGTGACCGTCAACTGAGAAATACCCAAAATAGAACAATAATGGCACATAACATCATTTGAAGGTGTTTAGATCACCCGCATCCTGACTGTCTCAAATTGACAAGGGACTGAGAGGGGGGTGAATCGGTCATGTAACAAATTTTTCTTTTCTAGTTCAAATAATGAACATACAATCTACAATCTATGATCATAATGAAATAAATATCATCAAGAGATGCATATATATCAAGAACACAAAAAACCTTATTTATTGGAATACAAATCAGATTACATCTCATCAAATCAGATTACAGTCAACAAAGATATCACCAATTTTTCTTCATTCACATCCTCCTCATGAAACTCCAACCAACTACAAACCTAGAAGAGACTTCCAGGGGTTTTGGGCTATGCCCAAGGGGTTTTTCTTTGCAGAAAAGTTTTATTCAAATGAAGAGAAAGGGTTTTTCCAAAATTCAACTCACAAATGAGCTTACATGAATAGATATACCTCTTAGTATGACCTTTGACCTTCCACTTGCCATGACTCTTCAAATCACTCATTCTTTTGTCTTCTAGCTCTTAAAACTTGTCCACAAGTATATCATCTTTGTATTCACATGGTACATGGTCCCACCAAGTTCAAATAATGTTCTTTTATGCTTGGAAACTCACCACATTATCCAAGATACTTATTTAGGCTCATAGGTGTGCCTAAATCAGCTTCTACAAAAATAGTCCTGAAAAACCATCTAACTAGACCACTTCCACTTATCCTCATGACCCAAGTAATATATAAAAATGAATATTATGATGTCTAATTTCATTAAAATTTACTAGAAAATATAAATCAAGGCTTAACACATCAAGAAACACCATTTTGCAAGACTTTCCTGGCTGGTTTCAACATCTCTGAATTTGGTCTTCAAGAATTAAGCTGATACATACCTCAAATATCTTCATCATGAGGAAAGTAACCTATAAATGGAAATATAATGAAGTATAATATCTCATCCACCTATCATACTGCTCCAATTCATGGCATAAGGCTTCCAAAAACTTGGATCCTTGCAACTGGTCTGGCTGGTCCTTGAAAACACAAAAACTAGTCTTTCATACAATGTAGAAAAATACCTCAAAAGAAATTTTAAGATCTCCCCATCACCTCAAACACTTAAATTTTTATGTATAATTTTTTTTTATACATTCAGATCCATAGGTCAAATGGAGAAAGTCTCATCTTCATACCCATTCAGACATGCTTCTCAAATAGGCCTAAAGGAGCAATTTTGGCTCAATCACCTTTAAGAAAGAAATGACTTATTAAAACTGAAACAAAAACTTACAAACATCATATGAAACATGAAAATACCTGATCAAGGTAAAGATACAACATCAATTCAATGCAATTCAACATGGTTACCTTCATTCTTCTTCACTAGCTTCTCAAAACAAACTTCTTTTACTGGTAAGCCCAAATATGCACCCATTACTCCAATTTTCTCCAAAATAGTAACCCAAGTGACTTCATGAAGCTGAATATACATTCCCTAATATCATCCACCTCAATTTTAGCATTTTTTCCTTTGCAATATTTGTCTGTAAACTAAAATCTTCACAGAATACTTGTTTTTCAGTGGTGCCCACCATGCATCATGAACTTAAAATAACATGGAAATTTTCCATGAGGAGTCCTATACATGTTAAAATATGTTTTCAAGAAAAAAATTGATTTAAGACACATATCCAACTCAATGTTCCAAAATTGGTCCAAACTGGGGTTTGGAGGGCTACAAACATGCTCACAAAAATGGATAGAACTTCTAAAATACTCAGCCAATCACAAAAATAATTTTTGCACCATAATTTTATCAAAATTTAATCCATTTTTTCTCTTATGACTTATCCTAAGGAGGCTCCACAATTTTTCTTGACTGCTAAGAAGTTTGGTGCTCAATTTGCATACTTTGAATAACCCGGTTTTGGAAATACTTGCATACCTTGAAAAATATTCATCCTCAGCTTCTAAAATTTTTCTCACACCTTAAGGAAACATCCCTATAACACCTCCAAGTTATATTTTTCTCTAGTTCATCCTAAATATTTCCATCCCATCTCATTTAGGTGCCCTTTGGTCTCTGATTCCCAGTTGTTGTATTATGTTGACCTATAGAAGTGCCTAAAACACCTCAATATCTTTGTGAACCTTTTACACATATATATCATCATTCCATTCATAACCTACCATGTTTTTTTTTGCATCATCACACCTAAGATCAATATTTCACACCTTACTTTCTTGTGGATTGGCTTAAGAAAACTCCATACTGACTTGTTTCAGTCTCATGAACCTTTTTCATTGTTTCTCTTTCCACCTCCTATTCCACCTCATGATGAACCAAACTTGACACCACTTTTTTTTGAGTGAATTTTCATGTTTTCTTGATTTACACCATTATCCCCATTAGGCCAAGAGCCAAAGGATAAACTTGACTTGACTCATACAAAATGATGCACACAAACATGACACTTACTTGACCTGAATTGACCTTCATACTCCCCTTGGGACTGACTGATTATACTTGTTTGACACTCCACTAGCACCTGAAGATCTTATTAGACCTGACATAATACACCTTTGAGAGACCCAAGTGACACATGATATTCCATCATGTTGACTCATTTGCACTTCAAATACCTAGATCACTCTATGGAGACCATGACATCAATGACAATTTTGACACATTAAGAAACACAAACTCCCCCTTGTCTTCTATTTCCTTCTTGAGAGTTCTAGTATACTTATGTGTACTTGTGAGTGCCAAAACATGCTTGCTTGAAACACACTTCTTACTTTCTTGAACAAAATGGTATGACACAGTGACTGACATGATAGGTCATGATTTGACTTCATAGCCTAACAACCATGACTCATCAACACACGAGATATATATTCACCAAACATAGCTTAAAGAGAAACCTCCTTGATCTTTCATTTCTTCACAAGATGGTTTACCTCCAAACATGATTCATGTAGAAGTTTTGCCACTACATTTCAACATGTCTTATCTCATCAATCCCCTTCCTTCTTCAATATTTTAGCCACTTCATCATGTAGTATTATCTCATATTTTAAAACATTTTCACATGTCTCAGAACCAATATTGCACATTCAATTGTTTTACTTCCATTGATAATCAATCCTAGTCACTTTAGGCCTTTCTAAGAGTCATAAGCATAGTACTGTGATTTCATCATGCATGTTAAACTTTTACTGACTATAAGATGGTTTGACTGAAATACTTCTTAACTATCATTGATTTGAGTTTCATAGAGATGAAATATTTGGTTTGTAGCATCTAGAATTAAATTTTACACCTTCAACTTCTATTCTTGCACCAAAACCTAAGAGGTTTCATTCAAACTTACTGACTAAGTATTTCCTTATAGGTTAACCATACCAGATCTCAGAGCTTCTAATAATGACTAACAGGTTTGCACACATGTTTGTAAGGTTCTACTTTTATCCTTATGCACAAGTATTTGTTAGTGACTTAGATTATCTATAACCAATCTTTCATGACCCCTTCCTTTATAGAAAATCCATGAAAACCATGGTAAACCTTCAACTATTATCAAACTACACTTTTAATTTAGTGAAAATCCCAATTCTTAGTCCTTAGGACTAGCCTGTAGCTAGGCATAATGAGTGTTTATTCAAATTCATACTTAGATGATTCTTGAACTTTCATCAAATAATCTCAACTCATAATTTTTATATTATGACTAGAAACAACATGACTTGTACAGTATTCCTCAACTTCTTCTAAGACATCATACTGCAAGCTTGTATGACAACATCATATCATGATGAATTCACTAACATGATTAAACTAAGAGAAATAAACCTTATACTCAAATTTTCAAAAATTCATTGTGGTTGAATGTCCCACTGTCTTAGCCTTTCATGGATTCTACCATCAATCTTTGCAAATGTTATGTACCACATAGATTTCAAAAGTAAGATCCTCATTTTTGATCATTTTATCTTACATAAACATCTTCATACCTATGTATACTTTTTCAATACAAAATTCACCCCAGTTATATGTTATGTTTCTCTACTTGATCAAAGAATTTATCATACCTTGAATTTCACTTTTTAGCAAGTAACACTTAGTTATTTTCATATAAGAAACTTGTTCACCTTGAGCAAACTTAAGTTACATGACTTATTTGAAACACATTTATCTCTTCACATACAAAATCTTTGGCATCCATCTTCTTGACTTCACTCCAAGGCTTCCCACATTCACCTACACTATCTTCCTATTTGCCTCTTGTTTTTAGTACTTTTAAAATCTTGGTTTTGTTTTAGAATCATGAGTTTAGATACAAGAATGTATTGAGTCTTCACAATATATCAAGAGCCTTTGTAGCCTTCAATTAAAAGTCTATAATTTCTAAAAAATCTTTAACATGCTCTAAAACTTGTAGCTTAATTTCACTTCATGTCTTTACCTGATGACTTTCATATTTAATTTTTAACTTAGAGCACTTCATGTTGTCGAGGACAATAGTCACACTGAAATTTTTAATCTTTCAACCTCATTTGGTAACAAATTTTTCTTCAACGTGATTCTTGACAACACATTAGTTCAATTACTACACCATTGTCACAATTTCATATTTTTTTAGGTTACACCTACTTGAGAATTACTCCTTTAACCAAAGAAAATAATTTTCATTTCAATAAGTTCTTCCAAGACACTTCAAAACTTTACATGATGTTTATTAGTTACAACAAAGAAAAGGCATCCACACCCGCATTTCTTTTCTACATAGGTTTGCACAGACTTTGGAAAAACCTTCAACTTCATAAAATATTTTTCAATTTCAAATGATCAACAGCCACTAATTTATCTAATTTTGTAAATACTCGTGATCAAGTTTAAAGATATCTACATTGTAATTTTTGCAATATTTTCATAGGATGTGGTTTGAGATTTGAATCATTTTCTCTTTGTTTGAAATCCATGAATTAAATATTCACTAGTCAATGAGAAATCTGAGAGCCTTTAAAAATGAATTTGACTTCCTCAATTTTAAATACCCTTGAAATTTACCTTTCTTATTTTTGGTTTCTATAGAAAAATCTCATGACTTCAACTCTATCCATTGCTCATATGTTTTAAATACTTTAAAATTGCTCTTATTTTAACTGTCATTGATTACAATGCTTTAATGTTGGACAATTAAGTATTTGAATATTCTTCACATAACAATGTCTTCGAATGAAATACCTTGAAATGTTATTCAATTTTTCTTCCAAAAGATTGATTTTTCTCTTTACTCTTAGCAATAACCATTGTCAGTCCTTGAAATGTGCTTTCCATTTTCATAGTACAACATATATCATAAGTTTTCCTTTCATGTTTCCTTTATCAGTATGACATCAAAGGATATTATCTCAATTAGAGGAGACACACATCAAATTTCAGATAGGATTCCTTAAGCATACTAGAATAAAATCTTCTCACTTTGTAGAACCTTAAATCAGATCAACATGATGGACTCAGAATAAAAAACCCACTAACATAGTTGTTCATTCCATCCCTTTTTCTTGATCAAATATCATTTGGAGATTCATATCATCAACAAATTCACTTTCAAACTTTGAAATACGAATTCTGAAACAGATTTCAATAAACTCTTTCCATACCTTGAGAAAGCATTGAGTAACTTCCTTCAAAACACAACTGAATTGGACTAAGGATCCATATTCATGATTTGTTCAATCTTTGGTGAATTCATTACACTATAGACAAAGTTGAAGGAACCCTTTTAGGTTTTCATTTAAAATTAATGAATTTAATTGAATGTAGAACATCAAAACTTGACCTTTTAATGACTATTCACAAAATTTAACGGAACTATCAAATAACATTTAAATTATTTTATTCAACATGTAAGACTTCATGAGACATGTTTTGATCTTTTGTGTTTGAGCTAACAAAATTATACTTACCAATATAAGCTCCAAAAATTCCTGAGTTTAGCATTCTTTCTCTCTTGATTATATTACAACAAAGTCATGTTAGATACCACTCTTGCATGTACACTAAGGTATTGAATTTGAAAACTTGATCAGGGACATGAATCACAAATTTTGCATTTATTTGAATTCCTCAAGATACTCTCTTTTCTTAGTAGTCAATTATACCTTAACTCATGTGAGAGACATCTTCACTATGCCAAATACACATTTTAAGCTTCCAAAGACATCAAACCTTACTTTCAACTCACATACATTACTTAATACCTAAGAGAATAAGCTTTTCCCTGAAAACTTGTCTTGATCCTTCAAGATACACCAAAAAGAATAATGGTTCATTCTATAAGTTCATATTAAAAAATCATTTGGACAGCCCTATACACAGCTCTTTTTTGAGACTCAAGAACTGCATTATCTTGACAACCAAGAACATGTCTTCTTACTGGATTCAAAACATTTTGTGCCCTCAAGACTTCAAATGGCTTTCTTAAATGGTTTCATGAACTTGAAAACACCATCAATGAACTCATAATCTACTTAGAGATGATCAAACAATGTCATTGAATTCAGATTCACCTTTTTAGCTCTTATTAGTCACAACCCAGGAGAGAGAAAAAATTTACCACTATAAAAATGCTCATACTCTTTTTAAATACTCATCCTTTTAGAAAATTTTTTGACAATGATTTCTACACATAATTTACATCAAAAATTCCTTCTATGATTTATTTGAAAAGTCTCTATAATTTTTCTTGAGGCTAAAAATAGGCAACTCAAAATGAGCTTTTCAAAAGACCTTGTTTTACATAAAACTCACATAACTTGCTCAAATGACCTATAAAAAAGTCTTTTGACCTTCTGAAATTTTGCATGAAGCAACAAGAAACCTTCCTCCATCATAAACCATGATTTTTTTGAAAATAATAGGTCTGAAAATGTCTATCCATCTCATTTGCATACAATAACACATACCTTGTTCTCAACACCATTTCTGACTAACATACAAAAACTAACTCCTGGGGCTGAGTTGAGCCTAATCCTTTGCTCACACATCCTGACTCTCTCAAGGCTTCTCTCTTTCAATTTACTATTAATGACCTCAACACACATTACTCATTGAGACCAAGACAACTCCCCCTCACTCCAATGATTTCTTTTGCACCTAAATACCATGGAGGAGCTTGATGAGAGACCTAACAAGGTCTCAAACTCTCTTTTGGACTTCTTGACTAATTTTTCTTTTTCTGATTCTTCATTTGTTGGACTTTTTCTTTTGTCACATTCTTGGAGTCCTCTTTAGACTTTGACTAGCTTCTCCCTTCTTCTTGTATGTTGAGTTTGATGCTTGGTCTTTGAATTTCTTTCTTCAGTTGACCTGCATCACAAAACCTTGCAATGTACCTAAACTTGTGGCACTTAAAGCATTCAACCTACCTTAATTTGCACTCAAAATCCTTGTGTCCAAATTCATTACAAGAATAAAAATATCCATTGAATTTTCTTACATACCTTCTTGTGTTTGATGGATCATTTATGCAATAATTTTCTAGATGTCCCTTCTCATGACAATGATAACACTCAGCTCCATATCTTTGTCCAACTTTTTTCTCTTCCTTCTATCTCCATATTGATGTTCTCAAATTTCTTCTTTGTAATCTTCATTCTTTTCAACCTTAGGATTACATGCATACTAGCCATGTGGCCATAAGCACCACACTTGTAGCAATTACCATGAAAAATAACATAACTTAAATGCATTTGGCTTCCTAACAGATGATATTCCATGAGATGAAGGCTTTGTACTACTTCCATTTCTTGATTGCATTTTTCCATTTGACCCTTGACTTGATTCACCTTCATTATTTTAAACTAATATGAATTTTCTATGAAACCTAGTCCTGTTCTTTCACCATATGCCTTTTTTTCCTAACATCCTATCCAATTTTTCTAAGCTCTCTTGAAAATAATATACCTTACTTGTCATGATGCTTAGCTCATTATTTAGTTCTTCATTCTCTTTCTTAGTTATTCTTTCTTAGTTAGATCTTCCTTGAGTTGAATCTTCACACACTTGATAATTTCCTCATGAGATACACACAATTTTTGCAATAATTCTTCACAAAAGTCTACTCCATTCCTTATCTGATAAATATCTCCCATCCTTGTCACCAAATATGCAAATTTCTTCCCCCACATCCTCTCTGGAATACCACTTGGCCTTGGTAAGAAAGTGGCATTTCAACCCAATTAACCACATATACTACACTCCTCTCTATGTTGTCCTCTTTTTTTGATGTAAAATAACATATTTCTTCAATTCTAACTCATTTTATGGGGAGATATCCTCAATAGATGGAGGAAATACTCCCCCTTCTTCATAATCTAGCATGGAGGGCTAAAAAAGTTCTAAGTTTTCAACATTCAGAATTGAATAGATATTCATATAAGGAGGAAAATCCAAGAAAAATGCATTCTTACCCAATTGTTACAAAATTTCCAATGGGCCATACTGAAGAGGATTGAGTTTATTATCTTTTGCATGTAGCTTATCTTGGATCAAATATAATAATACCTTGTCTCCAACAAGGAAGGAATTCTCAATCTTATGCTGATCATGTCATGCTTTGTACTTGGTGTGTGACTCTATCAACCTCTTCTATACTTGAAGGTGTATCTTTGAATTTTATCAATAAAATTTTCATCCTTGTGGACCTCCAGTTCCACTTTCTCATTATTTCTGCATGGTAATCTTACAACAACAACAAAATCACTTTTAAGTAAATAACCAAAACATGTTTCAAAAGGGGTTTTATTAGTCGAAGCATGAACTTCCCTATTATAAGAATATTGGATATACACCAAGTTCTCATCCCAGGTCCTCAGATGTTTCCTATTGTACCCTTAATATCTAGACCAAGGTATGACTCACCACCTCTATTGGTCCATTTGTCAATGGATGAAAGGCAATAGACCTTTTTAGCTTCGTATCCATATTTTCCCACAAAGTATATCAAAACTTCCCTAAAAATCATGAGTCCCTGTCTGACACAATAGAAATAGAAAAAGTAAAGTGAACCCACACATGAAAAAAAATAACTTAGCTGCATCATTGGCCTTAATGGTCTTTTTACAAGGAATAAGAATACACATTTTTCCAAATTGTTCTACAATTACAAATATATAATCATGACCTTTTTTGGAGGTAGGAAAATTCCCACAAAATCCATGAAGATACTTTCCCATGGTCGGGAAGGAACTGGTGAAGACATATATAACCCCACATTCATGTTATTAGGATTTATTATAATGCATAGAACATAACCCCTGATGAATTTAGAAACATTTTCTTACATGTTTGGCCAATAGATATACCTCTGTAAGTGCGGTATAATCTTTATCACACCAAAGTGACCAATTACCATAGAAGTGTGTGCTTCTCTCATCAAGTGCACTCTTTCCCCCTTAAGAACACAAAGTTTCTCATTCTTGTAGAGAAAACCATCATGGAAATAGTATTCTCATCTCAGTGAAAATCCCTTGCTTAAAGGTTTCTACTGAAAAATATCTATAAAATCCAAATTATGTTCATAACCTTCTTGATATGCTCATAGAAATGGTGAACGAGATACTTGGTATTTATCTCGTGAGGGTGTTCAAATAGAGCTCGGGTGTAGTGGCATAGGTCATTGAACATGTTGGAGCTCTGGTATAATGGGTCGAGCCCAAGGAGGGACTAGGTCACTTGTTAAAACATGCCAACCAAGATCATGGGAACCATTGGGACGCCGAGTGAGCTTCTTAATGCTAGGCGTGGTGGATCAGTAGTCAGTAAAATCATGTGAGGACCAAGCTGCTCACTATAAAAAGGTTGAGATATGCCCAAGGTTATTCAGATCACAGAAAAACTCATCAGGATGCTATGTGGCAATGACTCGGCAGAAAATGGTAAAGGCTCATCATCAAGCACAAGAATGTGAGTCGAGCACATAGACATGTAAGGTTAAGTTATAAAATTGGGAAGAATGGTTCGATGCATCGATTGAAGGATATCGAGCATGTAGGATCATCTTGGCTGATGTATGATGTCGATCCATGGAGAAGCAAACTCATGAAGAATTAAAGCTAGGGATATAGCTCAATCGGATAAGCTAGACAAGATAATGAGGTGAGGATGATTTTTGTTGGAAAAACGATGTCTCAAGATTAACAAGATCAATTTAGAAAAATGTTGAGTGAGATCCTCATTAGCTTCTGACGACCTAGCAAGTAAATCGGGGATCGGTAAGTAAGAAATGGTGAGAGGTCGGCTGAGCTAGTGGAGAAGCTCAACGTTTGAAGCGTTGAGAGCACGTTTTCTAGCTTGGCGGTGGATTTTAATATGATTTCGAATGGATCAAAAATTAAGCATGAAATGAGCTAAAACAACACTTAGCATAGAAGACAGCTCAATTGTGAGATGGTTCGACATTGTGACATACAGTGGAGGTCTAGGTTTGCCAACGTCTAAGGTAATAAATAATGTATGGAGAAGGACCATGAGGGATATCAAAGTTTGTAGTGCTAAATAAAATGACACAGATCCACGTAGTCAAATCAACCCCGATGAAATGAGTGATCTCATGCTCAGACTGATAGGAAGGAAGGGTCGGGATAGCTCGTCAAAACGTAAGCTAGGTCAAACATGCAGTGAATAAGCTCAATGAGGAGATCATGGAAGATACATAACTTGCTACGAGGGGTATCCCATTGATGGTCACAGGAGTTGGTCATAGAAGTGTTTAGGAAATAGAAATCTCATGTGAATATTAGATGTTGTAGCAGGATGTCTTCTAACATAATGTCAAGAGGCTTGAAAAGAGGAAACAAATGGAGTTCAGAACAAAGTGATAGAGTGCATGGTGATAGATTGATGGTAGAAGTAATTTAGTGCTAGAATCGATACACAAGTTAACTCGGAGCCAATATGGAGGGGCTTGATTAAAACAACGCATTGGCTCAACCCAAAACCAAAAAGTGTAAAAGATAAAGGACTTAGAGATAGGCGATTCTAAGATGGCCAGTCCACGTGCAAAACGAGCTCGACATGCAAGTATAGTGGATGGAAAGATGGCTCGTGAAGCTTACACATGTCAGCTGAGCCAATGGAGAATTATCTCACTTGATCAAGTTGAGATGGTCACGAGCATATGGGATTCGAGGAATTTTAGGTTCATTGCATGATTGAGTGGGCGAACTGGTGCCTAAATCCCATGTATTCTTCATCGAAATGGGGGGAAATTTGGGTGGTTTGGGCCCATGTTTCATGCCCAAGTGAAGGATGGGCCCATGGGGTAGTATGACCAAGCTCAGTGGGGATCGTATTGGAGATAGCCTGAGCTAGGAAGTTATGGGGATTTGGTCAGACCCACCTAAGAACTATGACAAGATTTGTAAAACGTGGCAAGGAAGTAATTAACATGATGTGGGTCACAGAGTTTGGGGCATGTTGAGTTGGTGGCCCGAAAATGGTGCAACATGGATCTCACTAACTAATGTCTACTAAGAACCATGAAGAGATCGATGTGATATAGAAAAAGATGTTGTCAAAGAAAAATGTGCCACATAGCTCATGCTATGAATGGAAAAAATTGTCCACTGAGCTAGATGAGAGTAAAATGTGGAGTGGCCAAGCCAAATGCAAAGCAGCCAATAAAAGGGCTCGACACAATGGATTAAGGAGACTCGGTCAAAGTGGAAGGATTTTGTTAAACATTGGAGGAAGATCTCATTCAAGCTAAAACAAGGTGGTTGATGTATAAGGTAAAGAGCCACACGCATGGCTTACCAGCCAGCTTGACGAGTTGGCTAGTGAGCCATTTAACAAACCATGGAATTAAAGATCACCTTGTGGAATATAAATTCATGGATCCTACCAATAGACCAAGGAAAAGCTTCAAAATGCCAAGATGCCTTAAAAATATTATTTTTATTAAAATGGAGGATTAAATTCAAATTTTTTTATTCATGGGGCAATAGTGGTAGAATGTTCTTGGGGGTAAAATTAATGTTTTAATTAAGCATGTAAGCCATCATGTGCTATATTCAGGCCCAAAATTTAGGATTTCTCCTCCTTTCTCTTCAACTGGGATTTTCTATAAATGTAAATGAGAAACTCATTCCAAGGGGTTAGACATTTTCCAATTCCTCTCTCTTTTCACAAGCTAAGTTGTGGATTTTTAGAACTCTTAAGCCTTTCTTCCAAAGATTGTAATGGAAAAAATTTCCTCTTCCTAATGTAATGATGCATTGTGCATATGATTAAAGTAATATAAATTGTGTTCTGTGACTAATTATTGGTCATTTCATCATTTTTCCTACTTCCTTGCACCTTTCTCATGCTTGTAGGTATATTGTGCCACTTCAAGTTTCCATTATAGGTGTTGGGAGTTTTGTGCTTATCTAGGAGTGAAGCTTTGTATGCAGTTGGGTTATGGTGATTGTTCAGCCTTCTCATTTTCATCCTTCTTCATTGGAAAATTGAAAAATATATCTGGCAAAAACCTTTCTTAGTGCATCACCACTTCTAGTATAGGTTTTACTTCTTACAAATCTCTCTCCCTAAATCTCATGAAAATGTTAGCATAGGTCTAGTTATTAGTTTTATTACATTAGAAGTAGTGTTGTTCTTAGTTTAGGAAGAGGAATATGGTCTTTTCTGGAGGTTCACCTCAAACCACAAGTCCCACAACTTACGAGGTGATCCCATATTACCCAATCACACTGAATTCCCTATTTATAACTTGGCCATTCGGAGGGTGCAATGATTTGGTGATAACACTTACCATCCTTCACCAACCAACACTGGTTGGATCTCCTCATGAAGATAGCATCCCTAATATACAAATATGGGTTTTCAAATACTACACCACACACATAAAGAGGAAAAACATGTACAATGACTTCATCATTAGATTTTTTGTCAATACCAAAAGTGATCTTACATTTCTCAGTAACCTTGATGTCTACACTTTTCTTTACCCCACCCAAAGAACACGGACTTAGGTGATTGTAATTTTCCAAATTTATCCTCTCCACTAATTCTTTACTAGTCAAATTTGCTTGAGAACATGTATCAAAAAGAGCATCCACCTTAGTTTTTTTCACTTGAATTTTAAAATGAAAAATCTTTGTTAGTTCATTTTCTTGAACAACATTGTTACTACCCAAGCATACCTCTCTGCAGACTAAGGCACAACACATAGTCTCATCCACAAATTCACTGCAATATACTTCCTCTCCCTAGAGGGAAGCCATGGCCTTATTATTTTTATTGTTTTTGAAAGGATGTAATTCAAGGTGTAGCTTCAAAGATTTTTCCTCAGAATGAGTGTCAACATCACAATTCACACAATGAATTTTAGTATCCTTTTTACAAATAGAAGTAGGATTTTTCTTACCCTTTCCTTTTCCTTTATCCTTTTGATTGGTCTCACATTGTTTGTTTGAAGCATGCTAAGAGGTAGACAAACTCTTTTTATTTTCGATGTTTAAGTAGTGAGCTTTCATACAAACTTCATCTATATCCACCAGCTTGGTCAAGAGAACATGCATCCTTAAGTGGCTATGAATTCCACCAATATACTTCATCAATAGCTCCCATAATACTACATCTTTTTCCCATCTAGATAGCTTTCTTCCGAAACTCATTGGTATACTCCTCCACATTTTGGGCTTATTTTTGCTTGAGATACTGCCAATACATGGACCTCTCTTCCTCTTAAGAAATAAGATAAAACTAATTTTTGATTAGATTTTTAAAAACATCGCACTTATTAATTGGAGGAAGATTCTTAAGAACTAACGCATGAACATAACTTTCAAACCAAGTTAAAACATGTTTGGTCAAATTTAATTGAGCAAAGTAAATCTGTTGACTTTCATTAATTTGATGCAAAATAAAATATACCTCCAGTTGAGCTAGCCAATGGTCTAGCTTCACATCGTTCACATCTCCATCATAAGGCTGAATTTCTATCTTGGTCTATGCTTTAAATGAAGGAGGTGTGGGAATGACATGGGACAACTCTTCTCCACGAACCTCTTCTTCACGGTCTTCTGGTGTCTGGTTTAAAGCACCAAATTTCTCTATGATTAGCCCCATGATGGACTCCAATTTTCCTACGGACAAGGAAATATTGCCTACATCTTTAGACAAACTTGCTACATTTTCCCCCAACTTATAGAAATTCTCTTCACTGTTATCATATGCATCTTCTCTATAAGTCATTTCCTAAATTATTTTCTTCCACTTCCTTGTAGAAATATCTTCTTCAAAAGGAATAAGGATACCTTCACCACTTTCTTTTCCCTTTTAGATAAGGGGCATCTAACTGCAATCTCAACAAAATTTAACCACACAAAACTGAATTCTTAACTACTATAATACTATGATATGTAAAATGTTAAATTTTAATAATAAACAAATCACTATGCTCATGAAAGATAAATGAAATGTTTTAAGTTCTTTGTTAACCAATATAAATTGTAATAACAAACCACAATTATACTAAAAAATGAGAAAAGAGAGACAAAGGAGACAAGGTTTATCCTAGAGAAACCTAACATGGAAAAAACTCTAGTTGGTGAGAGAATTTTCTCCACTTCACTATGTAATTCTCCAATAATACAAATTACTTGCCAATAATTAGCCTTAAAGAAGGACTAGCACTCCCTCTAATTGTATCTACTTGCTCAGAATTTTTCAACAAATGAAGATCTCTTCTCAAATGAACAAACAAGAAAGAATTACAACTTCTCCAACTTTACTTACAATAGAATTCACCCAAAATCACTTGCTTGAATGTTTTTAAAAGCTTGTATTTATAGTTTCTCTACTCATTGATGCCTGGAAATGTGAAATGAATCAATTGGGAAGCTCAATCATTTGCAACTATTGATATCTCAAATTTTGTAACCATCTCGCATAAGATCACCGATTATTACAAACTGACAGTTGTGCAACTGACACGGTGGATGTGAAACCACCACTTACACAGAGATGTAGTTACGTAACCGTTGGGGTAGATGTGTGACCATAAAATGAGAATTCCCCAAAACAGAACAATGCTAGCCCAAAACTTCATTCAAAGGTGTTTGGATCACGCCCAGCCTGATTGGACCATCTTATGAAGAAAGAAAAAGTTGATAACCTATAGAGCAAGTAGCAACTACATAGGATACATAGAATTGGGCATTTACAACTCCATTTTTGGATCAACAAGTCGAACGTAAGTATTTTTCATTGTGATTTACTAGTTTTTGGTTGATTATGAGATATTGTAAAGGTTTATAGTAACTAATGGTGATATTTGTGATTACAGGTGATGCCTATTGGTCATTGATTATAGATTCTTCAATACACACGTTGATGCAGAATGTGCCTCCAAATGTTCTCATGGGAGGTAGTATGTTTGAGAGGGTTGATGCTACTGCAAGTGAGCATGCCCATTTGTTCAAGCTGGTGGCTATAAAAGAAACCATGTGCACCATGTTATTAAGTGAGCACAACGAGGCTTGTGAAGAGACTGAGAAAATGATACATGTTGTATGAGGAGGAGCCCTAGCTCAGGATGTTTTTTCTAGATATTTTGAGGGGCTACATGGCCGATTTTTTTAGCAGAAGGCTGAGAATGTTGTATTATGAAGTCAGCTAGAGAGGTATAAAGGTTGAGACCAATGACGTAGAGTGAATGATGAAACATCTAGTTCTTAGGCTCCCGCGATTATATATAGTGTTAGTGAAGATGATGTATGATGTATTTTATATGTTGTAGTGATGCATGGGTTCTTTCCCCCCAACAATTTTATTTTGAAACTTATGATTTTGGATGATATATATATATATATATATATATATATATATATGTTGTTGTGGCATTGGACATTTATGTGCATTTTATATTGGTGTGATGATGATGAGGTGTTATTGTTAGTGTTTTCCTAATGTGATAAATTGTATGTGCATGGTTGTTTTGATTGTTGAATGTTGGAATGTAGTATGATGTGGAAAGAATAACTAAGTAGTAAACTAGATAAATAATGTATGTGCATAAAGATGAGTGATACATAATAAAAATATATGTGGTAGGAAAATAAAAGTGGCAATGTTAATTCAATAAGATAAGAGAGTAAAGTAATGACGCAAGTTGATAATTGAATAATGATGAGGTGTCAATAATATTTTTAATAGTGTGGGATGAGAATTTAGGGGGGAGAAGATCGATTTCCCCAAGTGTGAGAATGAGGTTCATTTATAAATGCCCCCTCAGAAGTTAAGACTGAACCATAGAACAAGAGTGTGTCATCAAGAAATGGGTTTTCCACATGCAAGGAGATGCCAGAAAATATATGACATGAAGCACAATGTAGGATAGGTTCATTGATGTAGTATTCCCACAACAATCAAGTGTGAACCATAACATGAGATTGCATCATAGGGTAATGAAATGGAAAGTATATGTCATCTACTAGAGATTAATATGCCTATAATTCATGGATGGAACATTTGAAGCAACATCGGTATGAGGGTAAGTGCCAAATTGGATGTCAGATGGAATGGAACCAAGAATAGAAGGCTGTGGTGGGAGGAAGTGCGGAAGCAAGGGGCTTAGGAAGCCAATGAGGTATTGCAACAATGTGTGAGGCATGAGAGGATGTAACCATAGGTGGATTAGATGGATGATGCAGATATGATAATGACCTTATGAGGTGGGAAAATGACTACTTTATATGGAGGTGAAGGAGACAAGTGAACAATTGGTGGAAGCTGACTTATGAGGAATAGGAGAGAGAGAGACATTCACGAGAGCGAGAGTGGAAAGCAATGACACCTTTTTCATATAACTATTGTAATAAATCATGGAGAGCATATCATTGATTATCATTATATGGCCATTAATATGGCAATATTAATTGTAGAAATGGTGCGGTCATGCATAGATGTTGTAAGTAGGTGAGGTATATGATGATGATTAGAAGGTAAATGAATGAGCCTCTTATCGATTAAAGATCGTAGAACATCATGTGGTTTTGCATTATGTGAGAAGTGTAAAGGTTCATGAGTATGGATATGAATAAGACTTAGGTGAATGACTGACATGTGGTGGAGGGGAAGGAAGATGCTTACTATTACGCAGAGGTGGAGATGGGGAACATGCAGAGGGAGCTCAATGGATGGAAGAGGAGAAGAAGTTAGAAGAAGTATAAGAGGGGTGGTATAATATTAATTCATTATCAATTAAATCTTGTTTTAAATCAATAACTTTGATAGCACATAAGAGAGTAAATTATTCACATATGTATCATATAATAACTTTTCCTTTCAATGGAGGAATTAAACCATGATAAAAAGATAAATTGCATTTCTAAATCAATGGGATGAAATAATAATAGATTCATGAAATAATTGAACTTGTGAAATTGTAATCTACAATGGGTTCATTCTTTCCTTGGTGCAAAGAAGGTAAGTGTTCATATGTAACTTTAAGACCATTATTATAAATAAACCATCTATGAAAACATCCTCCATATCATAATAAATACTAATTGATCCATAAAGAAAATGAGTATACCATCAGAGAGCATGATCAACAAGACTATGATGAAATTCTTTGAGAAATAAGAGATCATTAGAATAAGCAGACATGGTTGAACGATAATGCTTGAGATGTAAATAAGGATTGTCAGTACCATCAAAACATGAGAAGTTAGACATGATGAATTCCTTTGGGAAAGCGGAATTGTGAATATTTTTAGGAATAGGATTTCCATGCAGAGAATTATTGTCAAATGGAAACATAATAGGATTTACTTTTGAGGGTGAGTGTATGAACTTTAGATTTCAAAGTGCCAACAACATGCATGAGGGATAAAATATCATGTGAATAATGGTTAGTGAAGTGAGAGGCATATTTAGGGGTTAGATCTTCCCATTGTGAGTGATCATGGGAATGTGAGAAGAAGTAGTGGACGTGGAAGGAGAAGAAGGAGGTGGAGGAGGAGGAGAGGAAGATGGATGATCCATGGGAATACTAGATGTAGGCTCAGGAGGTACAATAAGAGGTGTACTAGTGGTAGGAGTAGAATCATCATGAGGAAAAAATTCAGAAGTAGAATAAAGAGGAGTAGTAATTTCACATTCAGTAGTATTAAGAGAAGTAATATCGTCACTATAATGTTCATGATCAGAATCATAATCAATATCGCTATCATTCATATTTTCACAAGAAAGTATTTCATCAAGACTATCATCAACATACAAAGAAGTGGTAGGAGTACTAATATTAGATTTATCATTGCATTCATTGGAAGCAATTTCAGAAGTAGGAAGAGTAGGAGATATAACTTTACATTCATCTTGACTACTAAGAGAAGTGACATCATGCAAATTTACATTTTCAACATTAGAAGTAGAATTATTGGTATCCATATTGTCACAAGAAAGAACATGATCAAGTAAAGAATATAGATTAATATTATCATGTGATATAAGAGAAGGAGATGAAGTTGCAGTAGCATGGGTGACTATGGAAGATGAGGGAGAACATGAAGAAAATATTTTTTTAGGGGAGACTATGTAAATTTTAGGAGCGTCATGGCCAATAGGAAGGGTGTTTTGGAAAGTAATAAGTTTTTATAGGAAGGAGGAATCACATTGAGGATTACAGTAGAGGTCACAAAATTTAGATGTTAAATAAGTATTGTCAAAATAGATTATAAGAAGGTATCAACCATATTATTCTTGGGAGAAGACGACTTCTTTTTAGCCATGGGGGTTTTTGGGATCCTAGGGTAATAATTTCGAAGAAGAGTGAGTACACCAAATGATTTAATAAAAACTTAATTAAATATAATTGTAGAGTAACAAATATGATGAAATAAAGTAAAGATAAAGATGATAAACACTCAAACATTGCAAAACTATAAGAAAATGAGATAGATAAATGACTTAGTTAATTCATGTGCAATTTTGAAATGACTTGGGTAGTGTAAAGTGATAGACATGATGAGAACATCATTGTAACTGCTCCATGTAAAATATGAACCTTGACAATAATGCCAAACAGGGGCACCTAGTGTTGGACATGGGTAACAGGGTGCTAGTGACTGTCCTTGGGCACTAGTGACTGCGTAAAAGCACAAAATATGATTTCTATTATGTCACTAGGGTTTCACTACAACTTCCTATTAGTCTCTTATAGTCTCTCTTTGATCTTCGAGGGTACTTGTAACCTACAAAAAAAAACCTAGCTACCTGCACAAGCTCACAAACACATAAAATAAAAATGAAATATGCAATATGTGAATTTTATCTGACCTCAATGGTCAATCGATGAGTGAAATTATGACTAAGTTCTACACTACATGTGTAGCACTCCATGTGTTTCTTTGTTCCTATGTGTGAAATAGTGTCCTTAGGTTTCCCTTACGCCATTGACACAAAGATAGTGGGTTGGATCTAGATAAGATGTAAATATGTGGTATGGAATTGGGCACTTCCCCTTCCTATGCAGTGTATGAAGCCCATAAATACATTCCCTTTGATGGTAGTGATAGTATGTATATATGATTTCCCCTTATAATTTCCATCTAGAATAATAGAGTGTATGTTGTGTATATATATGGATCTCTTATTTTAATTTCAACACTAGTGACACAAAAAGCTACTATAAACACAAGATAAGGATTATAAAACTAGAAAGGATGAAAACAAATGTCAAAATGAGGAAAAATAACAAAGAGGATAGGAGTGCCCAAAATTGACATGAGCACTTGGGTGCTAGTATGTCCAAAGTGAGAGTTGGTGTGCTATGATAAATGACGAAAGATAGAAAAACATGGATCCCTGTGACTTGACCAGAACTAGTTACATAAATTACATAAGTGAGAGAGAAAGATAATGGAAGCAATCAAATCAAGTATATGGACAAGTTTGTGTTACTAGTGAATACTTTTATTTCTTAAGATCCATGTATATAACTACATACTTGATGGCATATTAAAATAGTACTATGTGTGTGATTTTGTGTCTACAAGTACAAGGAATCAACACACCTATTTTTCTAAATCTATCCACAAACACATTATTATAAATACTCAGGTTTTCTTTGTGACATGGGAAAACTTCCTAAAAAATCCATGGAAATACTTTCCCAAAGACATTTAGGGACAGGAAGAGGAGTGTAAATTCCTAACTTCCTGTTGCTGGGCTTACCAATGGCATAAAGAACACATCCCTTTATATATATGAAAACATTTTCCTGCATATGAGGCCAATAGCAATACACATGTAAATCTGAAATTGTCTTATCGACACATAAAATGACCAAATATAAGAGAAGTGTGAGCTTCCCTAATCATATGCACTCTTTCATCCTACAGAATACAAAGTTTACTATAATCATACAAGAGTCCATCGTGGACATGATAATCCAATTATCATACCTGTTTACCACTCATCAAATCTTCACACACTTCTTTAAAATTACCGTCATTATCAAATAAATTTTTATCATAAGCTAGATAGTTTCTTATTACACTCGTTAAGGTTTTAGAATGGTGACAAACATGATTTTTCTTCTACATCAATAAAACCCCCATTTCATATTCAGTTGGAATTTTTCTCAATCTCAAATGGATGTTGTAAATCCAGAAGTGCTAAGAAAAGAGTAGTCCTTATTTTCTCTTTCATTATATCAAAATATCTTTGATTCTTTCCTTTCCAGTGAAAGACCTATTTAATGCTAGTCAAAGAATGCAAAGGAGACATAATAAACGAGAAGTTAGCAATAAACTTTCTCCAATACTGAACTGCACTAGGAAAGTTCCTAATCTCAATTACATTATTGGGTTTAGGCCAATTCACAATGAACTCAAATTTTTCAAGATCAATTTTCAATTTAGCATGTCCCACAACATAGCCCAAATAAATCAAATATGTTTTCCCAAATTCAAATTTAGACATATTCATATATAATTTCTCCTTTCTCAAAGAATATAATACTTTATGAATATGAATGACATGATCATCCCATGATTTACTAAAAATTAGAATATAATATAAGTATAATATCAAAAAATAATCAATGAATGTCCTAAAGCCATCATTCATCACACACCATGAATGTAGTCGGTGAATTTCACAATCCAAAAGGCATAACAAGCCATTCAAAAAAACCTTGTTTTGTCGTAACAATTAGTTTTCCAAAAATCACCTTCAGTGATTCTTACCTGGTCATAACCACTTCTTAAGTATATCATAGTGCAATAAACAACATTTTTAAACTGATCCAATAAATCATCAATGCGAGGAAGATGGTACCAATTTTTCATGGTGATCTTGTTCAGGGCATAAAAATCAACACACATATGCCATGTTCCATATTTCTTATGAACCAAAATTATAGACAAATGATATGGAGATGAACTTGGAAGGATAAATCCTTTTACCAACAGTTCCATTACCTACTTCTTGATTTCCTCTCTCTCAACCATAGAAAATCTATACATACCAATGTTAGGAAGAGGTGCATCCTGCAACAAATGTATCTCATGTTGAACCCCTATTTTAAGAGGTAGACCTTGTGGATCCTAAAACACATCATCATAGTTAGAAATAAATTTAATCAATTAATTATGATGTTTAGGATCATAATCCTAAAAATCTGTGGAATGTCATTTTTATTTGGCTTTGATTACCATGAGTAAAAAAATATTGCTTGCATTTACAATCCTTTTCATCTATCCTAAAGAAACCAACGAAAACATTTTTTTCACATGATGAGATATAACAATGTATTCAATCCCATATTTTACAAGAAAATATTTATTCTCTTCCCCGTATGGAAGACTGCTTTACGATCATTAAGATATGGACTTCCAAAAACCACACCATAAATGTCTAAAAGGACAACATCCAAATCAACCTCATCAATGAACTTGTCAGTAATGGAAAACCTAGATCTATAATTTTTTGTTACCTCTAATTTTGCATCATCACAAACCCACCTCAAAGGATAAGGCTTAGGATGTGGTTTGGTTTGGAGTCACAATTTCTTCACAATCTCCTCTGAAATCAGATTAACTTGAGATCCACTATTAAATAGAGTGTCTATTTTACTATGTTTAGATACAAATCCAAAGTGTAAGATATCATTTTTTTCTTCTCATCATGCACAAATTATTGTTTAGAAGAAGATGTATTATAATTAGTGATTTCCACTAATTAACTAACATGTTTCTTGCCACTTTGGCCAATTAACAACACATTGTTGATTTCCTAATCCCTTTCGTATTTAGGATGCCACTTTACGATGAATCGTAAGCCAAAATCCTCTTCAAAATAGACAATTAGCGTTTATTAGCTAATTAAGCCTATTTTGCCCTTGTTTTGGTCAATATACCCTACTATTGGCTCAAACCCCTCTTCCAACCACTCAAAATCACCCCACTTTCCTCCACAACGTCTCAACAAGCTTCAAAAGCTTATCCTAGCCTCCTAGTTGACCCTAAGCGGTTGATTAAGGCTCCACACATCTTAATCACTTGTTAATTCACTAATTGTGATTAACAAAGCTTAATCATGATTAGAAATTCTAATCTAATTTGGGATTTTAGTCCCACATGCACCAAAATACAAGTTTTCCCCAAAAGGAAAACTATAAAAAGGAGTTCACCTTATACCTTAATACTTTACACCATGTTTTGATTTGCATCTCATATAATAAATATGATTTATAGCCAAGTTCAATCCTTACCTAAAGCCTTCAACAAGGTTAGTAGATGAATATCTAAAGTGACTTGATAAGTCATTTGGAGAGGCCATTTCACCTTGTTTGGAGTAGCAACCATCCCAATTTGATTTCCCTCTTAGGTCTATTTAGGCCCATGTTAGGTAATTGAACATATTAGTAGGCATGTTTAGTTAGATTTTGAATTAGTATTCATGTTAGTTAAGCATTCCTTTAAGCTTCTATCTTAATGTTACATTCCTAGACTTAGAACCTTGACTAGAGGTGGCAATGGTGTTAGCCTTCCTTAGTTAGTCATGCAATTTGCTTTGTAAAGTTTAGGGTGCTTTCATTTGGCACGCCCGGTGGGACAATACCCCATTGCATTCAATTTTTAAAGCTTTTTAACTTAGTTTCAAAGTTTTTCATTTCAAGTTTTCTAGCTTAGTTTCAAGTTTCCTAGATTAATTTCAAGTTTTCTAGTTTAATTTCAAGCTTTCTAGAGTACTTTCAAGATTTTTAGATTAGTTTCTCAAGATTTTTAGATTAATTTCAAAGTTTTAGAGTAATTTTCAAAGTTTTGTAGATCAATTTTCAAGCTAGGTAGTTGTTTCAACTAGATTAGTAGTAGAAGTTGTGTTTTCATGTTATTTGCAGGATATAAGGAGGTGAAGCCCTGTCAAAATTTCCTCAAAATACCAAAGTTTTGATCTTTTTCAAGAAATTATTTTCAAAACTTGGATTTTGAGCATCTACAGGAAAGGTTGCACCTATGCAACAAAAGGTGCACCTGTGCAACAAAAGTGCGCCTGTGCAACAAAAAGTGCACCTGTGCAACCAGGTGTGCGCCTGTGTGCAAAATCACTGGGTGTGCCTGTGCAACACTAGATTTTGTTCTCTATGAGTGTAACTGTGCACCTGTGCATCTAAAAAGTGCACCTGCCTCACTGGATGTGCCTATGCAACACTGACTGTGTAAAATTGATAGAGGTGCCTATGCACTACTATGTGTGCCTGTGCACTACTGAGTGCACCCATCCTCTATAGAGTGCACCCATGCACTAAGGAGTGTGCCCATGCACTAAGGTAAAATTTCCTCAAACTTCAAAATTTCAATTTCTGTGTTTTTAGGATTGTTGTCATTTTTTAAGGGTTTTTAGTTGTTTTTTTGTCAATTTATTGATTTTAGAGCAATATTCCTAACAAAATTGCCTTAGGGTTTGATAAGGGATTTTTGATTAAATTGGCTTAGGGTTTGATGAGTGATTATGTTTTCATACTTTGTTTGAGTTTGGAATAGGGTTGTGTATGCTCTTCTCTTGCACCTAGTGTGATCTTGAGAATCAAAAGCACCTCTAAACCACTTTTTGCTTATTTGGAGTAAGTAGGAACAATCATCATTCATTTTGTGCTTAAGGGAACAAACTTTCATTTTTGACATGTACTTGATCTTTTAGTTTAAGAGATTTTTCACTTGATAAATAATCAAGGCTAAAATTTGTGTATGCTCTTCCCTTGCACCTAGTGTGATCTTGGGAACCAAAAGAAATTTTAGTCTTTCATTAAGAAGCACTTGGATTAATTGGGAATAAACCTTGTTTTTGCAAAGTTTGATGGTAGTTAATTGATTTACAAACATTTCCATTGTTATATTTCTATGATATCGTGAATCTTGTTCAAACTACTAACCATTTGGGTGAAGGACCTAAAACACTTGTCAAAGAAAGAAGGGATCTCTTCAAACCAAATACTAATATTCATGTGTGTTGTAGGTTTCCAAAACGAGTGGTCTAAAACAAATTGCTTAATCCAAAAGATAAAAAACACACCACAATCAAATTCAAAACATTGTATTGCAGGTTTCGGTTAAGAGCTACGGCTCGTCTGCTTAACTAGGACATAACCCCTTTGGCATAAGCCTTAAGCTACAACAATGGGGGTGGTCCTAGGAACCCTAAAGTAGTTCACGCAAGAGGGAACCTTGTGAATGAAATAGGAAAGTGCTCCACACTACCGAATTGACTAGTACGCCTTGGTGAGATTAGAGTCAAAGTTACTTCCATTGTGACCCCAGTGATAATACAACTGAACGCACTAGTTTCTCATTATATTAGAAGGGGGTAAAGTAAATCTGAGATACTCCTTGGGAAACCTTGGTAAATTGAGCTCACAGAAGTAATCTTGTGACACATAGAGAGAGAACCACCTAGGAAGCTTTTTGGCTTGGGCCATTTTTTTTTGTCTTAGTTGTTGTACTATAGAGCTCTCACAAAGTGACAACTTTGTTAGATTCAAACTCTTGTTTTTCAAACAAGGGAAATAATATCTTGAATTTGAAACCGCATGATATTTCATCATGAAATCTATTTAGTGTTACTTTGACCTAGTTTTTCACTTGTCCTAAGACAAGGTGAAACTCTGCCAAAGTTACACCAAGTATTTTTCACCACCACTTGGTTTACACCTTTGTTTTCTTGTTTCCCATTTTGGGACAAAAGGAAACAACATACGTGGATACCGCTTGATCATATTACGTGTCCACCACTTTTGTATTCTACTTGCGTGACTAGGTTGCAATTCCAGAGCACAAGTGTTGAAAGTGTGCATGGTACGTACTCACGATCTAGTAGGCCCTCATTGTCTCAAAAACCCATATTTGAGACTCATTATCATTTGTAGTTAGGTGATATCATCATTTTATTCTTTTGAGTTGTTACGCTGCCCGCATTATAGCCATACAATTGAGATATTTACATCTTGTTTCCATTGTGAAACTAGGCCTAAATCTCTATATTGTATTGTTATGTTGCTCGCACGCATAACAATTTCTTGTTATACTTAGACGTAGTTTTTACATCCTAGCCTTGTCTTGAGTTTTGTAAGTGTTGAGGTTACTTTGTTAGCATCACTATAACACCATTTTGATACTAAAATCTTGCTTTCTCACAAATTTGAATTACATGTCCAAATAGCATTGTTATGCTACTCACATTTGTATCATCTATGTTACAACACTTAGACTTTGTTAGTGTTTAGAAACTAGTTTTTAGTATACCTTGTTAGAATTCACGTCAACATTATCTTAGCATTTAGGTCTTGTTTATTTCAAACTTGACCTAACTGGTGATATTGTGTTGTCACTATTTGGTTTCAAACCTATCTAGAAAAATCTTAGGGAGTAAACTATTTGTTGTGACTAAATTTTGAGTATTAGACATTGTATTGTCTTATATAACTCATGTCATATATTACCTTGCTAGGGTAGGTTATTCTTTATTCTTTGGTTCTTAGGTTCAAATTGACCTATTGATTTTGTGGCTATTCTATAGTCACATTGTTCATATGACTTAGTGTCCCTAAACTGCAAAAATTTGACTAGGGTCCCTTTTTAGTAAACCTTAGTGGAAATATTTCATGTTGTACCTCTTCTTTTGGGTATGCCTACTACAAGAATGTGATCCCAAAGATTAGAAGCTGATATATTTGGAGGTAACAACCCTCTTTTAGAGGATAATCTCATGGTTGACCATAGTGGTGGAGAGGAAGATTCTCCTCATATGAATATAGAGTGTCCTCCTGCCAATTTTGACGATTACATTTTTCAAAACAAACATGAGGTTCTTATGCGTGTTATGGAACTAGGAGCTAAGTTACCTTCCACAGTGGACCCTTCTCTCATTGTTGCAATGGTTTGAGGAGAAGAAGAAGTAGACCGACCTCATCATACTGTTAATGAAATATTAAACCCAGGTCATGCCTCTACTTCTGTGCTATAGAATAATGAGGAGGTACCTTTTGAAAATGACGGAGATTACCGAGTACCTATTGTTAGAATACATTGTGAAGACAATGAGGAACATGTTCATCATGCACAACCTCCCCCTAACGAAGATCGTAACGAAGTACCTATTCAAGAGGTGATGTTAGAACAATAGGTCCAAGCCCTCACTCACCAATTGGAAAGTTTGGCTTCACATATACAAAAGGAACAACCAAAATTTGTGAAACAAGTTATACTGAAGGCAAAACCTAAAGCTTCATTTCATGAGTTCCCAATAAACACTCCTTGATGGGAGACACAAAGAGATCCTTATGAAGAAATTCTCGTAGAGAATAGGGGTGGGAATACACCTAGATTTAATCCTATGTATAGACCTACGCCACCCACACAAGATCCACTCTTCAATCAAGAGTGGTCCACTATGAAGAATGCCCTTCTAGCATTACAAGAAGGTAAAACTGGTAACAGTAAGAAATACTAGTTTGATGAGTTGTGCCCTTATCCATTTGATAGGGCCATGCTACAGGTACCTTTCCCATGACACTTTGATTTTCCAAAATTTGACAAGTATAAGGGAAAAGGTGACCCTCGTGACCATATTAAATATTTTTATATGGCATGCTAAGAGGTTGCATTTAGAGACAATTATCTTATATGCATCTTCCCATGGAGTTTAGGAGGACAGATGTTAGAGTGGCTTGTGCACATCCTAAAGGGATATCTATCTACATGGCTGAAATTAGCTGAACACTTTGTATGTCACTTTTATTTTAATATAGAGAATGATGCGACCATGTTAGATCTCTGTAATGCAAAACAATGAAATGATGAAAACTTTGCTGCATTTTTACAACGATGGAGATGATTAGCTAGCCACTTTCCTTGCTCCATACTCGGAAAATAGTTAATAGGCATATTTATTCCCAACCTCCATCCAGACATTGCATTCCACTTGCAAATGCATTATGGTAACACATTTGAAGAGGTAATAAAAAAAGGGAGTCAAATTAAAAAACCTTTGTTGGCTATGGAGACTCTAAAACCTTTCTCCCATGATCATAACGATTCTAAATCTAACGAAAAACCAAATTTTGTTCATAATAAGAACAAAAAATCATTAGTGATGGGATAGTAGACTCTAAGTGAGTACAAATCGTTCAGAACCACACACCTTTGAAGCTTGCAAAGGGAATCCACCTACGGAGTATAAATGTCATACTTTCACACCTCTATCTGAATCAATATCATCCATACTAAAGTAGTTAGAGGTTGTAAACATGGTTAAGTACCCTAAAACACAACCCTATGGGGATGATGCACCTAAACCATCATGGTTTAGAGATAATGAATTTTGTGTATTTCACCACGTAAAGGGTCACAAAACTGACAAGTGTTTAAGATTAAAACACTACATTCAAGACCTAGTCGACAATGGTGATATAGAAGTAGACTCCACTGCCACTGCCAAATCTCCAAATGCAAACTTAGGGATCTTCAAAGATCCTTTTCCCAATCATGAAGAAAATAAAAATCCAGATCGGGGACAATCATCTCAGAATAAGAATGCTAACTATGTGTCAAACAAAGACCATTTTGATGCCTTGATAGGTTGTGTTGATCCACTCATTGAGAAAATCAATACGATTAGAATTAAAACAAGAGAGTGTGTCATGGCAACACGATGGGCTCACCTTGTTATCTCCAAACCTACTCCCCCTCCTCCTCAAGAGAGTCACTATGATGTGTTAGATCAACTAGAGAAGACTACAACTAAGATTTCAATCTTAGACCTTCTAAAGATTTCTAATGTCCATAAGGATATACTTTGCAAAACCTTACAGGGATCAGGAGTATCTATTGATGTTGACCCAACACATTTATAGGCCATGGTAGCACAAATCACTCCCACAAGACACATAACCTTCAGTCTGATAGAAGCCTTAACTGAAAATCCCTCCCATAACCTACCCTTACATATTGAGGTAATAATCAAGTGTAAGAAGGTCAAGAGAGTGCTTGTGGACAGTGGATTGGGTCTCAACATTTGTACTCTTAAACTAGTTCATCAACTAGGCTGTACAAAATTTGATTTGGAGACAAAGGTCATCACCATAAAGGCATATGACAATGAAGAAAGACAATCAACTGGAATGATCACTTTCTCATTGGAAGTTGGTCCCATAACCCATGATACGAAGTTCCATGTCTTGGACCTGGAGCTCCCTTACAACATCTTGCTCAGTCACCCATGGATTCATGCCATGTAATCCATGTCATCAATGTATCATTAGTTTCTAAAGTTGTAGCATGAAGGACAAACACTTAATATACAAGGGGATCCCCAACCATTTTCTCATTGTAGAGCATTGTCGGGTTATTTTCCTACCATCTATGAGTGTCCCTCTATGGAGATTGTTGTCCCTGTTCAGTCAGAGGCCCTTGCTTCACGAGTGGATCTAGACACCCTGACTCCCAGTGATAATAGTGTGTCTACATCAAAATCACATTTTTCTACGTGGGAGATGAAAGTCATAAATAATGGTTGTGGAGAGTATAATCTTCAACAGGCCCTTATGGTTCAAAACATTCACTATCAACCCAAGCACGTGGTAGACCATGATATAAATTCCAAAGATCAAGGAAGAACTTCCCTTTCGACAATTTCACTTCAGGTGGCTTGCTAGAAGATGAAATAATCCTCAACGATATTATATTTCATCCTCAAGATGATGAAATGACTTTATGTTACAAGTCATCTAGGTATGTTATTCCTAACAGAATCATGCTTACTATGAGATATCAAGGATGTGGTTATGGCCACCAAGAACAAGGTCTGTTAGAATATCTTCCAATACCTCGTTGTATAATGGGTAAATCAGGTATTGGCATCCATTTGTATGAGTCTCACCCTTCAGATAATGAGTATGCTTCTTCTGAGAGTGAGGATAGTTTGTCTAAAAATGAAAGTGAAAAATAGATTCCTTGGTGTAGTCTTTATGAAGACCTCACCTCTACGAACCTATTCTCTAACATGGCTATCCTTACCATAACCCCTGTTACACCCACCGTAACCCCTATAACTCAAACATTAAACCTCATCTACCCATCACTTGTGAATTGGGATCAACAACAACATGTACCTATTGACGTGTTTCAGAATGATGAGGCTATTGGTGAGTTCCTGGGCATCAGAGATAACATTCCAAGAAATGATCACAAGAAAGGATTCTCCATTCATCTCAATGCATGCGTGTACTTTGGATAGGAGGTAGAATTGTGTGGACACTTAAGTAAAAAAGTGAGCAAGGGAAAGATTCCTACAGAAAATCCTTGCGGAAAGAAAAAGGGGAAGTCCTATAGTGAAAACCTCTTCAAGGCGCTTGTGGAAAAACAAGTAGAACAACCTATGGAAAAGATAGTGTACCCATATAAAGATGAGGATCTCCCTGAACCACCTTTGGTAGAGGAGGATCTCAATATCCCTCTCGATCCTACGTGCATGGAGGATGAGTCAAAGCTACTAGTGGAAGATATAATAGATGTTAACATCGGCACAAAGGAGCTTCCTAGAATAGTTAAGTTGGGAGCTTCACTCTCAGCTCAAGAATAGAAAACATTTACAGGACTTTTGAGAGAGTATGCAGATATCTTCACTTGGTCTTATGCACAACATGTCAAGGACTTGATCCTGCATTAGTGGTGTAAAATATTGTTGTACACCCGAATGCCAAGCCCATCAAACAAAAGATTTGGAAGATGCATCCTCGTGTCACCTTACTGGTAAAGGAAGAGCTAGAAAGGTTATTAGAAGTAGGCTTCATCAGGCCTATTGACTACTCAGAGTGGATTTCTAATGTGGTACCAGTTTAGAAAAATCCAGTCGGTATCAGAGTGTGTACTGATTTCAGAGATATTAACAAAGCTTGTCCCAAGGATGAATTTCCTCTCCCTAACATCGACATGATCATCGATTCTACTGTTGGTTATGAGATGCTATCACTCATGGATGGCTTCTCAGGTTATAATCAGATAAATATTGTGGAGGAAGATCAACACAAGACAACTTTCACAACCCCATGGGGGACATTCTGCTACCAAGTCATGCCCTTCGGCCTTAAGAATGCAGGTGCTACATATCAAGCGATGACTATAATATTTCATGACATGATAAGTGACATCATGGAAGATTACGTAGATGATATACTAGCTAAATCTAGAACTCGGGAGGAGCACCCAAAGATTTTGTGGTGTATCTTTCAGTGCCTAAGAGACTACAAAGTCTCCTTAACCTGAAGAAGTGTGTCTTTGGTGTGCTATCTGGGAAATTACTAGGATTCATTGTGTCAAGGAGAGGAATAGAAGTGGACCCCGCAAAGGTCACTGCTATCACAGAAATGCCTCCTCCTAAAAATATTAGACAACTGCGTAGCTTACAAGGGAAAATTCAGGCCATTAGAAGGTTTATTTCACAGCTAGCAGACAAGTGTCATACATTCACACATCTTCTTAAGAAAGATGTTAATTTCACCTGGGCGTCAGAACAACAACAAGTGTTTTCTTTGCTAAAAGAATACTTGGCTAAACCCCCTGTTCTCATGCCACCCATGGTAGGAGAACCCTTATTGCTTTACATTTCTGCTACACATTTTGCAATTGGGGCATTGTTGGCCCAATATGATAAAGAGCAGAGAGAGAAAAAGTTGTATACTACTTGAGCAGAACATTGATAGCATATGAGCTCAACTATCCATAGATCGAAAAGGCTTGCCTAGCCATAGTGTTTACTTTCCAGAAGCTACGCCACTATTTTCTCAACAATAAAGTCAAGCTTATTTCGAAGGTCGATCCTTTAAAATACTTACTGTCAAAACCCACCCTAACTAGAAAGATGGCTAATTGGATCATCTTGTTAAGTGAATTTGACATTGAGTATGTGCATCAAAAGTCAGTAAAAGGACAAGTCTTAGCAGATCAACTAGCAGAAGCTCCACTACCAGGTACCAAACCTTTGAGTCTGGAACTACCAGATGCATCTATCATGTACCTTGAGGAATCTATCATTTGGCAACTATACTTTGATGGCTCCTTTACCTTTCATGGTTCAGGTGTCGGAGTTGTGTTAATCACTCCTACGGGAGACTTGATTCCCCAAGCGTTCTAGACTCAGGTTCCCATGGAAAAATAATATAGCAGAGTATGAAGCTCTCATCACATAGGGATGAAGCTAGCCATCAAGTGGGATATCAGACGAGTTCAATTGCATTGGTGATTCAATGCTCATTATCAAACAGGTCACAGATGAATACAAGGTCAAGGATGAAAACTACTTCCATATAAAATAATGGTTGATTCCTGAAGGAGTTATTTGAGAAGATAACATTTGAGAAAATACCAAGAGCACAGAAACAGAGAAGAATGATGTTATGGCTACAGTAGGATCCATGTTGAGTATTCTGTCCCAGGGAACAATGATATGCCATTCTTCATAGAAAATATAGAACGCTGACATATGACATACTAGATTCTTGTTTGGTGTGTGATGTTGTTGGTCCCTTTTCCCCATGGTACGCTGAAATATTTAATTACCTCCATGATGGAACCTTTCCCACTAACATTTCCTATACTGAAAAATGAACCCTCATCCAGTGTATATCCCATTATACCCTACTTGGGGGCACCCTCTTCCATCGAGGCTATGATGGGAATCTGTTGTGATGTTTAAGTTCAGATGAATCTATCCAAGCAATTAAAGAGGTGCACGAAGGAATTTGCGGGGCTCATACTAATGGGATCGTACTTGCAAAGAAAATTCTCAGAGTAGGCTACTATTGTAATACCATGGAGCATGACTGTTGTAACCATATGAAGAAATGCGGGGATTTTCAAAAGTATGAAAAATTGATACATGCACTGACACAATATTTGCAGCATGTCACAACCCCTTGGCCATTCTCAAAGTGGGGTCTTGATCTAATAGGAAAACTTAACCCTGTCTCTTCACATGGTCATAAATTCATCATTACTGCAACTGAATACTTTACGAAATGGGTAGAGGTTGTTCCTTTAACCTATGTTGAATGTGCCCAAATCTCTAAATTTATCATGAACAAAAATCATAATTTGATACAGTAACCCTAATATTGCTATATTGGGAAGTATGATAAATAGCCAAAGTGTTGGGCGTATAGAATTTCAGGGTGCAGAAATGAACACGTAGCATGACAGTACAGAAACCCTAACACGCACAGAGTTTAGAATTTAGTGCACTTAGTTGATTTTGCAGGCTATCCTTGGAATTAGCGTACTGGAGTGGACAAATTGATGAATAGGAAGGGTATACTATCCCAACCATGCACATGATAGACGACCATTCATGGAACATTGATCCAGTCATATTTGTGGAATCCTTAGGGTAGTTTGGACTATGCACCTTAAGTATTCATCCAGGTGTTAAATAAGCTATCTGCTTCTCTGTTGGGGTCCATAGGGGCGAGAAGAGTCTAAAACTTATAGATGTAAAACTATGCCTATGGCGATGCGAAGATCAGAAATTGATCTTTCTAGTGTCATAATATTAATCCAGTCTGGTACTTCATTGATTAGTTTCATGTATTTCGCACTAGCTGATCAATTTTTTTGGAAATAATCCTGACCACAGATTAGATGATGACACTACAAAACACTACCTCAAACTACATTAAGCACAACTTCCAGGAAAGTAACAATATTGCAGATATGGGGAGTTGGGACATGAGCTTTATGGTCATCCCAGACAATAAAGATATGTGAAATTATGATTGAGAAACTACACTAGGCATCACATATCACTCCATGTAGTTCTTGTGCATAGTGTGTGCATGCGCGTGAGGTATGATAGAATAGTTCCCTAGGAATCCATTATGTTAGTACACGTGATAGTGGGTCCACTTTCTAATGCCTGTACACAGATGATAAATATATGTCGATGGATGAAAAAATTAACTTTACACTCCTATGCATGTATGTAATAAAATGTGGTCCCTCTGTCCCTTATATGAGTACTTCAGATGGATACAATTTGGATGTAACCTTAGGAGGAGGTATAGATAGATGCTTTCAGACTCCTTGATCCTATATTTTAGTCACATAGGTTATGATAATTTATATGATTAGTTTTAGAAATGAGATTTCATCAAATCTTTACTCACTGGAAGGATCCCCCCTATAAGAAAAGTGGGAGCCATTCCCCATTTAAAGCAAGTGAATAAGACATAAAAGAGGTTGGGGGCTCCTGGGCGTTGGACGTCACCTATTGGCTAGAAAATCTAGTGTCCAGAATCATTGATTAGATAAATCAATAAAGTGTAGACCCTGGGTCTACATTAGGGTCCTGAAAGACTCTTAAGAGAAACGACAAGAAATATAGAAAAGAGGCCAAAGACAACAATAAAATACCTATCTTTATTGGTTAGGAATTCATATGAATGCAAGTATACTTTTATGACCTAAATCATGTACCCAAGTGCATAATTTTTATGTGGCGGGTAAATTTTCCCCCATCTTTATGGCTTGCTTTGAATGACATACTCGATTAACATGCAAGATCCAGATGGAAGAGCCCATGCATACCTTAATAATCTACTTTCCTGTAAGTGATGATGGCAATAACATTGCCAAAGAGACAATTGACATGGTCTAGCAAGCTCTCTATCCTAATCCTGGATTCAGCTAAGAAAGAGGAAATGATCCTAGTGGTGAAGTGCTGAATGGACAAAAAATAGACTTCTGAAGTATTGGGCACATGAATGTAGGGCACTAGGTAGCTTCCGTAACGCTACTCATATATGTGAAATGACCAGGATCAAGGATTTTATGACATTTTGTGGATAAGATGCTATTTTTGGAGTTAGCATGCTAAACACAAAAAGGCATGAAGACTTGTCTATGGATCCATGCAATAACAGGTAGTTATGGGAATAAGCAGACAATTCGAGCACCATGCATAGTTTAGGCTAATAATAGGATTTCTACTCAGAGTTATTTATAGAAGTCTATTGTTAGAATACTTGCATGTTTTGTAAAGGTGCAAATGGCTATTATTAGCATGTGACCTATTTTGAGATAGTGCATGGGTGGTGAAGGGAAATTCCCCGCCCCCATATATATAATATATATATAGATTATATATATGTACTGTATGTTGCATGTATTGATTTAGGGTTAAGTGTGTGTCAATTTATAGAGTTGTGTTATTGGTTTTGTTCATGTGCATGACTCATGGAGATATTTATGTAGATGTAAGAAGCTTCTGCATTTTACAATATTTAATAAAATGGTTCATATTAGTTGGATAATGGTGTTGAACATGACTGAATATGGTTCTTGCATGGTAAATCTTGTTATAGTCATTGTTTAGTTCATCTTACATATATTCTAAGATCTAGATCTGGTTTATGCACTATGTGTTGTTTACTATTGGTTATGAATCTGAATATACCTATATGCACCATCATGCTAAAATTGTGAATAAGCAACTCATAAAGAGGGACTTGGTGCCTTTGCGTGCTTCTAGGTGAGTGCTCACCTCAGGATGAGTGATGTGCCAACACACCTAGGTCATTTACAGTGAATTCTAGGATGCATCATTGGTTCCATTATCGGGACCTCTTTTTAAGTTGTTTTCAAGATGTTGCTTGATGAAGATGTACCACTTGACCTTAGCAAGTGTTGAGAAGTGGATAGTAGATCTGGAAGAAGAATACACTCATAGGTTCAACACTGGATCTGGAGTTTGATGGCATGCTTGGGTTGAGCAAGAATCTATACGACTTCTTATATGAGAGCTTATTTTCAATATCTTTCTAATAGAGCTATACGAGTGGCTTGTTGCTTATGCATCTAAAAGGAATTGGAGGTTTCACACACTTGTCTAGACTTAAGAATAATTTTAGGCTCTCTATGATTGCTGATCTAATTTGGACGCATGCGTGGAATACTTGGTTTTGTGGTGTTCTGAATAGCTATTTATTTTGGAGTACTCAATTTCAAATTACTCTTTTCTAGAGGTAGCTTAGTTTCAATTTTTACACTATCCCAGGGGAACATATGTGCATGAAATTCCATTGGCAATCAATATATTGATGGTAACCCTAAATTTTGAAGAGAATCCTGATGGCTAGCTAAACCCCACCACACGCGGGGGCCAAGAGAAGGTGTGGTGAAGGATGTAGACCTAGCGGCAGAGAGGAAAAGAGAAGAAAGGTGACTTAAGTTAAATGAGTGTGCACAAGAGGGATTTAAAGAACGTAAGATTGCAAGGTTACATAATGGATGGCATTGTGGAGAGAGATGGATCATGAAGGATTTGGAGCTCACGCAGAGGACATGGAGCCAAAGCATCTAAAACTCCCCCATTTGGGAAATCATGACAGGGAACCCTCATCGACCTCTTATGAGAGTGTGCCAATAGAGATAACATGGGCCATGAGTGCACATCTAAATCTACTTGGCAACCTAGCCCTTGTGCTTAGTTTTCCAATTTTTAGTACAACCAATGGTCATGAAGCTAGTTTGGGCAATAGAGTAGCAAGAGGCAAAGTTGACTTATCAATAGGATCAGGAGTAAATCAAATAGGAAGTACATTTATGGCCATAGGAAGAAATCTTCCTTATTATTTGGAGGACCTAGTTGGAGAATACCTTTTCAGGCACGTCATCGGCACAGAACATAAGTGCATAAAACTTTAGACTCGCATCTGGGATTAGTGTAACTTCACAGACTGTGGGAGTTCATTTTAGCACCAATGTTGGGACACAAGGCAGTGCATCCTCTGGTTTAATTCTTGTTATAGGGGGAGGATCAGGTGGAATAGGTGGCTCGGGATCTAGCGGATTTGGTGGATCTAGGAGGAGGAGGTAACATATGGAGGTTCTGGATCTAGTGGGCATGATCCTCATTAGCCCTAGAATATTTACATGGAGATGTTCACTTCATCTTCTTAGAGTATAGGGGAATAGAAGATGTTAATTACGACATGTTCATATGTGTAAGATATTGTGGTGCACGTGAAAAGGAATTACAACTTTAGAGTGCATAAGGCCAACCAGTTTGTAACTACATTGCAGGGACACGTGCACATAGTTGGTACAAGGAGTTATGACCCTGATCAGGCTTGTGGTGGATTATATAGCATGTTACGGGATGATTTCCTTAAAGAATTTTATATCCATGAGTTCGAGTAGAAAAGTATAAGCGCTCTCAAGGATATCAAGTAGGGCACTATTGAGAGTGTCTGGGAATATGATGCTCAGTTTCAAAACACTCTTGTCTAAACTATCATATGATATACATGAAAGTTCAGCATGCACAGTGGTTCGTCAGAGGCTTGATAACATGCCTTTTAGGAGGGAACTACTCACATAAGAATTATACAAACCTGCGCGAGGCACTTGAAGTAAGCTTTGTGCACGCTGAGGCAGTCAAGCAGCATAGACACTAGAGTGAGACCATTCTTGGAGGCTCAGATTTTGACAATGGAAAAATAGTTGGAGAAACTATTTTCCAATACAACACATGAGACACGCAGTGGAATTTGGTGCATAGATTGTGAAGTAGAAGGTTCATACTAAGGATAGTTTATCCTCGCAGATCAGTGTACACTCCTTGTTACTATGGATTTTGAGATATGTCATTCGGATCATGATGTGAGCCACTATCAATTGTTACAACATGTATGATAAGAAATAACATGGGTCTTGTTACTGTAATATTTTTTCAGTACACATAACTCACAATACTGAATATTTCAGGTTGATTGATCATATCCATGATGCCATTAACATCGGGGTATGATCAAGACTGGAGTTGTGAAATAACTCTAAGGATAAAATTGAGCAACATGATCATCATCACACTCAAGGGTACTATGATCATAATGAAAGGCACATTGAGGGAGGACATGGTAGAGGTCGAGGATACCGTGGTGGATTTAGAGGCCGAGGCCACGGTGGTGGACGAGGTGAGTTCCCTCGTGGAACATGTTATATGTATGGATCTCCTAACCATTATAGGTGTGAGTGTCCACAGAACGTTACTTGTTCTTTTTGCAGAAAGAATCCTAACTATGAAGAGTTGCCAGACTTATATGAACATCTGAGCAAGATGCACAAACAAGAGAAAAAGGGCGCATGGATGGTTAGAATACAGTGTGCCATGGAAAACCAATGGATGTTGAAGTTAGCACCAGATCCTGAGGTAGTACCTATGAAGATTACTACACGCGTTGAGGTTGTGCGTGAGAGAAATGTTGCAACAGAATCCTACCTTTACTAAGGAGGAGGTTTTCCATGCAAAATACCCAAACCCTACACATCAGAAAGAGGTTTATTAGGAAACCACAAAGGTACTCATAAATTTGCAGGGTGAAATACAATGTTTAAAGGAAAAGTCACGGAAGTTGGAATAAAAGAAGGGAGATGATACTTTCCAGATCAGATGTTGATGATTTGAAGGAAGTTTCCAAGATGTTGTGTCAGGAGAACATTATTCCATTAATAGGGAGTTGGTTAAAGGGGGGAAACACTCAGTGCGCGTTAGTATTGAGAATGGACGGTAGATTTTGCATGATAATCTCCCTCCTCATAGCTTGGATTATGACAAGGAAATCACTCTGAATGTTGTTGTTGGCATGGATGAATTTTGAGCAATATTTTGATTAACACATCTGTTGAAGTGAATGTGATTACCTTAGATGCATAGGTTCAAATGGGTAGAGCTCCATTTCAGCCATCTTCCAATGTACTGTATATGGAAAATTAGACTAAGGCCACACCAATTGGATTCTTAAAGGATGCATCCATTACTATATAGGGGGCCAAGTTCACTGGGAACTTTGAGATCTTAGCACTTGAAGAAAAACAACTTCCCAGTTCTACTTGGTGCTATGCAAATAATGTTGATCTACGGTTCAATAAGGGATATATTAGTTTTGAGAATCAAGGAAGAAAGAGTTATTATCCCTTTGACAAACAGAAAATCTGACACCATATGTTGAGCCTTTAAGTGAAGAAGACCTGAACATAATTTATGTGCTGCAACATTTCAAGATTCAGAAGCATTCTTGAGCCATCTAAAGAAGGATTTCTCTAGTGGGATGATGCACAGTCCGTCAGTGATACTACAAGTATTTCCTATGATAATTACGCACAAGGCACTTATGAAATGGTTAGGTGCATGAGGTAAGAAGCACAGCTGTGCACTGAAGCAAGTCACGTTGTGTAAGGTGGTTAGGCAACCACCCTGTACCCTGGTACACTGGTGAAGGAAACCCTAAGGTATTCCTACAAGCCATGGAAATCCAATGGAAGGATCAAGTGGACAGAAGGAATATGTTAGTTTATACCCTGTGCGGGATAGTAGTGTGTTGGTGGATGGTTCATAGGGTTAATCTCATAGAATGGAGGGAGGTGAGAGTTGCCCTATCCGTAATATTTCTCAGAAGTAATGCACCTAATCAAATATGTGAATATCATGATAATAACCTTGTTCAGCACCATGTTTAGCAGTGTGAGAGACTCTAGACAGAGGGGCGGGAAGCTTTACCACATTTTTTGTGGGTGCAAAAACTTTATTTCACCTTGCGAGGATGTATGCGAGTACGGTATGTGTATGTGGAGTTGAATAGAGAGACTGGAAATTGGAGAGACTTGACTACATGAATGATCTAGACTTTTGACTACTTCTCCACTAAACCTCTGGTGAAAGAGGCATTACAAGTTATGAAGCACTTGACTATGGGAGATAGTTCAAAGGCTGAAGAACTCATTCAGGAGTTTGTTGGTGAATCAAACCTAAAAGCACATTTTGAAGAAGTAGATGAGATAGATGCAAAACTACTTGAGCATGCTTGCCTAGAGAAGGAGAAAGGAAAGATGTTGTACATGGAGGATGATGATAAAGTGGAAAATTTGGACATAGATCATTCAGCGGGTACATGCAAGGTCTTAGATAGTACGGATGAGAAGGTGCACACTACCATGAACCTATGAAGACAAAGAAAGTGAAAATTGGCACGGATGTTGAATGTAAGGAGGCCATAATTAGAGATTACTGGTGTGAATCTGACATGGCTAAGATAATTAAGTTACTAAGTAGTTTCTAGGACTTGTTTCCTAGAGGCTACCATGAGCTGAAAGGTGTGCATGAATCTTTGGGTGAGATGAAAACTAAGTTAAAGTAAGGTTCACACCTGGTTAGGAAGAGACCTTATAGGATGAACATAACTTGTGCATAAAATTTAAAGAAGAAATTGACAAAATGTTGAACATTGGCATCATTGAGCCCATAGAGGAATTAGAGTGGGTTAGCCCTATGGTAATAAACAAACAGATTGATTGAAGAATCAAGGATTTTGTGGACTATAGGAAGTTGAATGTTGAATTTATGATCGATCCTTTCCCTACACCATTCACTGAGGAAATATTGGAAGATGTTGCAGGGCACGAAATTTACTATTTTATAGATGGATTCTCTAGGTATCATTAAGAAATAATTTCTAAAAAATATCAATAGAATACAACATTCACCACTGAATGGGGAATTTTTTCATACATGGTGATGCCCTTCTGATTGAAGAATGATCCTGCAATATTTTCATGCATTGTTGTTCAAGCATTCTAGGATTTTATTCACAAATTCTTATAGGTTTACTTTGATGATTGGACCATGTATGGGATTATCAAGGATCATTATGAAAATTTGAGGTTAATTTTTGAGAGGTTTAGAAAGTTAAGCATTCCTTTAAATATAAGGAAGTGTGTATTTGCTACACCTTTTGGAACTATTAGGGCATATCATCTGCAAGGAGGGTTTGTTGGTAGATCCAGCTAAGATTGTAGTCATTTTAGGCTTGGGGGAACCCACTAGTCAGAGTGAGGTCCGTGGATTCTTGGGCCACACAGAATATTAGAGAAAATTTATCAAGGTATATGCTAAAATTTCCATGCCTCTTGAGGATTTATTAAAAGGTAAAGGTACATTCTATTGGGGATAACAACAACAATGCGCATTCGAAGCGCTGAAACAAAGGATTACTATGGTGCCTATCTTACATTTTCCTTCATGGAATATACCTTTTCGCGTACATATGGACACCTCTGGCATCGCCATTGGAAATTTTCTAGCTCATCATGGAGAAGGTATTATAGATCATCCTATTTTATTTTCTAGCAGAAAGTTGACTCCCACAGAAAAAAATTATACAAGTACGGAGCACGAGGCTTTGTCAATGATCTACATGCTACATAATTTTAGACAATATTTGTTGGAAACTCCCTTAATTTTCTATATAGATCACATGGCATTGAAATGATTAGTGAACAAGCCTATTTAAAAGGGTACATATGTCGATGGGTTCTATTAATCAAGGAGTTTTACTTAATAGTTGTGATAAAGCTAGGTAAAAGTAATTCTGGTCCAGATAATTTATCAAGGATTCAATCAAGTGAGGACATATAGATTATTGAAGATACTATGTTGGATGAATAGTTATATAGGTTAAACTGTGTGCCCTTAGACTTAGAGGATATTATTGTCTTTTTATGCATAGGTATTGTACATGAAGGAATGAAGGCATTAGAAGAGAAACAACTTGCAATTCGTGCCGCACCTTTCATGTTGATCAGTTTTGACTTATACAAACTAGGATGAGATGAAGTATTGCGTCGATGTGTATTGGAGCATGAGTGAATGGAAATCATGGAGGAGGCTCGTGGTAGTATTGCAGGTGGAATTTATGTAGGGGACAACACTTCGTGCAAGATTATACTAGCTACTTTATGGTGGGAGACCTCGTACAAGGATTGCAAAGAGTATTATTATGCGTGTGACAACTGTCAGTGCCTTGGAAACCCTGAGTAGAGAGATGAAATGCCTTTGAGGCCTATTGCTAGTGCTGAAACTTTTGATAAATCGGTAATTCACTTTGTGTGTCCTATTTCCTCATCTGTGTGCAGAACTGGATCACACTACATCATCACTCATACAGATTATCTTACAAAGTGGGAAGAAGTAGCGCCTACAAGGGATTGTATTCTAACTACAGGATGAAGGTTCTTATGGGAAAATATTCTTACTAGGTATGGAGGTCCTTTAAGTTTTAAAAGTGATAGGGGAACTCATTTCCTTAATGAGACCATCAAGATATTATTGGATGAATTTATGGTTACACACCGCAAGACAACACCCTATCATCCTTAAGAAAATGGGACTGCTAAGGCCTTAAACAAGATATCGAGACAAACTTTAACCCAAAAAAATTATGTTGGAAGGAAAGATTGGGATGATAAAGTTTTCATTGTACTTTGGGCATATAGAACAACCTACAAATAGTTGAATAAGGCAACACCCTATTAGATGGTTTTTGGTGCAGAAGCATTTCTTCCCATGGAATTCATGTTACCTTCTTTGTGTATTGTGCACGGGGGAGGTCTAACTATTGAGAAAAAAATGGAAGGGAGAATTTACAAGTTGATATAGTTGAATGAGAGGCATGCCATATCACGATGGAGTTAAAAGCAAGAAAAATTTAGGCAAAATACATGGCATGACAGGCACATCACGGAAAAGAAGCTTGAGGTTGGGAAAATGGTACTTCTTTATGATTCAAAGTTTCTGCACCACCCAGGAAAGCTTAAGATGCATTGGTTGGGACCGTATGTTATCACTCATATACTTAACTCAGGCGCTTTCTAGCTAGAGGTGCTTGATGGAACACGGTTTCCTGGTTACTTCAACGGGAGTAGGCTGAATCCCTACTATAAATAAGTCTTCTTGGTGTTTGTAATAAGGAAGTATTTCCATTTATATTATATTTCCCTTACTATATTTCTTTTAGGTGTGTTTATCTCATCGTTGCTATGCCTTTTCAAATTATTTCAGTGTTATGACTAATAAGTGTGTTTGCACACCAAAAGCTGATTACAATATCAATTTTTTTTATACACAGAGGATTGTACATACCCTTAGTATGGGGTGGATAAAAGAAGGTTAGTCTGGTACAGAAAAGAAATAAACTCATGGGTGACCATAAAAGGAAACAAACTTTCAAACTTAATGAAAACTTTAGAAGAATTTCTCAAAGTTAAGACCACGCGTAAGGTATTGGGCACTCAATATAAGTCAAGGATGTTGCAGAAGTGGAGACTACGTATGTTGGGTCACATTGGATAAACTACTTCAGCGTAATGAAGTGTAGGTAAAGGATATCTGGGAAAGATAAGTAGTGGCATGCCATAAAATTATGACTGGGGCCCGAAAGTTTGAGGTGTGAGAGATGGGGCACAGGGTTATAATGAAGTGCATAAAACACATGCTCAAAAGGAAATAATGTCATGTGTGCGATGGTAGGTGGAGAAATTAAGGAAGAGTATTTTTGAAACTTGTAATAAAGTCTAGCATTTACAATGACATTTGTTACCTTACTAGTTCGAAGAAATTTGTGAAGCTCGAATAAAATTGTGAAGTGCGAATAATAGATGAAGACGAGGAGCATTCTGCAAATTCATTGTACCTAACAAGATTCAAAGCATATTTATTTAGCATCTAGGTGTAAGATTCAAGTGGTGGTTTTGGTGCGCGATGTAGGGGTTTAGGCATGATTTGGTTCTAAATTAGCTAGGGTTTTTCCACACTTGTGGATTGGAAGGAACAATGTCACCACAAAAGGCTCCAATTGTAGAGGAGGTAGAAAGCCCAACAAAGGAATGGTTGGATGAAATGATTTACCCAGAAGAGGTGATTGAGGGGTGGCCATGGGAGATAAAAATAACACAGTGTAGGGTTTTTGACATTAATCATCGAACTGAGAAATGCCTAAAGAGCATTACAGCAAACGTCTACAAGAAAACTAAACAACGTTTAGCAGACGATACTAGAGTTTTGGACACCTCCGTGAAGAGGTTACTTGAAAGCGTGGAGGTCATACAAATTCTGGAGTTTCCCTATTTTGGGAATCCCAAGAAATTGTACTAATGGCTCATATCACATGTGCATGAGAAATTTTTCTACTTCGTGGGCAGGAGAATGAGGATCACCACTAAGTTGATTGGGAAGGTGATAGGGTTGTGCGACTGGGATTAGAGATTGATGGAGATCTATCAGATGATGAGGTCACATATGTCATAGCCACCCTACATCAATATAAGAAGGAGGATGAGCCTTCAAAGTAGCCAACATTGTAGACATGGCCACCAGAGTTGCAACACGCTTAGTAGGAAGCAAGTTGGGTGCTACTGAATGGTGGAATGACGTGAATATGTGCTAGTTATATATAGCACATAAGAATGTAAACAAGACATACTACAACATTGTGGGGTACATTGCAAAAATTTTGGTAAATGAGGCACACATCTAGGTAGATAAAGGTGAGAAAATAAATTGAGGCACCATCTTGTTGTCGATTGTATTTAATGAAATTGGCATACCCGACGGACCAAGTGAGAACATCTAGGAGTTTCAATGAGAGTATAAATCCCCAAAAAATAAATTTTCCAAATACACTCTACGTAGAATTGTTTCTAACACGTATAAGGAGCACCTGGGGAAGTGGTTTAGGAGGTTGCGCAGGGGATTTGAAGGAGAATGGTGTGTTTCGTGTGAGCTTCCCAAAGTACTGAATAGAAAAGATGAGTTTACACTCTACCAGCACTTCAGCTTAAGGCACTTCCATATGCAGTCATGCAGTAAGATCCCATGGTGTAATTTGCCCTTTTCTTTTACTGCCAGATATTTTAAGGAGTCAGTTAATAGGTTCTAGGATGCACGTAAGCTCATGTTTGATGTGGAAAAAGTAGACATAGATATCCACATTCTGCGCAAGACTTGTGTATGGCAAGGGAAAGAGGCCTATGTGGAAACCATGGAATCAAGAAATATGGACATACTCTGGAGAGTTTGGCCATGGGGTAAATTGAACCAGTGCCCGTGTACATTTATCTAAGGCCAAGGTTCAAGGATGGAAAGGTATTAAAAGGCATAGATATGACACTCCCATGACCATATAAAAATGGACAGACTATGGGAACATCAAGGAAATTTTCCTCTACATCCTCAACTCAAGAAGATCTTGTGGCTACAAAGTTGGAGAACGTCTTGTAGCAAGAGGAACTAGAGGGCATCGTTGAGCTTGTGCATACCAAAAGAGTTTTGTGGAGAAGGAACACATCTAAATACACTGGTGTAAGGACTTCACAACTAGTAAGAAGATCACCGCACATGAATCCTGTGAAAGATGAGGAAGAAAAAAGGATAAAGCATAGGAAATATGTACCTATAAAGGACACTAAGGAGGAGTCCCCATAGCCAAGCGCACAGAAAGAGGAGGCCACTCCAAGTATGAGAGGGAATAGAGAAGAGGCCACCCCCAATGTGGAAATGCAAGAGGATGATGATATTGGAGAGTGTGTGGTCTCTGAGACTATAGACACAAGTATAAGTGTTCATGAACATTTCTCAGGTGAAGGAGAGAGTGACGTCGGTGGAGACACAGAAGTTTTAGTATGCCTCATGCCAAGGACGGAGAGGATAAAGGAGAAGTAAACCATAATGTTAAAGGCACTATGTAGCAGGATGTAGGAATGAAAGTACGGGAAGAAGAGGGTAGTGTTTACATGTTCATGAGGACATTGATGAACACACATGAGGGCATGATGGAAAAGAGGTAGTGGGAAATCAAAAGTTGGGCTACTTGGATGACCAAGCAAAAATCATTCATGCCTACTTCTAAAGCACCTTGCCCAATATACAATTGTATGGTTGAGAGTGGATGAATCCAGAAATGGCCAACACACACACTCGTAAGTAGTTATCATGGAGCATGCAGACTCACATGGATGAGCCTAATTTTGATGTCTGTGAGGAGGCATGTAGTTCAAAGATGATGAGGAAGGTGCCACATACAGTGCCATATGACCATCAAACCCACATAATTTTCTGATGAACAAGTGAGTAACACATTGGTTAAAGTGTCCACTGAAGTACTGCACGCTATAATATTGATAAGTTAACAACAATACGGGAACTCCAGGAAGATAATAAAGATAAGGATAGAGAAATCAAATGACTCACCCCGAGAGCGGGATAATGCAGTGGCCGAGGCACAGAATGTCAAAAATATGGCGGAGAAGTTTATCGATGAAATCTTGCAGAAATGGAAGGAATGGTCTCAAGTATGGCTAACATCCGTAGAATTTTGAATAGTGAGGGAAGAAACATGACTCTAGATGATTTTGATGGCATGGTTTTGGACATCCTAAATAAGGCAAATGTAGCACTTAAGGTCTGGTATGAAATTGAGGGGGAAATTCAAAGAGAATACCCAATGTTCATTCTACCAGAGGAGGAAAAGTGTACAAAATAGAGGACTTAGCTTATTCTTCATCCATTATTCTTATCCTATATTCTTTGCAGAGACAAGATTGATTGCCCATTTCTGGGGTGGCAATCCATTTTAGTGTGGGGTGATGTTGGGTAGACAAAAATAACCAAAGTTTTGGGCGTGTGAAATTAGGGTGTGGGATGAACACGCGCTGCGGTACTAGAGTAAGGTTTTTATGCCTAAGACCATGACTTAGTTGCTTTTGTTTTTAATATTATATTTGGAGTTAGTGCGTTGGGCACACAAAGAAAGGAGGTCTTGTAATTCACACAATGGTATTTTGAGAGCAAGCATAAGTTCGAGCACCATACATAGTTTATGCTAATAATAGGATTTCTACTCAAATTTATTTATAGGAAGTCTATTGTTAGAATACTTACATGTTTTGTAAAGGTGCATGGATATTATTAGTATGAGACCTATTTCGAGATAGTGCATGGGTGGTGAAGGAAAAGTCCCCCCACCCCTAAATATATGTACTGATTTGCAGGGTTAAGTGTGTGTCAATTTATGGAGTTGTGTTGTTGGTCTTGTCACCCACATGACTCATGGAGATATTTATGTGATGTAAGAAGATTTTGTGTTCTACAATATTTAATACAATGGTTCATATTGGCTGGATAATGGTGTTGAACATGACTAAATCTAGTTTTTGCATGGTAAATCCTGTTATAGTAATTGTTTAGTTCATCTTACATATACTCTAAGATCTAGGTCTGGTTTATGCATTGTGTGTTTTTTACTATTGGTTATGAATTTGAATACCTATATACACCATCATGCTAACATCTGAATATGCAACCATAAATAGGGACCTAATTCCTTTGTGTGTTTCAAGTGAGTGCTCAACTCAAGTTGAGTGATGTGCTAGTGCGCTTGGGTCATTTACAGTGAATTCTAAGCTGCATCAGGCTATTATCAATGATAATGGTAAGACATTTAAGAATAAAACAATGAAAGCACTCTAAAAATTCTTTCAAATCTACCTTAAGTTCTCAACCCCCTATTACCCTCAAGGTAATGGGAAATTTGAGGCTTTCAATAAAACCCTAATTCACATTTATGGAGAAGATGGTGAACAAGATAGGTTGTGATCTGGAATCTACAAATTCACCCTACCCTTGTGGGAATTCAAAACTTGTATTTGCACCCCCACAAGGTTCTACTCCATACTCCTTAGTATTCAGCATGAAATCTATACTGCCTTTAGAGATTGAGATTCCTTCTTTACGTGCATTGATCTAAAGGGACTACCTAGAATGAAGAGGAGGAATGCAGAGTAGCACAACTGGTGGAATTAGAGATATTATATGAGAAAATACTTCATGCTCTCAATCACATTAAAGTGTATCAGTATTAAGTGTCATAAAAGATACAATAAAAGAGTCATACCTTGTCAATTTGAGGTAGGGGTCTTGGTGTTAAAAGAGAATAAGAAGAACACCAATAAGGACCATGAATAGAAATGGAAATTTGAGCCCAATTGGCTAAGACCATATGTTGTGGTTACCAAGTTTGGTTTAGGTTCGTATAAGATAGCCCATTCAGATGGCCAAGAGCTTTGAAAACCCCATGAATGTAATGCATCGTAAGAATTTCTAATGCTTAAGCATAGGGTCTCTAAAATATCAGAAAAGCAAAAAAAGTGTATAAAAATAGAAAAAGAAAAAGAGAAATAAATAGGTGCATCAAATAGTGAAAACCACACAATGGTGGCACTTTTGACAAGTCCTTTGATGAAAACCAATTTCTAGCACCAAGGGAAGGTCCGTTGTTCACAATCATTTCAGGTTTAGGAGTATGACAAACTTTGTCCTAAGCTAGTCTTTGCCTTTATGTCTGAGTCCCTTGTGAGCATATCCCTCTTTTCCCTGATCTAGATGATCTGAACCTTTTGAATGTGTAGAATTTAAATTTGAATGAACCCATCTCACGCTGGGGGATAACTTTGCAGTGTCACTTTTGGCATATACCATGTGGCATTCTGCCCTTGTACATCCCATCTGACGTTGGGGGTGTCCATGTTTCTTCATTTCCTTGCACGTTTTCTTCAAAAAACTATTTAGGAAACATCAAAAACATTCGTATAACTTTTGAAAACCCCAAAACATATACATATGCTCCTTCAGAAAAATAAAAAACAGTTCAAATACATGGTTTGTAGAAAACCCCAAAACAATAGAAAATTTTCTTGGAGATAATACTAAAAAAAACAAAGAAATGGCCCAAAAATGTCCCACCAAAAAACAAAGTAGTGGTTTACTTACTTTTAGTTGCCGGTTTGTATGGTTTTTAGTTGCATTGCTTTTTTGTATTGTGTAATTTAAATTTGATTCACTTACTTACTTAGATTAAATGCTATTTTAGTCTGTGTTACATTGCATTGAGTTCATTTTATTCTTGCATACTTGTAAATAATTTTTTTGCTTTGATTAGATTTGTTTAACTTGTGCTTGTTAATTTTTACTTTTACATTGTCATTATCACATCATCATCATATCATATATAATCCATTAGATCTATACATCATATATTAATAAATGCTAAGTCTACATCATACATGTATGCTAAAGCTAATCATTAAGTATTGTATCATCGATGGCGCAAGAGGGGTTGCGCATGATAAAAAATCTATCCCCCCCCACACCAATATCAAATATTAAAACATGTTTTACTTAAAGTATCTCATCAACATGCAATATGACATCAGCTAAGGCTATTTCATAATCTAACATGTGATATAAACATAAACATATAGATTAAACATGATATCTCATAAGAAAAATGTGGTACATCGGTAATCCATCAAATCATCATACATCGTCAAAAATATAAATGCCCATGTACAAAACAATGTGTCTCAAAAGGTAAATCTTGATACAATGAGCCATCATGGGCATCATATACAAAAAAATTTCCTTCATCATGAGGCATAATTACAAAACAATATATAAATGTACATCTTGTACAAAAAAGTGCCTTCATCACAAGGCATGATAAAAATAGTACATATACATCCATGTACAAAAGTATGCCTTTATATCAAGGTGATACACCAAAAAAAACATACATCTAGTACACCAATAAGAGAGTCAACCATGAATCTCATCCTTTGTCAAGAATTCCTAGTCCAGGTCCACTGCTAAGGTAGGGGCATTTGAGGTGATAGGCATGCAAAAAGGTGTTGCACCATGTAGTGCATTAACCCATGCTGCTCTGAAGTCTACTTTTTTAAAGGACCCTATACAGATCATGTTGATCACGATGGCCTATGGGATTTAGATCGGGATGTGTGACATCTTGATATCTGATCTATACTCAAGAGCTCTCTGCTCAACCGAAAGAATGGCTGCATAGTATTGCATCCTGTAATATGTGTCCTCACCTGCTACAATAGCACTATGTTCCCAATCATCAGTTGTTACCACTTGAAGGATGTGCCTTCCTGCTGAAGCGTATCACGCTCCACTCTCACGCTAGTTAGCTCTATCCATAGTTGAGCACTATCTTTTATAGCCTAATCTCTCTTTTCCTACAGCTATAAACTATCCTCTATCACATGGTCTCGCTCTATCACGTAACTTCTCCATCCTGGCTTGGTCTCGCTCTTTCATGAGCTGATCTCTCTACATGCAACTGTAAACTATCTGCTATCTTCTGGTCTTGCTCTATTCAAGGCCTGTAATCTATCTGTATGTCACATGGTCTTGCTCTATCATGAGTTGATCCCCATTTGTGATGGCCTGGTATCTCTATGTAGTGGCTTGATCCCTCTCAGCTACCATATAGAGTATGTAGAGCTGTCACTTGCTGTAACTACTGCTGTAAGAAAACCACCTTCCCACCAACCTGATATATCCTGTATATCCAGAATATACTCCTCCATGTCCTCAGCTACCCCCGCCATCTCCTCCACCTCCTGGTGGACTGTTTCATGGACTCCTACGTGAGGGGATGATGAGAGGTACCTACAATTGTGCCCGTAGTGGAGCCTGAAGGGGAATCTGTGGTGCCAATACCTGTGGCTGCATACCACTACTCCGCTATGCTGTACTAAGATCATACTACTATACTGAGCACATGTTGCACTGGTACCCCCTATATGTGGTCCTCTATATGGACCTACATGTAGCTGAGCCTGTGCCTATGCCCTAGTATTTGGGCCCTGTCCCCCCTACGATGCTGCATTCAATACCTTCTATGCGGTATAATCAATCTACGTGGGAACCATTGTCAGCATACCACGCTACATAATTTTTGGTCATCCCTAGATCGACTATCTGTGCCTGCTGTACCTAAGGCTATGTAGAACCACCTATAAGAATACTAGTACGTGCTCTTAGCCCAACCTGATCTGAGGACCCATGTGGAAGACCTCTCTGATATCTGACATGCTTACCAGCATCTCATCACGAGGAATTCCCTTGGATAAAGTACCAAACTAACATTGGACCCTGTCCACTTTGTACCACTCTAGGATATAGCTCCTATGCTCCTAATAATTAAATCGGTCCAACAGTACCTAGTACTCAATTCCACTACATCTCAAAGGCCACTGGTATAACCTGTATGGCTTCCATATGATCATATGAGGCATGTAGCTCATCAAAATCTTGCATGTAATCATTTGTCCGTATCCCCCTGATGGCTATGAATATCATCTCTAGTCTGGAACTTATCCCATGATGGAATGGGTCTCCAATAACTCGAGTATATCAAAGCTCCTAGAAGGTCAACCCATCACAATATGGTCCCAGGACCATATTTGTAACAAAGTAGTAGGAGCCTACTGACCTCTTTCCATGATAGGCTATCAAGTGTAAATCAGAATATAAATGAGCTAGTATACACTGACCCCAACAATACTCCTCTCCTTGAAGCAGACCATGAATCATTCCAATTAGACCCAGATGAGAATCGTGTACTCCAGTCTTGTCAGGAAACAATCGTGTCTCTAAAAAGAGATAATACAATATACAGGGACCCTGTCCTCATCCATGTGGATCAGACCATGCATATCCTAATGAAATACTGTCATGCCCCGAGTGGGGTATACATGTCTACTACTCGAATATCATGGCTTGACTATCCATCACTTCAATCCGGTCATAATGACCATCGTATGTAATAAAAAAAACCATCAATAAGAACTCATAGGATCCACCAAACTATCCTCTAATGTAATACTCATCTCACCAGTAAGCAATTGGAAGGTCTAGCTCTTACATCCACCATCTCTCAGCTAAGGCTGTGAGCAGGTTGCATGATCCAAGGTAATCTGTGGCACAGTGAGCTATATAAGATAAAGTCAGTCACCTCCAGGGTAATATCCAAGGAAAATTTGGTCACGTTGGCTAAACACCACCTTGTAGGCCTAGAATTTTTCCTTGTTTCTCCCGCATCACTAACACGTCCCAGTCCTACCTGTGGAACCAATCAAGCCATTTATTATGATCTTATTCTTCTATTCTACCATTTAATTTTTCTAAGTCTAGTCTATCACATCATTCTTCTATTCTATCATTAAATTATTTTATAATTAATCTATTTCTTCCATCCTAGGGTTTCTAAAAACCTTCAGTTTTCTCCTAAAATAAATTTAAAATTGATCTTTTGTGCATATGGGCGCACCCCTGATTGCACCAGCATACCCCCTCATGCATGGGTGCATTTTCTCCATGTATGCTGGCACACTCTTCATTGCACCAACATACTCCTTAGTGCATAGGCACATTCCTCCTTTCTCCTCATTACCCTAGGTACATATGCAGAAGCTGTTCTTTGTGTAGGTGCATTCCCTTTGTGCACTAGCACATCCATACTCACGATCCAAAGAAAAAGAAACCAAAAAAGGACAAAAAAAAGAGGTAACAAATGACGTAGGTGCATTTCTAAAGGCATAGGCGCATTATGCACCCATGCACAAATGTGCCTACACAAAACCATAGCAAATGGCGCATAGGTGCACTTCTCTATGTCCATTAGCAGAATACAGTGCACTCGCATAACTAGAAAAAATTTAAACATAAAGCTAAAAACAACACAATTACATAGGTGCAATCGTTGGGTTGTGCACCAGGTGCAAATGTGCCCATGTAACCACTAATGCGTATGTACGGACCACCATCCCTTTTGCCCTAATTTTTACCCTAAAATGTGCATTTTAACAAAAAATTAAATAATTTAAAATAACTAAGGGTAAAAAAAGAAGCTTTGTGTACCTATTTTCCATCCGCTAGGAGCGTCATGTAGTCTCTCATGTGATCTTACATGAGTGTATCTAATTCGGTGCACCTCATGTCATTTCCTCCTCGTAGGTCAGAGCATCCATTTAGTGGAAAAAATGGTAAGTGAATGTGGTAAATAAACTTGCCGTGATGGTTTTTATACCCATTTGTAGCACCCACGACATGTTTCTCACCCCCGAAGTGTCCTTGAAACCACCTTATTTCTTCTAAAATTCTTCTACTAACACGTTGCCACAGTGATTATTTTTAACACACATTTATTTTTTGGCACGTTTTCGCTATGCTGGGGGCATATTTTTGCTTCTCGATGGTGTTTTTCTACTACATGGGGCATATTTTTTTCCTTAAGGTCACTTTTTAGCATTGTCTCATGACTTCATTATTTATTCTATAATATTTTCTTCTATACAAAATATAAATTTTTTTTAGAAAACCCAATTTTTTTCAAAACAATTGGTAACATTCATTAAAAATCCAAAAAATTGTAAAAAAAATTAAAATTTTGCAAAAATCAGTAAACAATGTGCATACAAATGAAGCCTGTATCATTTACATTGTCCTCGAACATCGGAAATTTGTCCAACAAAAACATTTTTCAAAAAAATCTTGCTTTTTTTGGTCTCAAAACGACTTGTGGATCATCATGATCTACCTCCATTAACAAAAGCTAGGCTGCATGCTATATCAGTCCTCTCCGTGTATTGGTCCGAAAATCTGTCGCGTGGACAGATCTATGGATAGACGGGCCAACAGTGTGCAGGGCTTAGCCCCTCTTTGAGACAGCAAAGCGAAACTGGTTTATTGCTACTTCTACTAGCAGGAACCTATGCAAGTCTCACAGATTCTGCCTTCGGGGGTTGGGATCTCATCCCAGTAGAGTGTTCTAGGCTGCGAAGAGAAAGGAATAAAAGAAGGAGAAGAGAAAGAACAGATCCGAAGGAAGAAAAGAAATGAGTTCCAAAGCGGAAGGGTCAGAAGATCTATGCTTTGGGCTTGGTAGTAAACAGAGCCAAACCTACTTGCATAAATAAACAAAGCAATACTGATAAACAAATGACGGAAAAGTAGATATGAATTCAACAGAAAAGACACATGCAGATCTAACATAAGAAAGATCTAATGTATAACACAGCTATTGAGCACAAAGTCTGAATAATTGTATTAATTGTTTTTATCTGTTACAAGAAAGCTCAAAGTCTTTCTCTCCTCACCTCTATTTCTATCTGAAAAATGTTCACCCTTTTTTGAATACAACAAGTATTCTAGTATTTATAGAAAGTGAGGGAGAGAGAAGGCAAAATGGAGCCAACCACTTATTCACAAGATATTTACAAAATATCCAAAAGTCATGTTGACTTTTACAACTTGGATGGATGACATCATCCCATGATGCAACATGGATGATGTCATCGTTTGTGCCAACACACTTCAGATATTTCGAAGAGAAAGTCGGAGAATAGAGAGGAGAAGAAGAAGAAGAAGAAGAAGAAGCTATTCATCATCATCATCCTGTGGCCTAAAAGGGGTCGCCTGTTTCTGATGCTGATCAGGAGATGAGATGTGGAACTGAGCGCGGTATTCCAAGAACTTGCTGATCATTGGCGCAAATTGATCCTGTGATGGATCCTTGTGCCTTTCACTAATTGCTTCGCAAGTTTCCCGCTCATCAATGAGCTTTTCGGGGACCCTGGAATAGTCTTTACCCGCCTCGATTAGGGACCCGATGAAGTCTCTACAGGCCAGTAGGTTGTTGATGGATTCGATGTCGAAAGTGACTTCTGGCCCTGTCCCTTGAGAAGCTAGCTCCTTGAAAATTCGGATAGTATCGTCAGCTGATCTCAAGGTGAGGGAAGGAGTGAGCAACCCTGGAGTCATAGATAGAACAATCTTCTCCATTTGATGCATCGCATCCAGGGCCTCTTCCTTCACCTTGTCTATCTTCTCTAACACAAATTCGAGCTGATCTATCCGATAGTCCAGAGTGGACATGATCTTGTTGAGGGTCCTTGGATGACCGAATACTCCAAACTTGACCAAATCTTCGACTGAACAGTCGAACATTTGTTGGAAGGCCTCGTGTTGGAGTCTGGCATTTTCGAGCTCTTCTGATACTGGACTTGCTAATGTTTGGAGTTCCTTATTCGCCTTCTCGATGTTCAGGTATAAACTAATATACTCGGCGATCACCTTTTCACTATCCTTAAGGATTTGGCTCCTCCAAGCAGAAACAGCCATACCTTGCTCGCCGATCTTTGAGTATTCATTGATCTTCTCCTGACTGAGCAGCTCAGGAGTCTCGGCGGCAGTTGTGGGAGGTGCACTTCCCATCTTCTGTAGGGCTTGAAGCAGGTATTTATTCTGCTCCTTCAGTAGCCTCTTTTCTTCCTTTGTTTCCTGAAGCTTTTCGCAGAGTGCATCAACTGCGGAAAGAGCTTCCCCCTGGAGACTTTCAGAGGATGTCCCCATTGTGACTTGGGTCACTGTGAAATCTGCCGGAGACAGATCTTCTTTTTCTTTGGTGAGATCGGGGTAGGCAATTTCCATAACTCTCTCACCTGCAGCGCTCTTGGAGAAGCGTGTAACCGGCTTGTGCTTCTTTGCTCCTTTAGCCGGAATGACTGAAAAGTCCATCGGAGCGATGGGGACTTTCCTCTTTGGTTGGCTCAGCTGCTGAGAGATCCAAGCTGGTCCTATTGAAGAAGGACCAGAGACAGAGGGGGAAGCAGCAACGGTAGAAGAGGGGAAGAACGTGGAGACACGCGGCGGCGGCATTGAAAGAATAGCCGAAGACATGCCCACGGGAGGAAGGGAAACCGCAGCTGTAGAAGACATGGGAAGGGAAGGGAGCCCGGAAATGAGGGAAGAAATGGAGGAAGACAAATCAGCGAGAGAGGAGAAGATGGACGAAGAGGCAGGGGAGAGAGTAGAAGAAGGGGGAGAAGACACAACCAAAGGAGTGGTTGCCGACATCTGAGGAAGGGGAGGAAGAGAAGAAGAAGGGATAGAAGGGACCTCTGTAGTTGTAGCGATGCCGACATCCTGGGTGGATGGGCGTATAGGACTATCCTCTGCCAATTCCTTCTCTGGCGAATCCAGGGTTATTACTTGTTCAGGCTCTGAAGGAAGAGGACTTTCAGGGGCTTCCTCCTGAATGGTGCTAGGCTCACCTTCCGCAGCTTTGCCTTTTAGCTGCTTCTTTGACCTTGGAGGTGCATTACCCAAAGGAGAAGTTGTAAAATCTACACCGAGGTAGATTAACCCATTCATGCGGCACCAATGCTCTGTTCTCCGCATAGTCTCCTTGACCCTCTCCTCGATTGTCTGAGGAGCCTTGCTTCTGTCAATGTCCGGGAAGGGCCAATCATCCCCTTCTGTGTCATTATACACTTTGTCTACTTCGTCTTCCGTGGTTTGGAAGCCTTTTGGGACAATGGCCACTCCGTAATGGATGATTTCCGTTAATGCTAAGCGAGAGTGATCCTTTCTTCTGAGTTCTACCTCATGGAGAACGTCAATGTAGATATCCTCAATCTGAGGGACATGAATCGGATCAAGCTTAGCCCTTGGTAGACAGCCCCTAGGGTCGAATGTAGGCCTTGCTGGGAAATCATGCTTTAGGTTGAGCAATTCTAGCTCAGCAAACATCTCCTTCGCCTTGTGATAGCTGGAGCATGTGTAACGGCCTACTGTGAGGGGGAAAGGAGTTCCGCCCTTCTTTCTCTTGAGGCACTTTTCATGGTATGTGACGAGCTGTCTTGATAGTTCCAATAAAATCAGCTTTGGTCCAGCATACCTTGGCAACCTGGTTGGTTCGCCCAAAAAGTTGACCGCCCTCAGATAGGTGAACGTGGGAAACTGGGTGAACAAGGCCCCCCACTTCTCTGTGACTGCCACTATGTTTTTGGTTGTCCGGCCATGAGTCAAATTTGGCCGCAACATGCACATGATGTGATAGAAGAAAACATCATTGATCTTAGCGAAGTGTTGGATGCTGTTCTCCAGCTTCAGCTCTTGATAGTATTCATATATTTTGGCCTGAGGCCAAGTTCCGCTTCGGTGCAGCCCTGGATAATCCCTTTCAGACGCAGCAGCATACACTACGTAGGAGTTCATGTGGAACACTCCTGTTGTAGCGAACTGTTGCAGTTGCTCGGATATTGTGCTGCTTATTATCTCCCCCCAGCAGAAACGCTGATCGGGCAGATTCTTATTCATTGTTTCCAGGTACCGCAGCATCCACTTATGGAAGTAGTGAGCATCTGAAAGACCGAAGACTCTGCTCAGGAAGGTGATTGTATCACTGAGTTCCTCTGAGAAATCACTCCGGTGGATAGTTTGAGGCCACCGGGTCACTACCTTCTTATTCTTGAGGTAGACCTCATTCATCAATTGCATGCACTTGTCTTCGTTGTCCTCCCAAGCCTTGAGGCATTCTTGCTGGCTAACAGCCACATAGTTTCGGTGGTGAGGGATTCCAAGCATCAACTCAAAGCGACGGGCAGTAAGGTTTATAACTACCTCGCCTTTGCTGTTCTCGACACATCTCGTGTCTTTGTTGAAGGATTGTGCAACAATCATCATGAACTCGTTATTCACAGCGCTGACAGGGATTCCTCCGGCAAAGTGCAGGGCGCTGCCTATCAATTTATCCATCCATGGACTCCTTGTCACTTTCTGAGTTCTTACCCAGAATTCCTCTATGTCAATGTGGCCCAGTTCAGAATCCCTGACATCCATATTACACTCTGCCTGTGATTCGGGCATTCTGACCCTCTGATATTTGTATTTCATTTCTTCTTCTGTTAGCTTTGCCTTCCCTCTTGGTTTGATGGGTCTCTTGCTTGACGTAGACATGTGTTCTTCAAGGCTTATCTGATGATCTGCACGTAGAAGGAGCGAAACCCAATCCAAGAAGCTTGAATTAGTCATTTGATCTTCCATTGGAATACTAGCAGAAGAAAGAGTTAGAACTTTTAAGGTTCGGGACGCAGGGCGCATGAAAAATGTATATAACAGGCTGAATAGTCAAGGCGCACAGGAAAAGGGTGCAACAGAGGTTAAGTTGGCGCCAAAGGCGCATGGCGCATGGATGAAGCAGACTGCATTATATAGAAGGGCGCACAGGAAATGCATGTTACATTGAGATTTGGTGCGCCCTTTGGCGCATGGGCAGATTGTGCAACATGGAAAAAAGGCGCGCCAAAGGTATATGGCGCGGCGCATGGAGGGTCTACACAACATCATGTACTTGCAACGGAAGGTGCGCCCGCGCCTTGGAGGTTTTACACTTGCGCAAATAACTCTTGCGTTGCATGGAAGCTGGGCGCGCCCTTTAGCGCATAGAAGAGGGATGCAACAGGGGTAAAAGATGCGCCAAAGGGATATAAGGAGGCGCGGGTTTCGAGCGTGTTACAGGCCGAAAGGGTGCGCCTAGGGGCGCATGATTTTTAACTGCAGCATGCTGGGTAGACGCGCCGAGGGGCGCGACTGTCTAAGGTGCAACATGACGCGGCAACGCGCCATGGGGAATACTTAAGCATTTTCACATTTCAACCTCCACTTCGAAAGGACGCTTGGCATCACTTAGTTTGATAAAATAGGATCAGACCAAGCCAAAATAAAACCATCCCTCCCTTTTCCATCAAATCCAGAAAGAGGGAGGGAGAGGAGAAAGAAAGCACAGACCAGGCAGGAGGAAGAAAACAAAAAGTTCAAGGAGGGAAACAAGCCAGGCACAAATACAACTGATGAAAACCAGCAAGCAAGCACACACCAAGAACTAAATGAAAAGAGGATGAACCTCTTACCTTAAAATATAGCCAAAATCCTTGAGCGGGTCCACAACTTGATGAAAATGACAGAGCAGGGGCTGACAAATCCAGAGCGATCACGTGCCTTGAAAAAATGCAATGAAAATGACAGGGCGGGCACGGGTATATATAACAAAACTTTGTCATAAATGCGCCACCCACTTTTGAAATGGCGCATGGAAACAGCTGTCAACAGGGGAAAACGTGCGCCCTTTGGCGCATGGAAGGAAATGACAACAGGAGAATGAGCGCGCCTTTGGCGCATCAAACGAGTTGTCGACACGAAGCTATGTGCGCCCTTTGGCGCACCAAAACTTGATGTAACAAAGATATTACGTGCGCCCTTTGGCGCACCAAAAACTCACTCAACATCCTTTGGCGCACCGAAAGACGTGCTAACATGGAAAACCATGCGCCAAAGGCTTTTAAGGAGGCGCATCAAAAATTGATGTTGCAAGGCAAAACCATGCGCCCAGCCAAAAAAGGCTCAAAAAGACTAAGTTCAAAAACTGAATTTCCCGGGAAGGGATTTTACAATATTTTGAACGCGAAGGATCCCTAACGAGGGATCGAAACAAAATTTTCGGTAAGGTTATCGGTAAAATTGCCCTTGTCAATTTTACAGGATAACAGCTGGCTCTTTCTGGGGACTATCCCTGAGTGAAACTCGGGGGTAGAGAATCCCAGATCACATGTGCCTATCCATTGGGTACGGAGTCAAAAACAAGGGGGACCGGAGGGAGAACAAAGGAAACACACAAAAACCGAAAGCAAACACACGACTAAAGCAAACACACAACTAAAATAAACTGTACAAAGGAGAGAGCAAGCTCTACTTCCTGAAGATCTTGAGATGTTGCCCGCTGTAGGGAAGCGGGAGTTCAGCTCCATCCAGATAAGAGAGATAGAAACTATTCCCTCCATTGAGTTGCTTGATTTTGAAGGGCCCTCTCCATAGGGAATCAAATTTTCCGTGCATACCCTTTGGCTCTCTTCGCTTGTCCCAGAGAAGGACGAGATCTCCCACTTCAAAATTCCTCTGCTTGGCCTTCTTGTCGAAAAGCTTCTTCACTTGATTCTGATGTTCAGTGATCCTGTCGACCACCCTTACTCTCTTTTCTTCAAGTTCCGCAAGGTACATGATTCTCTTTTCCAGAGAACTTTGAAAAGTTTCATCTTCGATTGCTCGTGCCAAGCGTAGAGCAGGAAGTTCCGCTGAAATGGGAAGCTCGGCATCAGTGCCATATAACACTTGAAAAGGTGACATGCCGAGAGATCTCTTGGGGGTAATGCGGTCCGCCCACAAAGCGTCGTACAAAGACTTGTGCCACATCCGCTGATTTTCATCTACTAATTTCCGTATGATGGTCACCAAGTTCTTATTACTGGATTCTGCCTGACCATTTCCCTGAGGATAATAATCTGAGGCATGTGCTAAAGTTATCCCATATTCATAGCAAAAACTAATAACTTCCCGGGAAGAGAAGTTAGAAGCATTATCAGCAACGATTTTATTTGGAATGCCAAACCTGACAATGATATTCTCTTTGATAAAACTGCAAACTACCTCGGAAGTGGCATGCTTGACAGGTATGGCCTCCACCCATTTAGTGAAGTAATCTGTTGCGTGAGGACATAGCTATGTCCAGCACTCGATTGAGGATTGAGTGCACCAATAAAATCAATTCCCCATTGCCTGAATGGTTCATTGATAATGACCGGCCTTAGGGGGAGGGCAGCCAACTTGGGCTTGCCGACGAATTGCTGACAGGGTTCACATTTTGCCACCCAGGTAGCCGTATCTTGAAAGAGCGTCGGCCAGTAGTACCTGGCTCGAATGATTTTGTGCGCTGTCACGGAAGAAGAAAAATGGCCTCCACAGGCTGAGTTGTGAAAACTTTCCAGCAGTTTTACTTGCTGGGGCTTGTCAACACATCGCAGAAAGACACCGTCTATCCCGCGCTTATATAAACTTTCATCCCAGATGACATATTTAGCTGCCCTGAGCTTTATAGTACGCTTTTCCTTTGCAGTGAGGTGCATTGGGCATTCGCCGTAGGTAAGGAAGAAAGCGATGTCGGAGTACCATTCGTCACTAGTTGAAACAAACAAAACCAGAGGTAGAGAATCAGGCCCTTCCAGAGGGCTTTGCATCTTCGTTGGTGCAATCTCCTCTTTCATCAGGATTTTCTGAACCCTTGTTCTCAGCCATTAGCTGACACAGGCCTTTGCCCCTCACCAGCTTGGTGGGTTTAATATCTAGGTCATATTCCTGGACCTTTGCGATCCAATTCCCTCTTAAGCTTCCTAACTCCTGCTGAGTTAGAATTGACTTCACCGCAGTGTCGGGAACTAGCACCACCGTATGCGAGTTCAGAATGTAATACCTGAAATTCTTCACCGCTTTGACAACGGCAAAGGCGTGCTTTTCTAATTGAGTCATCTTCAACTCGTGGGGCTTGAGGGGAGAACTCATGAATGCAATCGGGGATTCAATATCCTCTGAATTCTTTTGCATTAGGATTGCAGACACAGTATGTTCGGAGGCGTAACTATACATAATGAAGTTTTGGAGAAATCTGGACATACCAGGACCGGTGCATGAGCAACAGAAGTTTTTATCTCTTCAAACGACCTTTTCCCCTCTTCACTCCATCTGAAAGTGGGTGATCCTTTCATCATGTTCAGTATGTGGCGGGTCTTCTCAGCAAAATCAGGGACAAAACGCCTAAGAAAGTTCACCTTTCCGAAGAAAGAATGAACACCATTCTTGCTTGTAGGCAGAGTAAGGCTTTGGATAGCCTTAACTCTTTCGGCATCAATCTTCGTTCCTTCTTTGCTAACCACATGGCCTAGCAATTTCCCTTCCGTAACCCCAAAAACAGACTTTTTTGGGTTAAGGGAAATTCCATGTTCTCGGCACCTGGCCAATACTTGCTCCAAGTGATCACAATGATCACTTCGTCGTTTGGAGAACACGGTTAAGTCATCTAGATAAACTACAATGACTTTTCCCATCATGCCTTTGAATGCAAAGTCCATGGCCCGCTGAAAAGTGGCACCAGCATTGGTTAGGCCGAAAGGCATCCTGCTGTAGGCAAATGTACCCCATGGAGTAGTGAATGCTGTTTTGAATTGATCTTCAGGCGAGACTTCAATCTGATTATAGCCTGAAAAACCGTCAAGCATAGACAGCATTTCTGACCCAGTTACTGCTTGCAGAACTTGGTCCATTATGGGAAGAGGGTAGTTGTCTTTCAGCGAAGCTTGATTCAAGTTTCGGAAGTCTACGCAGATGCGTATTTCACCGTTTTTCTTGCGTACCGGCACAATGTTTGCCACCCAAGTGCTGTGATGAATAGGGAAAATGATTCTTGCGTCCAGCATCTTCTGAATTTCGGCCTGAATGGTGCCCGAAATCTTGGGATTATAATGCCTCTGCTTCTGACGGAAGGCTTTGGCATCTTCTTTCAGCGGTATATCATGCTGAACGTCCTTTGGCTTGAAGGACTTTAAGTCGGCATAGGACCATGCCAATACATCCATATATCTTTTCAGCAACTTGACAAATTTCCGCTTTTCTTCTGGCGTGCAACATTTCCCGATGTTCACGAATTGCGGATGTGCCTCAGAACCTAAATTGACTGGTTCTGTCTCTGGAGATGAGCTAGGATCATCTCGCCTTTTCCTTTTCACAAAACGGTCATGCCTGTCAAACAGGCGCTCCAGAGAAACCAGGCCCTTTGGAATTTTATTTCCCTTAAGCTGACAAATGCCATCGTTCTCCTTTGTTTCGTGGTTTTGACTGTTGATGGATTCACGGCATGGAGAGGTGGATCCTTCAAAATACAACTCATCAAAATTTTCTGCTTTTTCTAGAAAGGCAATGAGGTGATTATCATCGTTGAATACCTGCCAATGCTGAGAGTTGTCTGGCACGCTTGGGCGGAAAACCACTTCAATGGTGTACTTGTTCGTCTTCAAACCCGGGTGTGGGAGCATGAGAGATGCCGAAACAGCCAACGAATCAGCCATGTCATTTTGAGCTCTTGGAATCGCTCCTATTGAAAAGGCATCAAATTCCTCAATGCTGTCCCATACTGCATTACGGTAGTGCCTGAGCCTTTCATTTTTTACTTGGTAAATCCTTTTGACCTGATTTACAACTAGCTCGGCATCACCTTGTGCCTTTAGATTTTTAATTCCTCTTTCCTTTGCAGCTTGCATACCGAGTAACAGAGACTCATACTCAGCAGTATTATTCGTATTGAAAAACTGCAATTTGAAAGAGAGAGGAATGACCTCCTCCTCAGGAGATATCAGCACAACCCCAGCGCCACATCCGCTAGTTGCGCAGCTGCCATCAAATTGCAAGGTCCAGACCTTATTAAGGTCCTTTTCTTGAATGAAAACTTCCTTTGTATCCGCCTCGGTGGATAAGAAGTAGTTCCCCATCCCTGATGATTCAAAAAGGATTTGAGCTTTGGGGTCTTCAGAGCTAGTGACCAAGTATTTCTTTTGGGATTCCGGCTCCAAAGTTTGCATTACGCCCTTGACTGGAATTCTAGCTTTGGACCAGTCCATGTGAATTTCTCCACCAACTTCGCTGCAAAAACTCCTTCCCAGCAAAATTCCATAAGCTGCCGGAATGTCAGCGACAAGGACGGTCATCTTTACTCTCTTTTCAGGGAATGCTGCGAACGCGAATTGCGCGTCTTTGATTTGACCAATCAATGGCACTTGCTTGGTTTCCAATGAGTAACATCTGCCGAAAGGCTTGGTAAGAGTGAGGCCCAAAGCATGGGCGACTTTCGCTGGCATGACGTTATCTGAAGCTCCGGAATCAATTATACAGTTGCTCAACTTATGGCCATTGATTAGGAGGGAGAGATAGAAAGGCTCTATCTTGCCTGATGCAGATGTTGAGGCAACATTTATGTGGGATTCAGGAGGAGTGGAAAGGATTCCTTTAGGGGAAGCCTGATTAACTATAACAGCTTGGCTTTGGATATACTTAGTCAATCTTACAAGCTGTTCGGGGTTTGACTGAAGATACTCAGCTTCAGACATTTGGATCTTGGTCTTTTTTGCGTGATCTATTATATCAAATGCGGCCAAGGGTTGCGTAGGTAAAGGAATGAGTCCTTCACCCCGCGATGATGGAATAGGGTTACTGATCTTGATAGGAATATGAGAGGGCTGACTCGGAGGAGAGATAGGTGGAAAAGACTTCTTTGCAAAAGATTTAACAGGGAGTTGAGTGGGAAGAGGATTACCTCTTTTAACAATGGTTGGAGGCGCGTTTGACACGGCCTTCTCTTTCTGCGTATGGGCATCAACCTCTGCTTCTTTTCCTTGCGAGCGGGTAAAAACAGCGTAGGATTGTCCGCTTGCATAGCCTTGCGTACTCTCTTCTTCATCAGATTCGTCCTCATCAAATTCCATGTATCCAATAGTAGAGTCGCCAGTCGGTTCACCGACATCTTGATCATCTTCGCCTTGGAGCGAAGGTTCTTCATAGTATTGCTCTTCTTCCTCTTCAATTTCGGCCAAAGCATTGACCGGAGGAGCTTCAAGCGCCAACCGTGGAGCAGCTGTAGGCAAGCGCGGCCTTTGTGAAGCGTTGTTAGGAACAAAATTCCTCCGCGGGATATCCCGATACGAGGAACTGGGAGAGGCCTGGGCCAGCTGCTTCTTTAGTGCAAGCAAATCATTCGCCATTTTTTGGAATGCTGGATCAGACGAAGTGATAGGCGAAGGGCCCAAAGACTTAGGCTTTACTGATTCTTTTCTTAACTCGCCAGATATTATCAAATTGTCTTCTATACGGATGGCAGCAGCCTGAGCGAGAGGTAGAGTAGCTACTCGCTCTTGAAGGAGTAAGAAGCTAACTTTTGAACTCATGGCATTTACGAAAAAACACTTCTGGTTCTCCGGTGTTGGAAGCATGGCAGTAGGGACACGGTTGATTAGCGCATTGAACCGGGCGACAAAATCGCGCATGGTCTCATTTGCCTCCTTCTTCAGATGAGTGATTCGTGACAATAAAGTAAATGCATCCTCTGAAGGCTTATACCTGTCTTCAAAAGCGTCCCGCAAAGTTGCCCAACTAGTGATAGATCCGGCCGGCAAATGCTGAAACCATTCAGCTGCAGGCCCTTGTAGAGTTTCCAGAAAGAGGCGAACTGACACATCTTCATGAGTCACATCCAAAATACTGCATGACATAATGAAAGCAGAAATGTGGGAATCCGTGCTTTGATTTCCGCTCCCGTCGAATTTAGGAAAATTCTTTCGATTTCCGTGAGGGAGTGCGTGAACTGGATGTGGTAAAGCCAACGGACCCATAGCGTTTCCCCATGGTACCGCCATCTGAAAAGCCGGAAAGAGAACACGAGCCGGAAGTGTAGTTCCGCTGAGTAGCAAAGCACTACAAAGGGATGTGGATGCTCCCGGCAAAAGACTTTTTCTTCGTGAAGGCGAGACACTCCTGGATGACCGGCTAGCCGAGCTTAGCGCTGAAAAACGTGCCGGTGTTACGCTGAAATTGTGCCTCTGAAGCAGATCGAAAGTAGGATCGGCTTCTCCACGGGCTCTTCTGCTGCGCGTAAAAGGTTCACTCGCCAGTGTACCTTTCAGATCTGCAATATTACAGCGCAGATTTAAACTTTATTTTTGGGTGTACTTGCTGATTTTCTGGTTTTTCTGACAAAAACCAGCAGCATGCACTTTTCTGGATATTTGAAAATTATCCTCTTCAGAAACCGATTGCGGTTAAATGACAAATGACAGCGAGGATATGATGGCAGGGAAGATAGTAAGCCGATTTTTCGGATCTGGTTTTTAATTTTCAGAGGGTTTAGAACATTTCAGAAAATTGTTAAAAACTCAGATCTACGGAAAATGATGATTTTCGATAAAAACTCAGCGAACTAAAGATATGTAACAGGCCCAGATCTATGATTCTCAGAAGAAAATTTTCAATTTCGGGCACTTTTGCAAATTTTTGGATTTTCAACAAAAAGTTCAGATTTTGCAAACTGGCAGCAACCTGCTGATTTTTCCTGATTTTTTATTTTACTACCAGCATAGATCTGACAGATTTATCTGTTTCTGTTGGCGAAATCTGTTTAAAAATCCGATCCCCAGCGGAGTCGCCAAAAACTGTTGGTCCGAAAATCTGTCGCGTGGACAGATCTATGGATAGACGAGCCAACAGTGTGCAGGGCTTAGCCCCTCTTTGAGACAGCAAAGCGAAACTGGTTTATTGCTACTTCTACTAGCAGGAACCTATGCAAGTCTCACAGATTCTGCCTTCGGGGGTTGGGATCTCATCCCAGTAGAGTGTTCTAGGCTGCGAAGAGAAAGGAATAAAAGAAGGAGAAGAGAAAGAACAGATCCGAAGGAAGAAAAGAAATGAATTCCAAAGCGGAAGGGTCAGAAGATCTATGCTTTGGGCTTGGTAGTAAACAGAGCCAAACCTACTCACATAAATAAACAAAGCAATACTGATAAACAAATGACGGAAAAGTAGATATGAATTCAACAGAAAAGACACATGCAGATCTAACATAAGAAAGATCTAATGTATAACACAGCTATTGAGCACAAAGTCTGAATAATTGTATTAATTGTTTTTATCTGTTACAAGAAAGCTCAAAGTCTTTCTCTCCTCACCTCTATTTCTATCTGAAAAATGTTCACCTTTTTTGAATACAACAAGTATTCTAGTATTTATAGAAAGTGAGGGAGAGAGAAGGCAAAATGGAGCCAACCACTTATTCACAAGATATTTACAAAATATCCAAAAGTCATGTTGACTTTTACAACTTGGATGGATGACATCATCCCATGATGCAACATGGATGATGTCATCGTTTGTGCCAACACACTTCAGATATTTCGAAGAGAAAGTCGGAGAATAGAGAGGAGAAGAAGAAGAAGAAGAAGAAGAAGCTATTCATCATCATCGTCCTGTGGCCTAAAAGGGGTCACCTGTTTCTGATGCTGATCAGGAGATGAGATGTGGAACTGAGCGCGGTATTCCAAGAACTTGCTGATCATTGGCGCAAATTGATCCTGTGATGGATCCTTGTGCCTTTCACTAATTGCTTCGCAAGTTTCCCGCTCATCAATGAGCTTTTCGGGGACCCTGGAATAGTCTTTACCCGCCTCGATTAGGGACCCGATGAAGTCTCTACAGGCCAGTAGGTTGTTGGTGGATTCGATGTCGAAAGTGACTTCTGGCCATGTCCCTTGAGAAGCTAGCTCCTTGAAAATTCGGATAGTATCGTCAGCTGATCTCAAGGTGAGGGAAGGAGTGAGCAACCCTGGAGTCATAGATAGAACAATCTTCTCCATTTGATGCATCGCATCCAGGGCCTCTTCCTTCACCTTGTCTATCTTCTCTAACACAAATTCGAGCTGATCTATCCGATAGTCCAGAGTGGACATGATCTTGTTGAGGGTCCTTGGATGACCGAATACTCCAAACTTGACCAAATCTTCGACTGAACAGTCGAACATTTGTTGGAAGGCCTCGTGTTGGAGTCTGGCATTTTCGAGCTCTTCTGATACTGGACTTGCTAATGTTTGGAGTTCCTTATTCGCCTTCTCGATGTTCAGGTATAAACTGATAACCGGCGATTATCTTTCACTATCCTTGAGGATCTGGCTCCTCCAAGCGAAGAAACAAGGCCATACCCTGTCGCGATCTTTGAATACTCATTATCTTCTCCTGATGAGCAGCTCAGGATCTCGGCGGGGCAGTTGCCAGTAGGCAGTTGTGGGAGTGCACTCCCCATCTTCTGTAAGGCGTGAAGCATGGGGGGTATTGTTCTGACTCCTCAGTAGCCTTTTATCCTCTTTTGTTTGAAGTTTTTGCGAGTGCATCAACTGCGGAAAGAGCTTCTCCCTGGCGACTTTCTGAGGATGTACCATTGTGACTTGGTCACGGGGAAATAGTCGGAGATTAGATCTTCTTTCTCTTTGAAGCGGGGTGGGGTACGCTTTCCATGACTCTCTCACCTACAACGCTCTTTGATAGAAGCGTGTGTAAACCGGCTGGTGCTTTCTTTGCCCTTTAGCCGAAATGACCGAAAACGTCCATCGGGAGAGATGGGTACTTTCCTCTGGGGGGGGAAAGAGGAGGAGAGGAAGAAAGAATAGCACGAAGAAGAAAGAGGGAGAAAGAAGGAAGGAAAGGGAGGAAGGGAGGGGGGGATAAGAGAACAGAGGAAGAAAGGGGAGACATGGGTCCGAAGGGAAAGGGGGAACAAGAAGAGGACGGAGAGGGGGGGCAAAGACAGGAGGAAAGGAAGCAAGGAAGGGAGAAGAGGGGAAAAGAAAGGGAAGGAAAGAAGGGGAAAAGAGACAGGAGAGGAGAAGAGAGGAGGAGGGGGAAGAGGGGAAGAAAAAATGAAAAGGGAAGGGAAAGAGAAGAGGAAGAAGAGAGAAGAGAGAGGAAAGAAAAAGGAGAGAAAACCAAGCTGGTCCATAGAAGAGGACCAGAGACAGGAGGGGAGGGTAAGCCAACGAGAAAGAAAGAGGGGACAGGGAAAAACTTGGAGGACACGGCGCGGCGGCGGCATGAAATAGAAGGATAGCCGAAGAGAAATGTCCCACGGGAAGGAAGGGGACAGCCAACTGCAGGAAGACATAGGAAGGGAAGGGAGGAGCTCGGAGATGAGGGGGAAGAAATAGAGGAAGACAAATCAGCGAGGGAGGAGAAGATAGATGAAGAAGCAGGGGGAAAGGGTTTAGAAGAAGGGGGCAAGAGGAACATGACAAAGGGATGGTCATTTGAGTCACTCCCGAGAGGAGGGGAAGGAAGGAAGAAGAGACGAAGAAGGGATAGAAGGGACCTCTGAAGTGTAGCGACCGACATCCTGGGGTGGATGGGCGTATAGGAACTATCTCTGTCAATTCCTCATCAAGAGTTATGACTTGTTCGGCTTGAGGGAAGAGGGATTTCAGGGGCTGCCTCCTGAATGGTGCTAGGTTTCAACCTTCAGCACCTTTGTCTTTCAGCTGCTTCTTTGACCTGGTGCGTTGCCCAAAGGGGAAGTTTGTGGAAATCTACCCGAGAGAGGTAGATTAGTCCGTTCATTGTGGCACCAATGCTCTGTTTCCGCCATGTTCTTTGCCCCTCTCCCTCAATGGTTTGAGGAGACTTATTCGTCAATGGCGGGAAGGGCCTGTCCCCATCTGTGTCATCATACACCTTATGTACTCATCTTCCGTAGTCTGGAAGCCTTCGGGGACAATGGCCACTCCGTATTGGATGATTTCTCCAATGCTAAGCGCGAATGATCCTTTCTTTGGTTCAACCTATGGAGAGAAAGTCAATGTAAATACCTCAATTGAGGACATGGATCGGATCGAGCTTCGTTTTGGCAGGCAGCTTCTTGGATCGAGGTAGGCCTGTTCGAGGGAATTCATGCTTCAAGTTGAGTAGCCCAGGCTTTGACAGAACATTTCCTTACCCTTATGTTGGATGGAGCAGGTATCGGCCCACTTGAGGGGAAAGGAGTTCCACCCTTCTTTCTTTTGAGGCACTCTAATGGTATGTGACCAGCTGTCTGACAGTTCTAGTAGAATCAGCTTAGGCCCAGCCATACCTTGGTAGCCTCGGGCTCTCCCAAAAAGTTGGCAGCCCTTAGATAGGGTGAAACGTGGGAAATGGGTGAAAGGCCCCCCATTCTCTGTGACTGCCACTATGTTCTTGGTCGTCCGTCTATGATCATGTTTGGCCTGAGTAGGCAGATGATCATGATAGAAGAATGCATCGTTAACTTTTGCGGAAAGTTTGGATGCTCTTCTCCAGCCTACGCTCTGGATAGTAATCAAATATCGTGGCTGAGGCCATACTCCATCGGTTCAGCCCGGATAATCCCTTGATGATGCTGCAGCATAGACTACATAGGAGTTCATATGGCAAACACTCCTGTTGTGGCTGAACTGTTGTAGGTATCGAGATGCGTGCCTACTTGTTATTGCACCCCAGCAAAAGCGTGATCGGGAAAATTCTGATTAATTGTCTCCAGGTACCGCAGATCCACTTTATGGAAATAGGTGGGCATCTAAAAAGCCCGAAGACTCTGCTAAGGAAAGTGTAGATCATGGAGTTTCCTCTGAGAAATCACTTCGGTGGAAGTCTGAGGCCACGTCAAAACCTTCTTATATCTTTAGGTAGACCTCATTCATCACTGCATGCAACTGGTGCTTCGTTGTCTTCCCCGCCTTGATGCATTCTCATGGTAAACAGCCACGAAGTTCCCGGTGGTGAGGGAATGCCGAGCATTTATTTCAAAATGGACGAGTAGTAGGTTCTGACTACCCGCCCTTACTGTTTTCGGACACATCTTGTTGTCCTTGTTGTAACAGTGCGCAATCCCATCTGAATTCGTTGTTTACAGCGCTAACGGGATCCTCGGGTGAAGTGAAGGCAATGCCTATAACTTGTCCATACATGGACTCCTTGTAACTTTGAGTTCTTACCAGAATTCATCAATTGTCAATGGGAACCAATTTGGAGTCTCTGACATCCATACTGCCACTCGGCCATGTGATTCGGGCATCATGACCCTCTGGATATTTGTATTTCATCTCTTCTTCTGTCGCTTAGCTTTTTCCTCTGGTTTGGTGGGCTTCGTGCTTGACGTAGAATGTGTTGTTTCGAACTCAAGTGCTGATCTTACACAAAGAAGAAGTGAGACAATCCAAAAAGAGTGATTAGTCAATGTGTCTTCCATTGGCAAGCTAGCCAGAAGAAGAAAGAGTTTAGAGGATTTTAAGGCTCAGGGCGCAGCAGGAAAAATGCAAACTGGCAGGCCAAATAGATAAGCGCACAGAAAAGGAAATGTTGTAGAGGTTATATGGCGCTAAAGGCACAGGCGCCTATGTGGATGCAATGAAATGAAACAGGGTACAGTTATACCTAGCAGGGCGCACGGGACATGCGTGTTACATGAAGTTCGGTGCGCCCTTTGGCGCCAGGATGGAGTGTGTAACAGATGGCTAGCTTCGGCTGCGCCAAAAGGCGACCTATGGGCGGTGCATGGAGGGTTTTACCACAATCATGTTACTTGCAAATGGAAGGGTGCAACAGCGCCTTGATAGCTTATACTTGCGCGCGAAAGGCTTTTGTGTTCACGAAACTGGGTGCGCCCTTTGGCGCATGGAAACATTATGCAGCATGGATAAAGGGGCGCAAAGGCTTTTTAAGAGGGCGGGATGGGATTTAGACTTGTAGCATGCCAAAAAGGGCGCCGCCATTGAGGGCGCAATTATAGGTGCCCAGAGTTGACAAGAGGGTGCAACCCTTGGCGCGGGTTTTGGTCATGTAACATGGCGGGTAAGTGCGCCGGAGGGGTTGCAACTGTTTGTTGCAACAAAACGCGCCAGGCGCCACATTAACTACACTAACTACTCAAATAGTTTTTTCATTCTTTCTTCAATCGAAGATAGCATGGACAGAGGGTTTCATATAAAAAGTCTAGCGACCAAGCCCTTCAAAACACTCCCTTCAGAGATCTGGAAAGAGGGAGCGAAAGGAAAGGAGGAAAGAAAAAGAACAGGACAGCGCAGAGGGGAACCAGCTCAAACATATATCCCTTTTAAAACAGGGCCAGCAAACCAAAACATAGACCAAGAAACGCCCAGACCAAGAACACAAAGCACCCAAAAATGGAAAAGAGGGAGGAACCTCTTACCTAATTATATATCAAAAATTGAAAGAGCGGGTCCACAGGTCGATGACAACGACAGACAGAGCAGAGCTGACAAATCCAGAGCAATCACATGCTTTGACAAAAAAGGAATGAAATGACAATTGGACGCGCCCTGATATTATGGAAAAACTTGTCATCAATGCCGCCAACCACTTTTGACAATGGCGGCATATGAAAAACTGCTGTCGAAGGGGAAGTGTGTGGCCTTTGGCGCATGAAAGTATTCGACAACAGAAGAATGAGCGCCGCCTTTGGCGACCGTATGCATTGTCGAAATGAAGTTATGTGCGCCCTTTGGCGCACCAAAAAAATGTGTAACCACATAGATTATATGCGCCCTTGGCGCACGAAAAAGACGTGTTAACATGGAAAACCAGCACCAAAGCTTTTAAGGGGGCGAACCAAAACTTGGTGTACAAGGAAAATCCATGCCGCCCCAGCAAAACAGGTCAAAAGAATAAGTTTCGAAAACTAGATTTCCGGGAGGGGGGAAGGGACTCTTTTTACGACGTTGCAAACGCGGGGGATCCCTAACAAGGGATCAAAACAAAATTTTCCGTATGGTTATCGGAAATTTTCCCTTGTCAATTTACTGGATAACAGCTGGCTCCTTTCTGGGGACTATCCCTGAGTGAAGTCGGGGGGGGGGTAGGGTAGAGAATCCCGTTACATGTACCTATCCATTGGGTAACAGACGTCAAAAACAAGGCGGGGGGGAACGCCGAGGGAGAAAAAGGAAACACCAAACAAAACCGAAAGCAAACACACGACGAAAAGCAAACCACACAAAAAAAAAAGAACTGTACAAAGAGAGAGAGCAAGCTCTACTTCCTGAAGATCTTGAGATGTTAGCCCGCTATAGGGAGCGGGAGTTCAGCTCCATCCAGATACGAGAGATAGAACTATTGCTTCCATGAGTTGCTTGATTTTGAAGGGCCCTCTCCATAGGGAATCAAATTTGCCGTGCATGCCCTTTGGCTCTCTTCGCTTGTCCCATAAGAGGACAAGATCTACAACTTGAAAATTTCCGCTTGGCCTTCTGGTCAAAAAAGCCTCTTTACTTGATTCTGATGTTCAGGGGCTTGTTGACCATCTTACTCTCTTTTCTTCAAGTTCCGCCAAGTACAATAATTCTCTTTTCTCTAGAGAATTCTGGAGAAAGTTCATCTTCAATTACTCGTGCCACCAAACGTAGATTATAGATATTTTATTTAGCGAGCAGGGAAAGTTAGCAGGAAATGGGGAAGTTCGACATCAGTGACATCTAAACACTTGAAAAGGTTTGACATGACGAGAGATCTCATTGGGGGTAATGCGATACGAACCACAAAGCCGTCGTACAAAGACTTGTGCCACATCCGCCTGATTCTCATCTACTAATTTCCGTTATTGATGGTCAACAAGTTCTTATTACTGGATTCGCCCTGACCATTTCCCTGAGGGTAATAATCCGAGGCATGTGCTAAAGGTATTCCATATTTCATAGCAAAAAACTAATAACTTCCCGCGAGGAGAAGTAGAAGAATTATCAGCAATGATTTTGTTTGGAAACGCCGAAACCTGAAATGATATTTCTTTGATAAACTGCCAAAACCACTCAGAAGTGGCATGGTGGGACAGGTTATGCGCTTCCACCCACTTGGTGAAGTAATCTGTTGCGGTAAGGGACAATAGTATGTCCAGCACTCTATTGAGGATTGTGCCGCCAATAAAATAAATTCCCAATGCATGAATGGTTCATTGAGATGACCGGCCTCCTTAGGGGAGGGCGGCCAACTTGGGCTGCAGAACAATTGAGACAGGGCTCACCACTTGGCCACCCAGGTAGCCGCATTCTTGAAGAGCGTTGGCCAATAATACCTGGCTCGAATGATCTTATGTGTTGTCACGGAAGAAGAAAAATGGCCTCCTCCACTGCTGAATTGTGAAAACTTTCCAGCAGTTTACTTGCTGGGGCTGTCAACACATCGCAGGAAACACCGTCTATCATGCGCTTATATACACCGTCATCCCGATGACATATTTAGCTTGCCTGAGCTTATAGTGTGCTTCTCCCTCGCAGTTGTTACATTGGGCATTCGCCGTAGTTAAGGGAAGAAAGCAATGTCGAAGTACCACTCGGCACTAGTTGGCAACAAACAGAACTAGAGGCAAAGAATCATGGCTCTCCTAGAGGGCTTTGCTCTTTGTCGGTACATTTCTTCATCTTCATCAGGATCTTCTGAATCTTTGGTTTTCAGCCTTAGCTGACCAACGGAGGCCCTTTACCCCCTTAACCAGCTTGGTTGGTTTAACATATTCCAGTCATATTCCTGGACATTTGAGATCCAATTCATTCAAGCTCCTAACTCAGCTTTGAGGGAGAATGATTTTACAGCAGTGTCAGGGGACAAGACTACCGTTGCGGACGGTTCGAAATGTAATACCTGAATGAAATTCTTCACTGCTTTGACAAAAGGCAAAGGCTGCTTTTCCGCTGAGTCATTGTCAGTTCAGAGAGCTTGAGAGGAGAACTCATGAATGCGATGGAAGATTCAAATCCTCCGGTCTTTTGCATTAGGATTCAGACACATATGTTCGGAGGCGTCGTAAACTATACATAATGAAAGTCCTGGAGAAGTCGGACCATACCAGGACTGGTTGCATGGCAACAGCAGTTTTATTTCTTAAATGATTTTTCCCTTCCTCACTCCATCTGAAAGTTGGTGACCCTTTCATCATGTTCCGTATTGTGGTGAGTATTTCAGCAAATCAGGAACAAAATGCCTGAGAAGTACACTTTCGAAGAAGAATGAACACCAGTCTTGCTTGTAGCAGAGTAAGGCTCTGAAAGTTAACTCTTTCAATATCTATCTTCGTTCTTCTTTGCTAACCACATGGCCTAGCCAATGTCCCTTTTTCCCCCCGTAGCCCCAAAATAGACTTTTGGGGATTAGGGGAAATTCCCTGGTGTTATCGGCACCTGGGCCCGTACTTCTCTTAAGTGTTCACAATGTCACTTCGTTGTTTAGAGAACATGGTTAAGTCATCTAGAGAAACTACAATGGACTTTTCCATCCATACCTTAAATGCGAATAAGTCATGGCCCGTTGAAAAGTAGCACCAGCTTAGTCAGGCCAAAAGGCATTCCTTGCTGGTAGGCAAATGTTACCCAGGGAGTTAGTAGTGAATGTTTTTGTTTTGAAGTGAATCTTCAGGCGAAACTTCAAATCTGATTGTAGCCTATGAAAAAACCTCACAGCATAGACACCATATTGATCCGTTACTGCTGGCAGAACTTGATCCGTATTCGGAAGGAGGGGTAGTTGTCTTTTAGTGAAGCTTGATTAAAATTTCAAAGTCTACGCATATGCGTATATCGCCGTTTTTTTCTTGCGCACTGGCACAATATTGGCTACCCAAGTGCTGTGTGATAGGGAAGATGATTCTTGTGTTAGCATCTTGAATTTCAGCCTGGATGGTGCCCGAAATCGTCGGATTATAGTGCCGTTGCTTCTGCACGGAAGGCCTTGACATCGTCCTTTCAAAGGAATAATCGGTGTTGAAGTCCTTGGCTTCTTGAAGGACTTTAAATCGGAATAGGAACAGCCAAGACATCCCATATATTCTTCACCAACTTGACAAAATTCCGCTCTATTCAGGTTGTGTAAAAATTTGCCCATGTTACCAATCGCGGGTGTGCCTCCGGAAAACTATATTGACTGGTTTGTCTCTGGAGAGAGCGGGATCATCTCGCCATCTTCTTTTACCCAAAACGTCATGCGGCAAAACAGGCGGCTCCAGAGCAACCAGGCCTTTGGAATTTTATTCCCTTTGAGCTGACATATGCCGTCGTTCTCCTTGTTTAGTGGTTTTTGAATGTTGATTGATTCACGGAATGTAGAGGTGGATCCTTCGAAATAAACTCTGTCAAAATGTTATGATTTTTCCAGAAAGGCAAGGAGTGATTCGTCGTTGACTATTGCCAATGCTGCGAGTTGTCTGGGACACTGGGCGGAGGAAAAACCACTCAATGGTGTAATTGTTTTTTTTCAAAACCTGGGTGTGGGAGCATGAGAGATGCTGAAAGGCCAATGAACGGCCATGTCATTTTGAGCTCTTGAATTGCTCCTATGGAAAAAAGCATCAAATTTTCGATGCTGTCCCATACTGCGGTGTGGGTAGGCCTGAGCCTTTCATTTTTCACTTGGTAAATCCTTGTGACCTGATTTACAACGAGCTCAGCATCACATGTACTTTAGATTTTTTATCCTCTTTCCTTTGCGGGCTTGCATACCAGTACGAGAGACTCATACTCAGCAGTATTGTTTAGTGTTGAAAAACTACAATTTGAAGAGAGAGGATAACCTCCTTCTTCAGGGATATCAGAACAACTCCCGCGCCACATCCACTAGTCGCGTAAAATGCCATCAAATTACAAGGTCAGATCTCATTAAGGTCCTTTTTTGAATTAAAAACAACCCTTGGTAACCTGTCTCGGTATGATAAGAAGTAGTGCCCCAACCCTGATGATTCAAAACACGGATTGAGCTTGGGGATTCTTAAGAGCTAGTGACCAAAGTACTTCTTTGGGATTCCGGCTCTAACGTTTGCATTAGCCTTTGACTGGAAATTCTAGTTAGACCAGTCCATTGAATTTCTATGCCAACTTCGCGGCCAAAACTCTTCCCAGCAAAAATTCCATAGGCTGCTAGAATGTCAGCGACGAGACAGGTTCTCTTTACCCTCTTCACGGACTGCTCGAACCAAATTGCGCGTCTTTGATTGGCCAATCAATGGCACTTGCTTGGTTTCCAATGAATAACATCTGCCAAAGGTTGGTAAGATAAGAGTAAGGCCAAAGCATGGGGGGCGACTTTTGCTTGGCTAACATTATCAGAAGCTTCCGGAATCAATTATACAGTGCTCAATTATGGCCGTTGCCGTTGATTAGGAGGGAGGAGATAGAAAGGTTCTATCTCTTCCTGAGCAGATGTTGAAGCCAACTTTATGTGGGATTCAGGAGAGAGTGGGAACGGATTCCTTGGGGAAACCTGTTGTTAGATGTAAAGCTGACTCTAAATATATTTAGTTAATTTACAAGCTGTTCGGGATTTGACTGAAGGTACTCAGCTTCAGACATTTGGATCTTGGTCTTTTTTGGCATGATCTATTATAAATCGAACACGGCCAAGGGTTGCATTGGTGAGGGAATGAGTCCTTCACTTCGGATGGTGGAACAGGGTTACTGATCTTGAATAGGATATGAGGGGGCTTGATTCGGAGGAGAGATGGCGGAAAGACTTCTTTGCAAAGCACTTAACAGGGAATTGAGTAGGAAGAGGATTAACCTCTTTACAATGGTGGAGGCCACGTTGACACGACCTTCTACTTCCTGCCATGGGCACGCAACTTCGCTCCTTTCCTTGCGAGCGGGTAAAAATAGCATACGGATTGTGCCGCTTTGCATAGCCCTAAGTACTCCTCTTCTTCATCAGATTCATGCCTCAATCAAATTCCATGTATCCAATAGTGGAGTCGCCAGTCAGCTCATCCGACATCTTGATCATTCTTCCGTCTTGAGGTGAAGATTCTTCTATAATACTGCTCTTCCTCTTCAATTTTGGCCAAAGCATTGACCGGGAGGAGCTTCAAGCGCCAACCGTGGAGCAGTTGCAGGTAAGAGCGCGGTCTTTTGTGAAAAACATTGTTGGGAACAAAACTCCTTCGTGGAATGTATCGGTATGAGGAACTAGGAGGCCTGGGCCAACTGCTTTTTTCAATGCGAAGCAGATCATTCGCATCTTTGGCTGCCGGATCAGACGAAAGTTAGCGGAGTGAGGGATCTGAAGATTTGGAACTTTGAAATGATTCCTTTCTCAACTCGCCAGAGTATTATCAAATCATCTTCTAATCTGGATGGCAAGCGAGCCTGAGCCGAGAGGTAGAGTAGCTACTTGCTCTTGAAGGAGCAAGAAACGCCTGACTTTTGAGCTCATGGCGTTCTACGAAGAAACACTTTTGATTCTCCTGGTGTTGGAAGCATGGCAGTAGGGACACGGTTGATTAATGGCATTGAAGCCGGGGCGATAAAATCACGCATGGTCTCATTTGCCTCCTTCTTCAGGTGAGTGAATTCGTGATAACAATGCAAATGCATCCTCTGAAGGCTTATCTGTCTTCGAAAGCATCCGCAATGTGGCCCAACTGGTGATAGATCCAGGCTTTGGCAAATGCTGAAACCATTCGGGCTGCGGGCCCTTGTAGAGTTTTCCAGAAAAAGGCGAACCGACACAATCTTCGTGAGTCACTGTCCAAAATCTGCATGACATATGAAAGCAGATATGTGGGAATCCGTGCTTTGATTTCCACTCCGTGTCGAATTGGGAAAATTCTTTCCTGTTTCCGTGAGGGAAGCCGCGTGAACTGGATGTGGTAATGCGAGAGGAACCCATAAGATTTCCCATGGTACGCCAATTTGATAAGGCTGGAAAAAGCACACGGAGGCGGAGGGTGGTTCCACTGAGCACAGCAAGGCACTACAAAGGGATGTAGAATGTTCCTTGCAAAAGACTTTTTCTTCGGTGGAGGTCGAGACAGGCTCCTGGATGACCGGTCTAAGCCGAGCTTAGCAACTGAAAAACATGCCGGTGTTAATGACTGAAATTGTGCCTTTTGAAGCAGATCGATGAAGTAAATGGGATCAAGCTTCCCACGGGCTCTTCCTGCTGCGACGTAAAAGTTTCACTTGCCAGCGTAATTATGGATGCAGATTTTAAACTTTATTTTTGGGGTGTACTGCTGATTTTCTGGTTTTTCTCCTGACAAAAACCAGCCAGCAAAATACTTTTCTGAATATATTAAATGACTATCCTCTTCGAAAAACCAAATTCGCGGTTAATGACAAATAACAGCGAGGATAAGATGGCAGGGAAGATAAGTAGGCTTGATTTTTCAGATCTGATTTTAATTTTTTTCAGAGGGTTTTGAACTTTTTGGCAAAATAGTCAAAAATTCAGATCTACGAAAAAATGTTAATTTTGATAAAAACTCAGCGAATCTAAAGAGATTGTAACTATGCCGATCTACGGATCTCAGAGAAAAATTTTTCCAGTTTTAGGCACTTTTGGCAAATTTTTTTGATTTTTCAAGCAAAAGTGCAGATTTGCAAACAGGAGGCACGTGATTCTTCTTATATTTTTCTGATTTATATTATACCACGGCACCATAGACTGACAGATCTATCCATTCCCCAGCAGAGTCACCAAAAAGCTGTTGGGTACTGAAAATCTGTCACGCGGACAGATCTATGGA